>CM060838.1:63705000-64220000 GCA_030762175.1 Metallyticus violacea | reverse complement strand
TATAAGAAAAAATCTTCATTTAAGAAAATAAATCAGATTGTTGTACTTACGGATCAGTACGACAGCAAAAATGGGCAACGAGTTATTTGAAGCTACTATGGAACTAAAAAATGCAGAGAGAAGAATTTGGTTAGCAAAATTAGCCAAAAACATTGCAAGTCCGGTGACCACACAAAACGTTACAAATATGTATTAATAATTTGTTTCATGTGCTCGAGTTTATTATTGCAAATAAGATATTTAATACTCCGATACATTTTGTAATTTAGTATAGAACAAACTTCTAGGCCTTATAATAAATAGGTAGCGTTATATTAAGCGCATGCTTATAATCTGAGCCGAGATCGTTTGCATGTAAAGGTGTTGATGGTTCTAATCCCTATGTATATTTTAAATGCAATATTTTAATATCTTTCATTTCTTTAAGCGTTGTCTTTATTATTAACATTTTTATTTACCTGTATTGTACATATATTACTTTGAACTAACGCAACTCGGTCTAAAGGTGTAATGCAAAACTGCTGTAATCTAATATGTATTAAAATATCTGAATTTATTAATTTGTGCGAGTGTGACTTTTAATTTAGTTTTTTTTTTTTTTTTTTTATGTTCATAGAAAAACGTTTTTGATGATCAGTATGAACAACATGGACATGGTACGAAGAAATTAAATTCTAACACCGTTCCAGCTATCTTTATCCATCGTGATACGATGTAATAGGTAATGCTAAACTCTTGGGCTACATTTGTCACAATGAGCCCTTTCTCAAACTTTTCAATGATTATCAGTTTAAAGCCATCCAGATGTCCTTAAATGGTCTATAGCACGCTTTAAATGAACTGAAACTAATTAAAATTATTCTCACCCTCTGAACTGGTGCATTTATCCGAAAGCTTAAATGCGAAAATATAATGTGACATGACACAGTTTATTACTGCAAATGCGTCTGTTGGGGGGGGGGGTGCATACATTAGCAGAAATAGATTACTACAATAATGGTTACAGAGTTGTTAATCCTAAATCCAGCTCACAATAGAAAAAAGAGCGTAAATATTACAATGCAGACACAGAGAGATAGGTTTCATTTGTATGCTTCTATTCTCAATTAATTTATTATTGTTTGTTAAAACTATAAATTATCAGATAGGTATAGGTTCAAGATGAAAAGTAAGTTCATCTGCGACTAAACTCTTTTGTATAAAGCTCGCGTATTTTACCGCGGTGTGAAGTGTAGAAGTATTAAATGTGACAACACGGCACTCATTACTATCCTTCACATAGAACTTCGTCCCATGAAGTTGGGGATAGGGAGCAGGCAAGGAGTGAAGAAGCTTTCTTATCCCTTTGTAATTTGTGTAATTTGCCGCGCTGCACAACAAAGCCATTCCACACGACTGGCCACGATAAGTGGATTAGAGCAACCAGACTTATGGGGCCGAGCTAGAAGTCAGACATACCACTTTGAATTGCGAGTGTTTGCTGTGTGATATCTCGATTGGTATGCAAGACAGATATAGGATTCTACTTCTAGGTATGATATTATTATTATTATTATTATTATTATTATTATTATTATTATTATTATTATTATTATTATTATTATTATTATTATTATTATTATTAATTGTTTTAATACTCGTTTATCTTGTAGCATAAATCTTTTTTTTTAACAGTGTTTTATTACTGAGACACCACAGGCGTAATAGCTCAAATCTGAAAACTATATTAATTTCTCTCAATAATTTGCATGTTTACCATCTTTTTATATTTCACTGTCTTTGTGGAAAAAAGTCTTTCAAATATGCATGGCAGATTTTCTTCTAATATTATAAAGTAATGATTTACGTTTTAAAAATAATTATGTTCCGCAAAGTTTGAGCTTGAAAATAAGCTATTTTTCACATTTCTATTTTAAGGAGTTCCAGAGCTGTCTATATATAGGTATAGATAGATAACCAATTATACACGGTAACTGTGGCGAATAATTTAACGAAAACTACCAGACCTATTTCACAAAAACTTTAATTATATGTCGTAGTAGTATAAAACTATATTAACTTTTTAAAAAGGTGAGGCCTATTGTTTCGTTTTCCGTCCGATTTGACGCAGAATCGCTCCATCTCAACTGGTTAAGTTAATCCTAACTTAAGGAATATATGAACATATTCTTGCTATTTAAATGCTAAGCACATACAAAATTATTAGATGGTTATCGGGGGTAATTAGTAAGTAATATGAGGGACGTTTGCGTTCTGTGGCCAGTTTACTCTCAAACAAGGTCGACAGAAGCAACCTTGAAGAAGGTTCATGGAGCAACGATGAAGAAATTAACAAACTTCTTACTAGGAATTTAAAATATATATAATTTAAAATATATATTTAATATATATATATAAAATTAAAAAAAACCTAAGGATTATGAATGGAAGGTGTACATGGGAGTGGTGGGGGAATATAAATAAAATAAATAGCAAATAACGAAAACGATGGCGATTACGAGGAAAAACACATAAAAACCATATTAACTGTGATTAACTGTAAACTATGATGAATTTAGGGAGTGGCCGAAGGGAGGGAGAAATTTCTCCGAAAACTATAAAGTCCTTTCGCAGAAAATTTAAAATATGTTTGTAAATGTATATACATTATAATTAAAAATTAAAACAGTGAATGAGTTTCAATTATCATCCATTTTGAAACTGCTAACGTGTAATGTATAATAAAATTCCATATGAAACTCAACAATGGGCACATGTAGATCGGTAGGGCTGGTGGAATATAATAATCTTTAACTGTTGTAACGAATTCTCGCAGTTGCAGTTATTTTGACGGTTAGTCAGTAAACAGTTTTTTTTTTTGTGGAAGGGTGATGTACTTGTGCGGTCTTATTGAAAGAAGATACGAAATACAGCATCTAAACAACAAACATTATTTTCTTTCTTTTCTAATAAAAGACAACATAATGCAAAAGATTCCGCTATCGAAAGAAATGTTAGTGATGGAGAATTGCTTAGTGATTCTTCGGTTACTCTTTCTCGGTCTTCGAACAAAAAATGTACTATTTCTGATCCATACTTAAATTATCATCCTGAACAAAGTACAAAAAGTATTGAACGCGAAATTAAGTACCAGCAAAAATGGGAGTATAAGTACAATTGGTTGTACTTTGACGCGATTTAAAATACTATATAGAAAAAGGAAAAAAAATAAAGCAGAGTGTTCATATCTGTACCTATCACATTTAGAAAAGCTGCCTGAAGCAGGGAAAATTATAAAGAAAGACATTCAAAAGCCGTTGCACTTGAAAACTGTAGATTGCAGGGTTCAAACGCCCCAGTTCATGCGCAAATAATTCAACAAAAGATAATTGAAAAAGCGTTTAATCGGCACGTTGTGTCTTTTTTAATTCGAAGTGTGTAGTTTCTTAGTAAGGAAGAGATCCCCCACACAAGAAATATGAACCTCTAATTCGTAAGATAGTACTAAAAATGACATTAACCTTGAAAAGTGGTTAAATTTCAAAGTGAATGGTCCACATATGTCAGCAAATATACTGCTTCAGAATTATTAAATCGTATTGGTGAGGTTCTAGACAATCAAGATGAAACAATTCTTCGTTATAAATACATTTCCTTAATGGCAGACGAATCTACAAATGTTTATAACCAAAATTAACTGACTTTGCTTGTCCTTTATGTTGAGCCTCTCCGTCTTTTGAACTGAATGTCTGATTGATTGAAGAGTTCTACAGCTGAATCTATATTCAGAGCAATTGATAGTGGACAGATAAAACGAAAACTTTCTATGATAAATTAGTAATCTGCACCTTCGATGGTGCTGCTAAATTTAGTGGCTCTTTCACTGGGGCCCGCGCTCGGTTATAACAAAAAGGGGGGCATAAGTTGCCATACATTCACTGCAGGGCACATGTGTTGTCGATTACTGTAGGAATAAAGCCCCTATAATAAATTGCACGTTACATATTGTTAAGGACATTTATAAGCTTGTTCATACTTCTCCTAAACGAGAAAATATATTACATAAAATTCAGTGTGATTTAGAACAACATGTTTTAAAAATACCCTGTTGACATCCCTGGTTAAAGTACTTATCGCATAGTTTATCCTGTATTCCTGTGCTACATGTTCCGTAAGATGACATATGAACATACACACAAGGACGAAGTGGATTTAGCAAGTTTGAAGCGGGATCTTGTTAGAAATATGGGTTACAATTTAATTGTAGGTTTAGTGATTTTGGACGAACCATTAAATGCCGTCTCAAACTTATGTAAAATTTTGCAAAAACAATCACTAAAAATTTCACAACTTCCTGTACTATTTCTGGAACTCTGGAACATTTAGGAAACATCGACAGCACTGTGCTCTTTACGGAAAACAAAGTACAAACTATGATAAATGTAAGAAAATTTATGAAAAGTATAATTAATGAAATAGAACAAATGTTCAATGGAAAAACTTTGAAATGGATAGAACTAAGTGCATATTTTGAAAGTTTTAAAACATTTCAAAAGTTTAGTGAAAATAATTGTAAAGAATTGTGCTTTATGTAGTATTTAAAAATGTTGACACTGTTATTTCACTTGCATTCTTTTAAGTTCATTGAATGTATACTGTACATTCGCGTTTCCACTGCCAGTGTAGAAAGGTCATTCAAATCATGAATAGGGTCATGACAAAATTAAAAAAAAAAAAAAATAGGACATGCTTCAAACTTGGGTGAAGGCTTCAAATGAAGAGAACGATGACCCACAGAAAGTTTCATTGATGAAATCATCCACAGATATGCTGTAAAAAGGCCTTGATGCATTAGTTTGCTGAAAATATAAGTTACTGCATGCTATAATATTATTTTATTTATTCTTAAGATAAACATTACCAATATCATTAAGGCATTGATTTAGAAATGGCCAAAGGTAACGATGATGCAGGCAATTATGAGCGAGGATAACTCTAAATGTAGTTGAAGGAACAGCAGAAAAAAATTGGAAGGATCAACATCCAAAAGTGAGGAAAGTGGAAAGAGCAGGAAGAAGAAAAGGAAATAAGGGGCACAGGAAGGGAAAAAAATTTTGGTTTCAACTATTCTAAAACCTCATTTCACTGGCAATGGCAGATATTTTCTGATCTCATCTATCTAGTTATTATAGTATATTTCATTACTTAGCTCATGGGATAGAAATATGTAAAAGTACTTCCAAGAACTATATAACACCATTTATTCTAAAATAAATGCTTTAAAATGATTTTCAATTTGAAATAAAAATGAAATGTGGTACTGTATCTGCAAATAATTTTATATACATGATATTATTCTCAGCTATTAGTAATCAGCATTTAAAAAAACAAATAATGATGTTCATATGAACTTCACATAATATGAAGTTCAACAGGAATTATTATTACAGATAGAAGTTTAATAAAATGGTTTCTGAAAGATTGTAAATATTAAAGAACTAGTACTTCTTAGGCTTTTCACGGCCGGTGTTATAGTTAAAACAGATCAAATCTCCCAGGCTGTTTGCCGTGGTCCATGGTTTAAATTACTACCATAGCTTTCACCAACTACTTCGGTTGACATCTTCAGTGGACGGTCCACTGAAAATGTCAACCGAAGTAGTTGGTGAAAGCTATGGTAGTAATTTAAACCATGGACCACAGCAAAACAGTCCGGGAGATTTTAACTGTTTTAAATATTAAAGAACTAATATATAACATGTTAGAATTTATAAAGCAACTTCAAGTTGTACAGTTTAAGAGATAATTGAGATAATATCTAACATGTAAATATTTGTATGATGTATAACAATTATTACATCTTTAGTATGTAGAATTTTTACAATGTCAGATACAGTCCAGTGACAATGATTGAACAAATAAATTAATAAATTAACAATCCATAGTTGTACAACAATGGCATATGTATATAGCCCGGTCTTCTACATATTACCGTTAAATGTTTAGTCACAAGAAATCTTCTTACTTTTGCACTTAAATATACTATTAGACCAAGACAATGCCCATTGACTTTAAAATTGGCAGAATGAATTGGGCAGTTGTCAAGATGATCAACATCAAATAGGGTGGCATTGGTGGGATTAGGAAGAGTTGATAGAAAAGGCATAGTAGTTAAACATATTATGAAATACTGGTATAAGATAGAATCAAAAGAAGATGGAGACATAAAGATTGTTTACAGATGCAAGAAAAAGATAAAGGGGGGAAAAAGTTGGTTAGCTCAACTAAAGCAAATGATTCCAGAGGTTGGAATATGTGAAGTGGAGAAACAAAAGTTATTATGGAATAAAGTGAAGAAAAGGTTCGATGATATTGGAAAGTAAGAGATATGCAGTAGTTTACAAAATAAGAGTACTTTGAAACTTTATAAGAAATTTAAGAAAGAACGGGGCTGGGAAAAATATGTAGATATTTGTAATAAAAGGGCACGAGAGGGATTTGCTTGGGGTAGAGCAGGTATATTACGGTTAAGTTGATTAAAAGGAGAAAAGGAAGGGTGTCCACCATGTGGAGAAATGGAGAAAGATTTTCACTGTATAGTTGAATGTTTACTAACTAAAGATTGGAGAAATGATCTATGGGTTAGGAAATGGGATAATTCACAGGCAGAATTGGTAATAATAAAACATTTTGGATCAAGAAACAACGAGTTTTTGAAAAAAAATTGGTGAGTATATAGAAATGGTGGAAAAAAGTGCATAAAGCAAATGAGGAATGTATGTATGGAGAGAGGAAAGAAGGAAGAAGGGAGGGTGGGATCTAAAGCACATATAACCAGGGTGTTGAGTGTGTAGGGTCCCAGAAAGTTGGAAACAATGGGCGAAAAATGTACAAGTATTGTTTAAATTGTAAAGTATAATGGCAAAATGTAAAATTAGTTGATGCATATATTTTTCTTCTTGTAATATTTCTTACATATGTATACTAAAATTGTTAGTTATAGTTAAATTTGTATTAAGCATATGGAAATATAACAAAAAAATTAAGTATTTTAACACACACAAAAAAAGGAATTAATTTCGGCAATGAAAAAGCCCTGGGATAAAAAGAAAATTCAACAGTAGCTCAAGTTATCTCTAATGTTTTGATTAAATATTAATAGAGCTAAATACAACATATAGAAATTTAAACTAGAGACAAACAGCTATATGAAGATTTTTTGAATATGTTTCCTTACTGCTCTGAACAGCATTAGGAGTGGTTGCCTGGACTATTGCATTCAAGAGTACCAACCAAAACATTAACAACATGAAAGCTTTTAAACAGTCAGCCATTTTGCCCATTGATTTATAAAAGATGGTATTCAAATGTCCTGCCTGCTTTCATCAGTCACCTAGAATGTTCTGTGAAATGTTAAATTAAATATTCTAAAATTAACATTTACATTTTCTAACACTTGAAATATTTTAAAATTAATCATTAAAAGCAATCTTTAAAATGCTATGTTAACCTACTCCTTTGTTGCTACATACTATTTAAAATATTTTATTAAATCTATTAAATATAGGCTAATTTGGAAATTACAAAATTAGAAAAATTAAAATTCTACCAATTAACTTGTTTGCACATCTTCATATATTTGGTGGAAGTAGCTCTTTCTCAATGTCTGTTCATCTGGAATCTTCCTTTTTTTTTATATTTCATTAAAAATTCTTGGAATTTTTGTTCATTTTTTAAATTATATATTAGAAGCAATCATTGCCTCGAACACGTCATAACTAAATTCCTGATGCAACTTATCAATAGTTGGGATTATGCATTGATATAATTTGAATTTATGTATTTGTTTGTTTTCTTGTAGTAGGTAATATGTACAAGCTATGTCCATTCTGTCTGTCCTGGTGGTCTAGTGGTAACCATACTTATCTCATAGACCCAAGATCACAGGTTCATCCCTGGCCAAGGTCGATGAATTTTTTTCAGGCATAAAAATCCTAAATATGGCTTCCTTCAGAAGTGAAGTAAAGCTGTGGGTTCCATGTGTAGATTCGCAGCATTTAAAAGAACCTTAAACCTGAAAGAAGAGGCCTCTGAGCAATATTTGTTAGCTGTTTCATGGCCTGAATTGAATGAGATGCTGATGTTCTGAGATGTTAAAGAGTACCTATAAATAAAGCAAATAATAATAAATTAATTGTATTCTTATGTTGTTTTAAGCAAAAATTTTTCCAAATTTTATGTAAATATAACCTTTATGTGAATTATCTCATCACATTAGTGAATAAGAGCTACCCTCATGTAGATGGCCTTTACACTTCTTATGAGTATTTGGCTAATGATTATTTATGTAAATATAAAATATACACAGTTTTAAATTTAAAATAGAAATTTTCAATGAGCTCTAAAAACTTATTCTTAAAATTTATTTCTGTCAATAATAAAATAAATAAAGTTAACATAAAAGCATTTTTCAGGGAAAAGATTGTTATATACCTTTATACAGCAAACTGACAAAAATAACATGACCTTCAGTGGAAAAATTGGCATCAGTATTTATCCACTGTTTGCACAAAATGGGTGTACTTGTTTCACTTTTTTGGCATATTCAAGACTAAATAAATAGTTAGTATTCAACAAACTAACAGTATAAATGGATAACTTAACTGAAACATAGGGTGACCAGATTTACATTTTCTTTTTCCAGTTTATCATTTCATCCCATGTATCATCATTGTCCACTGCCTGTAGTGCCTCAGTAGTAAAAACGGCATTAAACACTACTTAAAAGAGAGAGAGAGATAGAGATTCATATTTATAAAAAAAAGGACAAAAAGCTTAAAAAAGGAACATAATGTTTAAAAAAAAAAAAAAAAAGGAAGATGCTAAAGATCCATTTCATTTAATTTTAAAATTATGTCTATATCTAATTTATACAAAATATTTATAATAAAAATAATAGTGGTTTTATGGTTAGCTACATATGAAAGCCAACGAAAACATAATACTAGATATTAAATTATCAACAGACATAAGAGCAGCACAAAATGTTAACTTAATATTATTTTGTAATTTTTTTCAGAGATATTAATTCCAGATTCATAAATTTTACACTCCGTTTCAAATTTATATCTTCCTTTTATGAATGTAGGCTATTTGCTGGCTAGAGCATTGTTGGACTCATATTGTTATTTTGACATTTTGAATGTACATCTGCACCTTAGTGATTGATAGAATCATTTTCCAATATTTTCTAATGACATGCTAAGTGATAAGCAGTATGAATTCATTCCACAGGAAGGGACAGTTGATGCTACACTAGAACTGAAATGATTTGCAGAAGAGAGCCTTAGACTGAAACAAGGAACAGTCATTGTTAAGTATGGATCTAAGAAGAGAATTGATGCAGCCTAACATCCTGAAGAATTTCCGATTTTTACAGTGCCCAAAGAGTTTATATAATTTAATGGTGAATTAATTTAATCACACAGTGGTGACATTTTCAATTCCAAATAATAAACTTGGAAAATAAGGGATGCCCACAAGGGTTCGGTTGCGGCCCAGGACTTTGAAATGTTCTGTACTCTCTTCTAAATAAAAAATCCTCTAAATGAAAAAAATTCGATGATTTGATTGTGTATAAATAAAGAAGCCAAGAACTATGCTAATGCTGACTTAAATATGATAAATAGGCCACTGACAACATAATATAGTTCAATACCAAAATTGAAGATATTGTTTGTATCACAGAAAAGAAATGAGTGCAGGGAAGTCAATGTTTACTTAAAACAAAACACAGAAAGTTAATTCAAACAGAAGAATTTAAATACCTAGGAATATATCTAGACAGTCAATTTAATTCAGTTCACATACAGCAGAGAAAATAATTGTTCATAAACAGGTTGACAAAAACACTGGCTGCTATGAGCTATAAAGCCCTAAAGACAATTTATAAAGGAGCAATTGTTCCTATCTTAACATAAGGGGCTCTGTAAAGGTAGAAGCTATTCAAAACAGAAAAATCTTGCAATAATTTAAGTAAATACAGAAGTTAATGAACATCAAGATTACGAAAGCCTTCAGAATGATATTGTATGATGTATTATGCGTTATAGCAGAAGTATAGTCTATTCAAATAACAATAGAGGAGAAAGTGGAAATCTAAATTACAATGAAAGTTAAAACCTACAGTATGAATCACCTTTCAAATTAAAATACTGGAGTCATTCTGCATAAATGGCAACAACTCAAGAAGTTGAAAATCAGAGCACCTATTCTACAAAAGTTTATGCAGATGACAGCAAAACTGGAGAAATGTTGGTGTGGCAAGGATTATATTCACAAGTAGACATTTGACTCACCAGTGAAGTTCAAGTTACACAGTGAGTGAACCAAAAATCAGACAGAGCAAATAGCAATCTTAAAATCTTTAGAGAAATTAAAGGAACTTCAGGATTTTGGAAACCATGTTAAGAGAAAAGTAATATAAACTGACAGAAAGATAACAATAGATCTGTTAAAAAACAAATTTAAACATAATAGATTAACGGAATCTATCAGAAGTAAAACTATTGCTTTGTCTGAAACACAATGGATAATACTCGTCTGGATCAAAGGACATGCAGGTGGTAGTAGGAAACAAGCTGGCAAATTGACTTACAAAAAAATACTGCACTGGAGGAAGAGCAAACAATGTATGACAAAATACAGATAGAGGTCATTGTAATGCAAGAGAAGAAAAAGGGACTTAATAAGTTGGGCAAATATAAAAAAAAGGAGCAATAATTAAAATATTATTTCCAACAATAACCAGTAGTCTTCATTTGTCTTTCCAGATCTCACTATATTTTTACTGGATACAGGAAACTCAAATCATCCGCAATAAATTTGGATTCATAAACAATGGGATATGCACCTGTAAAGGAGACCTAACTTTGGATTACCTAAAATAACACTGTAAAATTTTTCATGAACAAAGAAACCAACTAATATTAGCTATTATAATCAGTGGGGGAGTCTGGCCAATGAAAATGATCAACTTGCCCATTGTCATGAGCAGTTTATGAAATTTATTAAAAAAATAGACTTTTTAATACTAGAATAACACATGAGAAAAATATGAAATTAGCATTAATAGAATCCTTATATGACAGTTTAATAGAAGACAATCTAGAAAATTGTTGTAAAGAAAAATGCATCGTAAAATTTACAAAAAAAGTGTTATGTATTTATGTAAGTAGAATCTAAGTTATTTTAATTCCAGTTTCAATGCATTTCACTGATAAAATTTTTTTTATAAAAACCATTTTTATTATTCAACAAAGCATAATTATAGAATCTAAGTTATTTTAATTCCACTTTCAATGCATTTCACTGATAAAATTTTTTTTATAAAAACCATTTTTATTATTCAACAAAGCATAATTACCATGTAATGGGACATGTAAATAAATAAAATTAAAAATACACTCGCACAGATACCAAAAGTAGTTGGAATCCATAAAGCATATTGTCATTGACAATCGCTAAACATTTTCAATCACATTATCACAATCTGGCATCAGACTGCAGATAACATAGACACTGATAAAGAGTGAATGTTGCTTTTAATAAGCATAAACTAAAATACTTATTTAAAAATTACAACAAATTAAATCTTTAAAATAGAAACTGTAATAAGGTATTAATAGACCATTTTCAAGAACAGGCACTCATCTTCAAAATAGTGGATTATGAGCACCATAAAAACTTTTATATTAAAATGCTTACAAACTTGAGAAACAGAACAAAATAGGCAAAGGGCAAAATATACTCTTTAAGAAATGAAATTGGAATTAGAATTCTTTATTCATCAGTAGACAATAACATATTGCAAGATTGATGGCAAAAGTTCAAGTTTCTACCATATAATAAATTCAATGATAATATAATTTACAATACCACATATTTATAAAATTATCAAATAAAGGTATCTCTCTCACATATATTCACACACATATGCACCATAAGTTAAAATAAATAAAGTATGATTTAATTTTATGTCATCTAAACACTCTTAATAATTTTTAAATAAATAAAGTATGTTTTTAAGCCATTAGTATGATTTTTGCAGTTAGAAGATAGTCCTCTAAAGTAGCTGTCATTAAAAAAAAATTACTGCTGGCCATTATCAGATTAAGATAAAGATTGATTTACATTCCATAGGGTTCTTTTACAATATATACTGCAGAGCTAGGAACAAGCCAAGATGTACAAGTTAACATTAATCATATCTGTATGGGGATAAAAGATGATCTAAATATATAAAATATAAATACACATGCTGAAGCTCATACATATAACAAAAAATATTTAAGCTACAAAATAAGAAAAAAAGAGAGCAGCACACTTCATACATTGTCATTGCCATATTTTATATGTTGTCTTATGACTATCTGAATTTAATCTGTGAATTTATCAACTGAATAATAGGTCTTATTGCATAGATATTATGTAAGAGCAGATTTAAATTTTTCCCTATCATCAGATGGTAATTTCAAAGTAATGGGAGAGCATTACACATTCTGATGCATTCATAATAAACTCCTTTATGATAAGAAGATAAATTTGCAATGGGCCTATCCAGAATACTCTTTTGTCTAGTGTTTATGTTATGTGTTTGTATATTTTAATAATAATAATAATAATAATAATAATAATAATAATTTTATTGCAGAACATGGGCTCTATATTATAGTTTCAGTCAAGAAATTGTCTTGATTTTTACTGTAAAAAGTCATAAGAAAAAGAATATACCTATAAGGAAATGTTAAAGTTGTTAGTTTTTTAAATAAACCTCTAAATGATATTTTCTATTATTCATATAACATAGTATTTGTATAGCCATTTCTTTAATGCTTCCATTAGCTGGAAATCCCTGAGAGACATATGAAAATAGTGTGACATAATAGCTGACAGGTGCATTGGATGGTGATAAATGCAACTTTAAAAAAAAAAAAAAAAAATGTAGGTATCAGCACGAGTAAGGGGCAACATACAAAATGAAAGAGGGAGTCAGAATTATTATAATGAAGCTCAGTAGCAGTAAACATGAAGTGTGTTATCACATTCCTCTTCTATTCTATTTCCTTACATCAGATTGCAGAGCTTTGAAGCTAGAGCAGGAACAGTAGTATGACTTTACTAATACAGAGTGAGTTACAATAAGAAATTTATAGAAATTCATTTATTCATTTATAAAGTTAATGAAATTCAAATTTCTATATAGCTACAAATGCACTGTAGATACTGCAATGAACTTTTTTAAATCTGACAATTATGAACTTGGTTTTGGCCTCATTACCACTCTCTATATGTATTCAAATGAGATGCATAGTAGATACATGAAACTGATATTCTTTCTCATTTTCATATTAATTTAGACATGGTATATTTCAAATAACAAAAACATACAAGTGATTGATGATTGTTGAACTTAAGCATAACAAGTCACAAAGTGAAAAAGATTAAACCAAGATGTCATTTATTACAGAGCATATAAAAGGCACAGCAGAGTATTAAGGTTTATGATGAATGCAACAGAAAAAAATTGCTGTGAAAATCCCAGAAAGTCTGCAAACTTCATATCTGTACTGTTATTTTGGTAAGTAATTGCATATATATATATATATATATATATATTATTTCATTACTTAGGGGTGAGAGTAAGTTATAAGGGTAAATGGAGCAAGTAAATAGGTTGGAGAGAGTCTATGGGACAGTGGTGGAGGCCAAAATGCTTTAAGAAGTTGAGGTCTGGGGTTTGGAGGATGGGTGGGCAAATGTGAATCTAATACACAGAAACTTTTGCAAACAAATATTGGGCTTACTCAGAGCCTCGCCTAATGTCGTGGCCCAAGTTGAGTTAGGTAGAATAGGTATTTAAAGGGAAATTATGGAGAGAGTATTAAAATACTGGTTTAGAATTAGTAATTTAGAGAAATATATACACTATACAAATGTTTGGCAGGTCAGCAAAGGTATAATCAAGATGGTACTTGACTCAACAAGATAAAGGAAAATGTAGAAAAAAGTGATTTTGAGGACGTGTGGAGGGACAGGAGAGTATTAGAAAGGGGTTTCTGGAAAGAAGTTACGTTAAGAATCGAACACATTGAAAGGCAAGAAATATTTGCTAGTTTTAACCTTAAAACATCATTGAGTGTATATAGAGAATTAAAAGGAGTTTGGAATAGGGAAAATTATGTTGATATTTGTGATAAATCAGCAAGAGAAAGTTTTGCATGGGCAAGAACAGGATCTATGAAATTGAATGGTTTAAGAGTAAGGGGGAAGCTGGATAAATGCCCATTATGTAGTCAGCAAGATGATAATTAACATATATTACTGGATTGTGAGGAAACCAAGTTTTTTAGGGAGAAGTTAGAAATGTGAAGATGGTCTAATTTACCAACGGAAATTGTGGGGAAAAAAGAAGTTGAACATTAAAGCAAGACAAGGGATGGTGAAAATTGATATGTACTTAGGTAAAGTGAGAGCTAAATGGATGAGAAAAATTAATGAGCAAGATAGTGAAGAACATGTAGAGTGCGAAGGGGAGCAGAATTGAAATAGTAGGAAGGACCCTATAACTCGGTAACTGAGTGTTTGAGTTTATAGGGCCTAGAAAATATGTAGCAATAAGGTGAGTGAAGTTAATGTTGTATAGGGAATGTATATTGTTAATTAAATGTAACTTAGAGTAATGAAGTATAGTGAGTTAGAGCAAATATAGGGGTTAGTAAATTTGTTCAATATAGTGCCTTTTGTATTTGCTGAAGGCACTGTTCCTATTTGATATATTTTAACTGGGCTTTGTATGTTAATTTTCTTTGAATATTTTGCATGTAGAAGTATTTTGATGTTAATATGCAGGGGTACATTTGTATTACATTTCAATGTTAATAGAATACCGGAATTCTAGTCTTTTGGATATTCCAGTAGGAAACTGCTGATCAGCTGAAGAACAGGGTTCAGGAATTGATTGATTAAGTAAAATTAAAGGAAAATGTATTAAAATTATATACATTTTATGTATATGTTGTAATGCTATTTGTGAAAACATATTTATTCATTTATTTGTCTCTATTGTTTTCTAATTCCTGAAAAAAAATTTTTTTGTTTATACTTTAAACACTTAGAGCAATTCTACTCTCTTAATGGCTATTTTCTTAAACAATAAAATTGTTTATAGCACATGCATGTCTTCAATGGTAAGGTTTCTCAAGCCTGAAATGATATATTATTAACTTGGGCAATAATGTCTGACTGCAGGAGCTAATAGAATAAGTATTAAAGTGGGTTCCTCTGCAGCAGCAACTCTTCTTTGAACTCTGGTATATGAGTCCAGGTGAATGATGTCTATCTATAGGGAAACTGTTGCCTTTAAGTCCTTTCAGCAGCATTAATATTGCAATGCTTTATAATGAACTACCCTGTTAACAAGGTACATGTCTTACAAAGATGTGGTTTGTCATCTGAATGGATGGTCCATACTTGAAATCAAGTATGAAAGTGTCTTGTTCAAAGTACAGCTTATTTTGTTATCACATCTCTGATGATTCATATGTAACTGATAGAATCCTTTATGAGTGGTAGATGAACTAACATTGTATGATGCTGCATACCCTTTAGGCTCTCCATGTAAATCCATTTCTCATCAAGTTTCTTGTCTGAAAATATTCTGCAGGATATCTCCTTTTTCCTGTTACTTTTTTATGCTCATTCAGAATCAATCTGTATATGCTGCACAAAAATAATAACTGAGCACTCAATGTCTAATGTTATATACCTATAAATTAAAAATGGCCTTAAAATTGGATATAATTATACAATTTAAAGTCTTCAAATAGTTAATAGGCTAGCTTATTTATAAAGTTCAAACAGTTGTGTGAGTGATTATGATTTATACAGTGATATACTTGAAGTTCTGCCTATGCCATCTGTAAAAATATTACTTTATAAAGATGAATTGTTAAGATAAGAAGAGTATTTCAACAATACAATTCCTGTTTCTAGAGAGTGAATTTTAAGGTGCAACATCTTTGTTAAACATAATTGTCTTACATAGATAATTTAATATATGTACTTTAAATTTTAAATATATATTTTAGGGCACAAAATGAAGCAAATTAAACAAATTTTATGCTCGTTTTTGTATATTTTTATGAGACTATAATACTCCCCCTTTTGGAATCTTCAGCATTTTTTCTTCCCTTTTGTCTCACATGAACTTAAAAGACTTGTAACCAGAATAAATTTCAATTTCTTAGAGAATCAGGTGACCAAATAAATTATTTCACTGTTTTTGAGCAGCTATATGAAGTTCCATTACTCATTTTGTAAAGCCAAATCAGAATTTAAAATGATACACTTACAGTTAATGTAGCCTCAAGTGTTCACGAGATAAAACATAAACTTCATCAAATTCATAGCATGCTAATCAGCAGAAGCACAGCATCCTACCTATTCAGTCCATATACCATGTATAAAGAAGACTCTGAAGGCAGAAAGTATTTCATTCTCACCTCAGACTCAGTGATGGATATTTGCTCTTTTTCACTGTCAGAACTGGAACTCATTGTTTGCAACGAAAATGTTCCAAAGGTATAGAGACAAAGTTGTATGCCTTTTCATAAGAATTCAAGAGGCAATTTGTTAAAATCGATGGTCTAATTCTTAAATAAGCTGTCTGCAATGCTAATATTGCTATCAATGTGAAGTATCAAAGTTGCAGAATAAATCAGGATATTTAGTACAACTAGGATTACCAGATATATTCTTTTAAGAATATTTGTCTCTTCTGCAGGGTACAAACTTTTGTACTTTTTTTTTTATGTACTCAGTTATATTCTTTTCACATAAGTTAGTGGGATGTGAGTTAATGCCTGTGTTCATGTTCCATATTAAAATTCATTATGAAAATTATATCAGTGCTTACCTCAGTGGAAAGGACAATAACAGAATGAAAGGAAGCAGAATTTTTGTTATTAAAGATTAAGAATGTGACTTAAAGGAGTCAAGAAAGTGAGTATTGGTGTTTAACTTTGAGAAAAATATTTAGTGTATATATGGAAACTGTCTGCAGTATATTCACAATTTTGAATTAGACAGATAGGGGTAATGATAGAAAAATCATCAGTATTGGGAAATCCTTTCTATTGATTAACAGACATAAAAGGCAAGAGGCAAAGAGTTCACTGAAGCATTGTCTCACAAATAGGGGTGAATAATGTCAGTGCTAAAAGAGCATTAGCTCCTTCTGAATTTCTTAATATATGCAAGAAAAAAATTAATTAATTAATAAAAAAATTAAATTTTAAAAAAATGTTTTTGCCATATATGCTCATAATGGCAATGTGGAGAGGATTTATAGTTTACCTCCCCCCAAAAAATCATTGGATTTACTTAAAAGTTTATTATTATTCAGTATAATTTTAAGGGCATTAATTGCATTGAATTTTATGAATTTTGCCTGAAGGATAAAGATCTGCTAAAATGTCAGGTTTCATCAAAATAAAACTAATGTAAAAGGTAAGATTTATTACACTTACATTCTTAAAATATTGGGGACAACTTAACCACTTTATTTAGGATTTCTTTTCCTTATCTTTAATCTTCCATAAAACTATTCAATTAAAAAAATTATAGCTTTGGAAAATTTTTTAAAATTGAAAAAATAATAGAGCATTAGTTGGTTACTGTAATTATAACCTTTATTTATATAATTATTAATATAACATTAGAAAATTGTGAACATATGTTTAATCAATCAAATTCTCATGAAACATTGCTGGGGCCGAAAGTTCTATGATTTTTGCAGCTTTTAATGATATGAAGCAATTCTCTATTTAAAATAAGTATGACTCATGACATCACAAGTAAAATAAGACCATATTTAAGTCTTCATTCATTCATTCCTTCCTTCCCCCCCCTCTCTCCCCCCTTTTTGTTTTGTTTGTTTCCCCCTTCTACAGAAATACAGCAACTCAACATAAATATGTGAAAAGTTTGAACTTAACAAGTTGCAAACTAAGCAAACTACTTTGATATGTGCCTTCAATTTATGATCTGAACAGCAGCAGTTACAAATTAAGTTTAATGCGTATCTTATCATGATATTAGTTCACAGGAATCCCAGGTCAACATTCTACAAACATTCCTGCATTCATGTAAAAGTCAGAACTGGATGAGAGCACTGAGGAAAATTATATATAGCCCATTTATGACAATATTTTACAGAAAATGCAACTGATGGTCAGTAAGCCAAAGTGGGTTTCATATTGGATACTACCAATGAACTACAAAAATATCTATTGAATGTGCTGATGTTTCCATTGTCTGCTAAATGGGGTGAAATTCATGCTCTTTAAGGTTTACCATTCAACAAGAGTAATGCCTGTACAACAATGTGATGTGTTATTCAATGATTCATGCATGAAGTTTAATACAAAAAAATTCAGGCTTGTGATGAGCAATCAAACATGCTACATGCTTTCAGCATTCAAACAGCTGGAAGTCATGTATCCCATTTCAACAGTGTGAAATGCTTTGCACATACAATTCATCAGACTTGTGAGTGTATCAGGGAGGAATATAGTAGGATAAATTATTTTTGCCATGAAGAAAATTCTTGCAGAGGACCTGAATTGTCATGTTTCATACCTAGGAGTCATTGGATTCCATCCACCACAATTCCCCACTACAGCCCTTGGATAAGATGTGCACTTTTCTTATGCAAAAACTTTGACAAAATAAATGCATCACTTTAGCTCTAAATTCAGTGGAAACAGACAAGTCAACAAGCACTCCTTATAAATGCTCAACAACACCTAGAGTTGGTACAAATATTTGCTTTATGTGATTCAGAGTTTGGAAGAAGGTATAGAGAAAGAGAAGCAATGCAAGAAGAGGTACCCTAGAAAGATTTGCCAGTCAAACTTGAATTATGTTTGGGGAACAAATCAGATGTAGAAGCCTTTGCAACTTCAGCTGAACTCCTTTTCCATGTAGTAATGTTGATCAAATTTTCCCCAAATACGAGGATCTCCTGAGCTCAAAGCTCTAGTGATTTATATATATTTGAAAACATAGAAATGCTATGCATAGTCCAGGATAACAGGTTGGTTAAACCTATTAAATACCATATTTACTTCCTAAACATAGTTATGTATGTTATTTATTACCACCTATAATTATTTATTAATAATTATTGATTTAGTAATTAATTAACAAGAATGAATAACTTAAATGTAAATTGGAACTTGCACAGTGAAGCCAATCATATTAATTGATATCATTGTATGAACTTCGACATTGTTGGGGATGAAAACATAAACTACAAGTTTATCACACCGCCACCAGAGCAGAATATACATTCCCACAGCTTAACGAATGATCCGACAGTTGAACTTTAGCTTGGCTGAAGATGGGAACTAAATGTTCTCAAAACCAGTTCCATACATTTATGAAAAGTAAGTGAAGCTTTAAGAGTGTGTAGTTCAACTGAATCATACAATGATATCAATTAATAAGAATGAATAAATTAATCAACAAAGAATGTTAATATAAGTTTATTTTAGAGTGAATAAAGATATTTTACCAACCATCGTTTTCAGAATACATTTTTTTCCTTCTCTTTTTTCAACCATACTTTACAGCTTGAAATCATTCTTTACACTGAAGGATTGAAAAAATGCTAATAATACTAATTTTGCAAACCTTTTCCTCTTGAGAAGTAATACGTTTTTTATAAAGAAATTATTTACTGACCTTGAAGATGAAACATATCAAGCAATTTTGTCTCATCTATGCTTTGCTCCTTGACTATATTGCAATGCATCAAGTATTCATTTTGAGCAATCAAATATTCTTATTTCGGTATTCATCATTTTTACCCACTCACTTAAATTTTCCCCTGGCAGCCACTGCTCCTGAAACAAACACAATCTTTTAAGTATTTTGTATTACCCAAGCCCTTTAATGTTTTGTGTGTACCATGCACAATTATGAAGACATAATAAACATCCTACATAATTTAACTTTAATACAATTGAATAGAACAATTGGTGTAATAGAAATAGTCAACAAGCACAGCTGTAAGATGGTATTTCAACACAGAATAATTAACAGACTCATTACTGTTTTAGAAAACTAAAATATAATATTTTTGTTTTAGAATGTTTGTAGTACTTGAATTACTTCCTGAAATTCAAATTAATTGTAAATTATCCTGCACAATGATTTAACACAACTTTTAATGTGATATGCAAATATAATTTGCAAGTACATGAAGACTTTTTAATTGAATTTATATCATAAGTGCTTGCAGGATGTAAATAAAAGCAAATTTCTCAACCAAATTATTACTTGTAGAATTTGAAATTATGTAGATATTTATTTTTACTTGCAAATTATGGGTAAGGTTTCCAATAAAAGGTTTATAAGATACATGGGAAATATTTCTTTAATATGAGATTATCTTTTAAAATACAGGATGTCTGGCAACACTGAATAGTTTTTGTACAGTGAGAGCAGTTAACAGTCCTGCAACTTAGATCAGCCAACCAGAGTTCCTTTCAATTGCTAAGATTCCCCACATGCCATGTGTGGTGCTATTCTCTCTTCCAGTCAATTACAAGAAGGATTTCCACAGATTGTTCTGTGCAGTTGAAAGTGAGATTTCTTTAAATAGTGCAGTAGTAATATGCAATGGTGAGATATTCACTATGTTATCATATATTCATCTTCAAGGCATACAAGGTACAGAAAGGCATGTGGCAGAATGAGATAGGCATTTAGAAGTAAATTTCCTGGCAGTCTGGTTCTAACTTGAAAAATAATATTAAAGTTGGCTTCACTGTACAAGTTCCAATTAGTATTTAAGTTAATAATAAAGTTATTACAAATATTTAATGAAACAGGTTCTGTGGCTTAATGAAAAAAAATTGAAGACGACGTGTGCTCACATGTGCTTGATGAAATAAGAGCTTCCATTAAAGCCCTCCTCATTCCGCAGAAATTACTGTTTGTGATTTTTATGTATGGAGGGGGGGGGGTTGAAAAATAGAGTATATCCAACTAACCCTCATACACTGGAGGAACTTGAAACAAAAATATGAAATAAAGCTAGGTTCATTAGTGATGGGGATAATTTTCTAAGAAGATGTGGGTTACATATTAGAGAAAATGAGCATCCAGCACTTACTCTAAGGAAGATGAGTGCTATATTATGTTATTTAATATGTTTTATCTAAGTTTTAAAATAATGAAGCACTTGAGCTCTGTGAGTCTATCCAAGAAAATACCAGCAGCATGTGGGGTTTAACTGCCGACTGGCCAGGCTATGTATCCAAATTTCTTTTTAAAGAGCTCACACTGTAGTAGTGTTGGTGGTGATGGCACTGATAATGGTGGCAGTACCAGTAGTAATGATGATAGTTGTGGCAACTACAGATGCTGTTGATGCTTTATAAAGCAACAGAAACAAAAAAGTCTCTGAAAGCAAAAGAGGTTTATATATATACTTTTCCAATAACTAATTATAATTACTTCTAAAGCTTTCTTTTTTAAGTACAAAAGTAAAATTCAACCAAATATTAAGTGCTATATCAAATATTTTTTGCTGTCTAGGTGGACAAAGAAGTTGTTTGAAATAGGCCATTCCCGTCCATTAAGAGAAGATGACTTGTTTCAATTGCTAAGTCAGGATGAGTCCAACGAACTAGGAAGTAGATTGCAGAGGTAAAAGTTGTTAAATAGAATTGAAAAAATTCATAAACATGGCACAAATAAATCTAAAAATTTGTATCTACTGAGCTTTACAAAATGTTCTATTTTCTTTGTGTGTTTTCAGGCAGTGGGATGAACAATGTAGGAAAGCAAAAATGAAGAATAAATCAATAAACCCAAGTCTTTTAAAAGCAATTATTGCTACCTTTCAGAGGGAAATGATTATGCTAGCTGGTTTGGAAGTTATTAATGACCTAGTTTTAAGGTAAATAAATTACTTTACAAAGTACATTTAATTTATTCTCAAGTTTATGCATTTGAACTTATACTTCCTTTTTTGTATGGCAGCCCTCCAAGGGCCAAAGCCAGTTGTAACAACTGCTGAATCCTCTGCCTCAGTCTCACAACCTTAATGGCAGAGGGCAGTACTGCAGGGGTGGTGGTGATCAGCAAACTGGCACATGCCAGTCACCATCAAGCAATTCCCAAGTTAATTCAACTACTGCTACTGCTACTGCTACTGCTACTGCTGCTGCTGCTGCTGCTATTATGTGCCAAATTACCACTTTTGTTTCTTAGCTGAATAAATAAGCCTTTATTATTTCCTTATAGCAACTTGGTTGTAAACTAAAATAATTTATCTTTTTCCATGTATCACATATAAGAAAATTATTACTATTACTATTATTACTATTTAATTAATGCTTTATTTTGCACAGACCTTGTCAACCAATTCTGCTGGGCCTATTGCTGAAATATTTCAATACAGAAAACAATAATTGGACTTTGAGAGAGGCTTTCCTCTTTACTGGTGGAATTGTAACTGTTGCTACATCGAACCTTTTACTCACTCATCAATATTACATACGCAGTTTTCATCTTGGAATGCAAGCACGTGTTGCATGCAGCTCTTTAATTTATCGAAAAGTAAGCTTTTGTACTGCAAAGTTAAGTAAATAGCCTTAATCAAATATGTATTAAAAATATGCAATTGCTCTTTTTAATTAAAGTAAAAGCTTATGGATTACAACATTTTTTAAATAGTCTTTGGCCAACTAGTCATTTCAGTATTATTTGTCTGTGATCTTGAGATAAAAAAAGAATTTTCAAATAATAATAAAATGTTTATAGCTTTATTAGCTTTCAAATTAAGTTCAATGATTTCTATCATACTTAATTATTATCATTAAGAGGAATCTGAGGCTTTGTATTTCTACTGTGTATTTATTTTTATTGATTTATCTGAAGCTAAATAGCACCATAGCCATATATATCTTTTACTATTTAAATTTTATATTTTTATTTGAAATCAAATAAAATTATATAATTAAAATTATTTTTCTTTTTTTACATCAATAATATTAACAACGAAAACTTTTTATGATTTCAGATACTTTTGCTAAGCCAATCTGCTTTGAAAGATACAAGATCTGGGCAAATTGTCAATTTGCTTTCTAATGATGTGAGACGATTTGACAGAGTTTTCCTGCACATAAACTTCATGTTTGTTACTCCATTAGCAGCTGTTATTGTTGGCTATTTCCTATGGCTGAGCAATGGCATTGCTGGAATTGTTGGAATCACTTTTGTAATAGCCATTGTGCTACTTCAAAGTATTAATTTAGCTTTATATCACTTTATTTTAACTCTTTATTTGTATCTCTAGTAATTACATGAATTATTGCAGTATACCGTTATACCGTTAATCTGAAAATGTTGGCTTGGTGGAACAGAGTAAAGCACTGTGATGATTGGAATTTTGATGCTGGAGTTGGAATTTTGATTCTGGAACTTTACTATCTTTTATTTTTCTGAAAATGTTTTGAAAGCACTTGCATTAACTCTTAGCTACCTTAGCATTTGAAACATGTTCAGATTTTTTTTTTTTTTTTTAATAGTGTTTAACACGTTTTTACTACAGAGGCACCACAGGCAGTCTTCAGAAAATTAAAGGTAGTAAAGTTCCAATGTCAAAAATCTAACCAAATATTGTAATTTAAAATAACTTCACTATTAAAACTCTTCCTAAATAACAAATACAGCAAATTACATTTACTTCAAATATTAATTTCTTTACTACTCTACATAGTGATACCACCAGGACATATTGCTGCACAATTTCTAATTATCCAGTTACAAAAAAAAAAAAAAAAAAAAAAAAAAAGATTTTGTTTAAAAGACTGCAACTTAATGAGCTACCAAAAGGAACAGTTTTTCTTATAAATTATCCAAAATGAAACATGATTATTATGTTCTAGTAGCACCTCCAACTCTGTTATATTGAACAATGTTTGGAAAAAGTGCATAATTAAACAGCAAATATAAATGAAGTAAAATTGGAAAAAGTAATAGTAGAATTAGAAAGAATTAGATAATTAGTAGAATTAGATAAGCTTAATATGATAACATAATTAATTATTTCAGTTGTAGTGCAACTGATACCAATCAAATAATGCCAAATTAACAGTTTATATTGTTTTTCTTGTTATCTACATCATTTTTCTGTACTAATAAGTAGCTTAGTAAGTCAGTAATTCATAGTTCTTCTTTATACCAAAATTTAGGCTATTCTGGGAAGCTTTTTTCAAGACTGAGGTCCCAGACAGCTGATAAAACTGATGCTCGTGTTAAATTAATGAATGAAATTATTTCTGCCATTAAAATCATTAAAATGTATGCTTGGGACAGACCATTCAGCAAGATGGTATCTGCAACAAGAAGGTAATGTATATACTTATTTAGCTTTATACAAAATATAGATGCATGTGTATGTGCACATATTTAGAGAGAAGGGAGAAAAAAGTGAAAGAGAATAGAAATGACACAGAATAAAAAATAAAAGATTTTCAAACATGCTTTCCGTTAGGTACAATTCTTTTTCCTACTATACTCTTTAAAATTAAGCTCCAGCATATTTATATAGCCAAAATTTAGTTTAAATTCTTTAAAAATGTTTATTCAATGTTTGCAAGATACTTTATAGCAAACTCTGTATTATCTCCAAAGGGGAGCAGCTCTGGCAGGGCTCAGTCCCAGCCAGGATCAATGAATTTTTTTCGGGCGTAAAAAGTCGTAAGTATGGATGGCTTCCTTCAAAAGGGGAATAAAGTTGTGGGTCCCATGTTGTGATTTATGGCACATAAAATATCCTCAAGCCTAGAAGAAAAGGCTTGTGAACAAAATTTATCAACCATTTCACACACTGAATTGAATAGAATGTTGATGATCTGAGATGTTAAAGAGCATCCATACATAATCCAAATAAATAAATAAAGTTCTGGAAGGAAAGGATGTGGTGAGGGAGATGGGTGATGGCAGTGCAAATGCACATGGGGTCCCTAACATGTTTCCAGACAGAGCACTCTGGCACAGGTGGAGCCTTATTCCCTCATGTTTTTCAAAACCCTTCGAAGTTCCACTCGCATTTCATATGCTAGGACAGAAAGCTTTTCAAAGCCGTTGACATTGCCCTGGCACTTTCAACCCTGTAACAGAACTAATAGAATGAAATGATATAAAATGGGAGAGCAGAAAACTCACAGAATGTAAATATTCATACCAGCTTTCAGCTAAGTGACCTGGGGAAATTGTGAAAAAAACCCAAGGTCAGGATGGGTGGCACAAAGAGAATTGAACCTGGGACCTCGCAAATGTGAGTCTCAAGTGTTACTGCTTGAGCCACCTAACTCAGTTGAAAACTGGCATAAACAAGAATAAGTGTTGTTCAACACGATAGCAATTATGCCATTTACGTTAATAATAACAAAGACATGAGTAGATGTGTTTTAGTGTTCAGTTGTCTAACAAACAACTTACATTAAATATTGAAATGAAATAAACTGACTATTTATTGGGGGGGATATCATTGTAATAGAAATAAACTGTTTAATTTTGGGAAGGGGATAAAATTTGTGATAGTAAGAGGCTTCATCAAGTTAACCCCGGTAGTAGATTTTTTTTTTTATTCTGGAAAGCATTAAGCACAATCATAATGTTTAGATGCTTTGCATAGCTTGAATGTTTCATAGCTGAACTGTATATTTTTTTCATAACATTAACATATTGCCTATACATCATAAATAATGCAGTTTTTAAGAACAGTGTTGCACTGTTGCTCTATTTTATCTCAGAATAGTGTAGTCAGTGAGCTTCATATTATTTGATTTTATTGCTGGAATTCTTTTTCATGCATTAAAATATGATTAAGAAAAAAGCTGAAACCTCTTTGCAGAGCTGAAATTGACATCATTAGAAGAGCATCAATTGTTCACAGTATATTTATGATGCTACAGTTTTGTACAGCTAGAATTGGAGTTTTTGGAACCATTGCAACCTTAGTACTACTTAAAACTCAGCTCTCTGTGGAGAATGTAAGTAATCTTAAAGTAGCTAGAACATCAAAGATCAATTAATAGAATTTAAAGCCAAGCTCTTGTAATGGAAAACTATATTTATGTTAAAAACTGTTAATTGGAACATTGCACAGTCAAGCTAATCATATATTAAGATTATTGTGTGATTGAGTCAGACTAACACTCTTTCACTCCATTTACTTATTTAAATATGTAGAACCCATTTCACAAACCTTCATTTGCATCATCAGTAGACTTTCTAGCTGACGATGCGAATGAAGGTTCATGAAATCGGTTCTACATATTTAAACAAGTAAGTGGAGGAAAAGAGTGTCAGTTTGACTCAATCACACAATGATCTTAATAAATTTATGTTTGTTATTTATAGAATGATAATTATTTATACTATATAATTATAACATCCTAAAAATCATGTATGGAAAGATATAAGGTATTAAACAGCACACAACAGCATCTAACAAGGTCATTCCTTGGAAATTTGAAAACTATAAAATGATCATATTATCTTTAGTATTTCATTTTCAGGTATTCACAACTGTGGCGTATTTTGGAATCCTAACAGTTCCTCTGACTTTTTCTTTTGTTCTTGGAATTGCTGATATTGCAGAAACATTGGTTTCTATAAGGAGAATCCAAGTGAGTTCCAATTCTTTCTTTTTTCCTTCCTTCCTTCCTTCCATCCGTCCGTCCCTTTCTTTCTCTCTCTCTTTCTTCTCTCTCCCCCTCTTCCTTCCCTCTTCCTCTTTCTTTCTTTCTTTCTTTCTTTCTATATTCATAACCTTTCAAGCTTTATTTTAATTTATTCTTTCTTTTTCTGTTCTGTTTTCATTCATGGTTTTACTTTCTGCTATATTTTGAATATATATTATGAGTATTGAATGTCTAAATGATGACTTGTAGTACTTCACAGAATAAATCACATATTATTGCATTTAAGGAAGTGCTGCTGTATGAAGAGTTTAAGGGAATGAAATCCATAATTACTAATGCAAACAGCTGTCATGTTGTTAATGCATCACCAAAGATGTGTGTGAAAATATGCAAAATGACAGCCAAATGGTATTCAGCTTCTAGTGACAGCATTCTCTCCAACATATCTTTACAAATAGAACCAGGAAAGTTTGTAGCCATCATTGGCCAGGTTGGCTCTGGAAAGGTAAAAATGTCAGTTTTCTGCAAAATCAAATCTGATTCAATCTGTAAAAAGCACAGAGTGGAAAAGGGCATGGTTCCTTCTTGTTTTAAAATAAAATCCATAAACTGAAGGGAGTTCAATAATATTTACATTAAATATTGTACTTACAAAGCTGTTGACAATGGAGTGGTAATATATCCTAAGATTAGGTATTCCTTTTTTTACACTAAACTCCATTGATTTTGAGTAATGGTGGTTTGGTGAGCAACTGAAGATGGGAGAGATTCTCCCAAAATGCGTCTTACTTTTATGGAGTTTAGTGTAAAAAAGGAATACCTAAGTTTAGGAAATATTTACATTTTTTTGTGAAAAACAATTAGCAATATTATATAATGTTCTTAATGTTCATATTAGTATTTTTTTGATGCTATGTTGTGATAAACACAATATGAATAAATTAGTAACCGCTTCACATTCTAATGCAAGTTATGTGGTACTGCATAAGACTGAATAATTTCGCCTAAAAAATGTCACATATTAGTTACTTTAAGGTGAATGCCTACTGAAAATTCAAGTATGCCTGCCTAATATTGTAGGCTATAATGCAAGGAGCTTAAGTCCTAAACGTGTTTTTCTTTTTTGCAGAGTTCTTTACTGCAGGCTATCCTTGGGGAGATGCCTGTAACAAGTGGAAGCTGTGTTGTACACGGTTGCATATCATACTCTAGTCAAGAAGCATGGATATTTGGAGCTACTGTGAGACAAAATATTGTGTTTGGTCATGATTTTGTTGAATCACGTTATAAAGAAGTAGTACATATTTGTGCACTGCAATCAGATTTTGATCAATTCCCTTATGGGGATATGACAGTTGTGGGAGAAAGGGGTGCTTTGCTCTCTGGAGGTCAGAAGGCAAGAATTAATTTAGCCAGGTAATGTGCAAAACATTTAGGAATAAACAAATGTAATTTAATAACTAAGCACAATTCTCATGGAACTAACTTAGGGTTCAATTTTCTTTAGCTAAAATTCTATAATCTTTTATCTTTATATGTTGTTATTCTGAAAGAACTCAAGAAGAATGATTTAATTTTTGCCATGATATTAAGTTTATATTCACATTGCAATTAAGCATGCTTTATTTTTGTTTATTAAATACATTTTATTCCCTGTAAAGATAATTGGCATTTTAAGTTTTAAAGAACAAATATCACAAATTAAGAATGGAAAACAACATTTTCATAAATTACAATATATATCCAGCAACAGAATATAGGTAATAGTTCTGATGTCCTAGTAGAGCAAAACTAAAAAAATTGCTTAACTGTGATTTTTAGTTGATCTACGATCTACATTGTATTCCTTTTTATTGTGCACTTTTCCCCAAGGAAGTTCTCAGTGATCTTTAGTTTAATATTGCTGATATGTTTAGCAATATTAGAGATAAGTTATAAGTCATGGCAACTATTTTTTTTTCTCAAGCCAAGGGACAATACAAAAAATCTAAGATATAAAATTGAAAGAGTATGAAATGTACTTTCAAATGAACCATCAGATGGTATATGTGAGCAGAGCTGCTTGCCTCAGCATGCCCCTAAGCTAAGTTGGTGAGTAACAATGGTCAAGAATAGTCAGGAATGGCGGTCACAAGCATATGTGAAAATAGCATTTCTCCATGGCAAGAATGCATAAGAATGCCACACACAGCTACAGGAAGCACTGGGTGTGGATACCCTGCCCAACGAACAGTGGCAAGGTGGACAGAGGTTTTCCTAACACTGGCAATGGACCATCACTGTACTTAGAGACTACTTTAAAGGCTGTTAACACGTGGATTACCTGGAAAACCCATCTGTAACAGATTTGCAATCCTGTTTGAATAGTCATGTGTAACTTTTGCTCATGCCATAATAACCAATATTGTCTGTGTTTTGCTTCTTTCTTATGAGGACCATCTACATGTAGCCTTCTGTTGGTGGTACCACTTGTAGTAAATACCATATACTTTTAATCATATATCTTACATTTTTTATGTTGTCTCTTGATCACAAGAAAAAAATAGTTGCTATGACTTGTGACTTATCTGTTACATCTTTCATTTAATGTTCCAATATCTTTTATATCTCATGTGTATTTATTTTTGTCACAGGGCTGTGTACAAAACTGCTGATATATATTTAATTGATGACCCTCTTTCTTCTGTTGACACGCACATTGGGAGACATTTATTTGAAAAATGTATTTTATCCTATCTAAATAAAAAGACTAGAATTATGGTAACCCATCAGCTTCAGTATCTTCAACAAGCAGATCACATTGTGGTGCTAAATAATGTAAGTAGATATTCAGACATTTCTTCTTAGACTTATGTGCAGAATAAGTTCTGTATTTGACCATTCCCATGCTCTAGTGGTCAGACTTCCTGGTTTCTGTTCTTGGGATGCCAGGTTTGATTACTGGATCTTCATGGAAATTTTTCCTTTATATATCTTAATGGCACTATCTGGTTATACCCATAGTTTTAAGGACTTCTCTAGTGCACCATACCATCTTCTTCATCACCATCATCTCCATCGGGAAAACATAGCAGTATCCTATGGGCATCCTATCCTCAGAAGTCTGCCACAATACTGTCACATCAGGGGATAACACTCATAATTTCTTGAGAACAACTGGCTTGCACTAGAGGGTAAAAAGTACTTATTTAATTCAGATCTGCCAACAGATTGATAATTAACTAAAAATGTTAATTGGATTGATAATGTTGGAATTTGTCTAGTTGGTGACTGGCCAATCACGGGTAGCAGATGGTTGACTGAAACACATGTTATATGGTAGATAGTTCTGCATTTACTCTATTCTATAATAATTTTAATAAAGGACATTTCTACAAGTCTTCAAGCCAATGGATATAAGATAAATGAAATGCATTATAGTGTTGTTATATTGTTGTTGTTTTGTTTTTGTTGTTAGAATGGCAGAGCTTTTGGCTGTATGATTGTTCAGCTCCCATATAATTTTGGGTACCTTAATATGAGTTCAGAATTTTTAAGCAGTGTAGATGTGCTGTGAGCAATCTTGGTCTGTACTGAGGCTTTTTTTTTTAATAGTGTTTATAGCCTATTTTAACCACTGAGGCATCACAGGTAGTGGATACTGATTATATATGGGATGAAATGATAAACTGGGAAAGGACTTTTTTTTTAAAGAAGGAAGTATTCTAGGCCTAAATTAGGGTATCTCCCAAGCATGTATCATTTATGAGGATTGAGAAAAACCTGGAAAAAATCTCAGTCAGGAAGGATGGTCTTGGTGAGGATCAAACCCCAGACCTCCTGCTCACAAGTTCGCTGCTTAAAGACCTTGACCACTCTTGGCAGTGTATTTAGTGAGAATCTACTTCTTCTTTTATGTGGTTTTTAAGTCATTCCATTTATCTTTCTCAAAATTGCTGGCATAGTATCTTGAGCTTCTTTAAGCAGTCTTTTTTTCATTACATATTTTTTAGTTCATTTGGCTGATTGGATTTTGTATGCTTAAGATATATGAGAAGCTTGCATTCAAAAACATGTATGACCACTCATGGATGAGTGGAATGACTGCATGAAAGAGGATTGCTTATGAAGGAATAACTGTTGTAACCAAAACTGTGTTTATCTTATGAAAAATGTGTTTTCTTTCATAAATTTGTATGTTCTTCACTTTCTTTTTTTCAATACTGTGTTAGTTCATGGCAGTTAAAGAGCTATATAGGAAGTATTTTATGTAAAGTGACTTGAATTCTACTCTTTATTCATTACTAATATTCAGAATGCACATCCCATCTTTAAGAACCTGGACAGAAGTTGAAGCTGCAAGAGAACCAAATAAAGTAGACTTAGTATTCTACACTTATGTAATCAATTTGCTTACACTAAAACTCCACTTATTTTTATAAACTAAGACTAGTTTCGGAAGAAGGTCTCTTCCATCTTCAGTTTTTGGCCGTACTGTTGTTTCTCGAACTGGTGGCTGGATATCCGGATGTTCTTGTGGTGTCATCGGGTGATTGAACGATGAACTCGCTGAGTTCATCAAATGGAGGAAATTCAAAATTCATTAAGTTTTCTTTGTTCTTTAATATGAAAATTCTTTCCCAAGTGGATAACTCTATTGGGTTGTGAAGATTTTTTAGCAATTTAATCTCTGGTTTTATTTCGTGATTCCTGTTCCAAAAGTGAGCTGCAACTGCTGATTTATTAACTTGTTTGTACCGAATATTTCTGAAGTGTTCTTTCTTTCGAATTTTCAAATTTCTCTTTGTTTTTCCTATGTATTTTTGTTCACAATCAGCACACTGTATTTCGTAAATTCCTGATTTCTGTTCTGTTGGTATGGATTCTTTTAATGTGCATCCTACTAAGTTCCTAATATTATATTTGTTCTTTGGGGTTAAGATTATCCCATGTTCTTTGAAAATCTTCTTGAATTTGTTGTGGTAAATCGGATGGTATGTAAAACTTTTAAATTTGTATTCCTCTTTGATGTTCTTCAATGTGGAAACTTCCCTTATCCTTTTTTGTCTTTTGAATTTATTAATAATTTTTGTTACTGTGTCCTTGTTGAAACCATTGGTTGTAGCTGTCTTTATTATCTGTTGATATTCTCTCTTGTATTCTGTTTCTGTGAGTGGGATATTCATCAGTCTATGTGCGTGCCAAACTATGAAAAACTGCATATTTATGTGGAATGGGGTTATAACTGTCATTTTTATGTAGTTTTCTATGTGTGTTTCTTTTCTGTGGATCCCAAACTTCAAACATTCTCCATCCCTTATGATTTTTAAATCTAGAAATGGGAGCCAACCATTTCTTTCTTCCTCTATGGTAAATTCTATTGAATTGTACTGTAGATTGAGAAGTTTCAAAGCATCTCTTGAGTGTTTCTTTGGTTTATTGCAAAAATATCATCTACATACCTATGTCATGTCTTGAAAATTAAAGGGAAGGCATTTGTGATGTGTATTTCAAGGGCACTCATTTTTTTTGCAATAATATTCATATTTTTGCAATAATACCTTATAAACAACAGACGAAAACATTGAAGAAGTGAAGAAAATAGTATTGGCCAATAGTCGAATCATCGTTAGAGAAGTTGCTGAGGACCTAAACATATCGATTGGCTCGTGCCATTCGATTTTTACCAATGATTTGGTCATGAGATGGGTCGCCTCAAAGTTGCTCAATTTCGACCAAAAACACCATCACATTAACGTTGCTAAGGAGCTGTTGAACTCTGTCCGCGACGACCCAAATTTACTCCAGAGGGTCATAACTGGTGACAAATCATGGGTTTATGGTTATGACGTGGAAACTAAAGCTCAATCATCCCAATGGATGCTGCCATACGAGCCAAGACCGAAAAAAGCGCGCCAAGTTCGATCGAATGTGAAAGTTTTGCTTACAGTTTTCTTCGATTGCAGGGGCGTGGTGCATCCGCGAAGCAATCCATCAGAAACGCCCGGATTTGTGGAAGAACAAAAATTGGCTTTTGCACCATGATAACGCCTCTGCTCATATATCGTGGCTTGTGCGCGAATTTTGGGGCAAAAACAACACACTTATGATGCCGCAGCCACCGTACTCCCCAGACCTGGCCCCCGGCGACCTTTTTTTGTTCCCAAAACTGAAGAGGCCCATGAAAGGACGACGCTACGCCACGATTGAGATAAAGACGGCATTGAAGGAGGAGCTGAACAAGATCACAAAAAACGATTTTTTAAAGTGCTTCGAGGATTGGAAAAAACGTTGGCACAAGTGTATAATATCTGGTGGGGATTACTTTGAAGGGGACAAAATAGACATTCATGAATAAATAAATACTTTTTGAAAAAACACAAAATTTGCAATACTTTTTGAACAGACCTCGTAAAAGTGTGGTTCAATTTTCTAATAACTTACAAGAGAGATTGAGTTAGCTGTGATCACTGATAATTTCTGCATGTGATATTGCCATCATGATTATTTGGTTTTATATGCTATTATTTTCTATTCTATGAACAGTATTTTTTTTTTTTTTTCAGATTTATTTATACTATGATTATTTTCATAACTTTGTAAGTCCAGAACGTTTTTACCTACGAAGTATGGGATTTTTGAGTTTATGATCATTTATGTTTGAATACATAATATAGTCATTGGACAAAAATCTACAATACTTTTTGAACATGGCTTTATTGGATTTTTTCAACTTTAATTTTCATGACAAACATGTTTTTGAATGCAAGCTTCTCAAATAGAAAATAGCTTTGTCAAAATATCTTCTATCTTAAAGTATTACTTTGCTTGTATGTGAATACTTTACCCTTAATTAAAAATAAAACTGAATATCTGAAGTAATTTGAGATTTCAAATCAACTAAGAAATCTAATTTTGTGAAGGTGATACAGTAATTGCTGCAATGCCACACATAACATGGCATTAATTTTACCATTAAAGCAAGATTATTTCTACCTACAGATAGTGTGTAAAGAATTCTGAAAATATTTCTGTACCTGCTCTTCTATTTCTGTGCTATAATCCTTTTAGAGTGCATCTTTTAATTATTGTTAGTTTTTAACATTTAAATATTGTCAAATGTCTTAACTGTTATATTATAATATAGTCTTTTTAAATTGCATATACTGAACATATTTTTCTGAATTATAAAAAAGTTTAAATGCCAATAATTACTAAAGTGTATAGGGTCAAGAAATGATATTAGTTCAATATCTGACAATTTATCTCCTTTCATATAAACACACACAAATGCTTTATTGCAAATATTTTACATTTTTCCCCCAAACTAGTGTTTTTATAACATCTGTAATGGCTTATCCATCACTTCCTAACTGGTTATGGTTGCTATTGGCCATTGGGGATACTTATATTGTCATTTATTCCCTAGTTTCCCAATAAAGAGCTTCCAAATTATTTTTCATTTGTTTGTTGCTATCAAGTTGACTACATTTCAGTAGAAGTATTCATGTCCTTACACAATGGGTTCTTTCTTAATAACTTTAAAACATGATTTTAAAGTAATGTTGAATGCTTAGTATTTCATAAGTTTATCCAGTTTTGCATAAAGCATTGGTCCTTGTAGTCTAATGGTAGCCATACTTGCCTCATAAACCCAAAACCCAAGATTGCAGGTTCAATCCTGGCCAGGGTCAATGGATTTTTTTCTGGTGTAAAAATCCTAAGTATGGCTTCCTTCAGAAGGAAAGTAAAGTAGTGGGTCCTGTGTCATAGATTTACGGCAAAAATAAGAACCTCAAGCCTGAAAGAAGAGACCTCTGAGCAAAATTTACCAGCCATTTCATGCCCTCAGTTGAATGGGATGCTCATGACCTGAGATGTTAAAGAGCAAATCAACAATTTGTATAAAGCATAAAATTTAAATCTGAAATAACATAAGAATGAATATATTCTTAATTATCTAGTAAGTTGATTTGATAATATTATGCTCCACTTACTGTTTATTATGCAAAACTATCTTTGCAGTGGTCAACAAGAAACTTGGATGATGCTTTGAAATTGCTAAACATGTAAGATAAAGAAATTAAATTCACTTCTGAAACAGAACAAGGCAACATGATTCCTTTTCTTGACTTAAAGATTATAAGAACATGCAATAATTTGGAATATTTAGAAAGGACACGCAGGCTGAGAATTACATAAAGGCAAGTGGATTCAATCCCACAGCACACAAACTTGCAGTTCTCAATAGCTTAGCACATAGACTCATTAACATATCGATGAATGAGTTTGAATACAGCAGAGTACTACCATATAATACAAACAGCAAAATTAAATGGGTATGACTAAGAAATTGTAGACAAGAAAATCAAGAAATTCAAACAGAAGTTAAAGCAGGTTACAACATTGACAGTAATAAAAGAATCTACCATCCACATGAAATTCGCTTATTATCCTTGGGCCACCAAAAAATTCCAAATAATACTTAGATAGTTTGAGATTACTTTGTCCCCAGTGAAAAAGTTTAGCCTAAAATTCTGCTCAATTCTGGTGATAATGATAGAATACTTGAGAAGCCAGGAATATATAAAACCAATTGTTCAGAACGTAACAAAGTATATATTAGAAAAACAAAAAGAAGCATTGGAATCAGGCTGAAGAAACACTGGAGAAACATCAGGTACAATCAGATAGAGAAATCAGTAGTTGCACATTACTTTTGGAGAGATAAACATGATACAGAAATAGGAGTGAAATTATTGAAATTCCTAGATCAGTCCGTAGAGCTGGCAATGTGGGAAAAAATTTATATAAAAAATATGAGGATAAGGTTATGAACTGTGAGAATCCGAACAGAAGACAAATTAATCCGGAAATTCATAAAATGTCCATGAGAGCTACACCAAGTCCAGCTGACCAACAACAAATCGAACAGTCAACTCGCAACTGAGGATACAGGCAAAAGCCTGAAAAACTAGTTTTGCATAATTCAACAGTAAGTGGAGCATAAGATTATCAAATCGATTCACTAGATAATTAAGAATATAGTAGTATCTTCACTGTATTGGTTCCGACATGAAATTAAATTTTATATTTAATAAGAATGAATGTTATTTATAGGACATTCTGCATTTGTTACTAAAACACTTATCTCTTTCTGATTTATAGATTATTGGTTCAGTTCAGTTTGGTCAGTCTAGTGGCAGACAACTGCATTTCATAATAGAATATTTAGAAAAAATAGTTTTATCTAGGCACAGATTTTACAGATTTTCATTTTTAGTTTTCTTGGAAAGCAAAATATGTCCAAATTATGGCATATTTAATACTATACAGGAGGCAAGTGTGACTTAAGAATTGATGTAGATTTGATGAATGCTCTTTGAAATGACCAAATATATTGAAAATATTGCTGTGCTGCTTACTTGAACTTAATTAAGTCAAAATAAGCTAATCTAACTTAATATATAAATTAAATATATTTTTGCATTTAAATAAACCAAATCTAATGAAGTTTTGGATTACATGATGCAAAGAACCATTTGTGTACTACACTACTTCATGTCTACATAGTTAAATTGTTCTTCACTATTGATACAGAGCTGGTTTGGACACACTTATACTTCATTCCTTGATTTCACTATTTGGACATGTTTTGGGAACTTTGCTCCTATCATTAGCAGATTAACTGATGGGAGCAAATGTTCCTGAAAATGTTCAATTAAAAAAAGTAAGTGAAGTGTAAGTATCGCCAAACCAACTCTATAGCAATATTATTTTACTACTTCACTGTTAATAGTTTCAAAAGTATAAGTTCATATGACATTTTTCTTTATCTGTAGAGTGACATTGGCTTAAACATTATAAGGAAATGTCTCAAAATGTTGGATACTTATCCTAACTTACCCACTTTGTATTAATTGTATTAATTAATATATATTAATATATAATATCAGCTTTAAAATAAACAAATACATTATCCTAACTTGTTCTTTATTTTTGTAAGTAAAGTAATAAAATGGTGTATAGTGACATTAGTTTTTAAAATTAATATAACCTGTAACTTATAATTCTTTTTAGGGAGAGATTGAGATGCAGGGCAGTTATGAAGAAGTGATAAGCAGTCAATTGCCATTTGCTCAGTTCCTTGCTCAGAGTGAAATAATTAGAGAAAAACAGAAAATAGATGATGAAAATATTAATGTTCCAAGAAGGAAGGTATCTCTCAAATTCAGACAATTATCATATCAGTCAGAATATGTAAGTTTAATGTTTAATATTTCAATCCTATTATTGTGCCATCAATTTGTTTAAACCTCAGTTTCTTTGGCAAGTGTTCCTGAAATCAATAGCTGTATGTGCATCAACATAGCTCATTCAACGTTAAAATTAAAAACTAAAATTGTTAATTGGAACATTGCACAGTGAAGTTAATCATATATTAAGATCATTGTGATTGAGTCAAACCAACACTACTTTGCTGCACTTACATGTTTACATATGTAGGACCAGTTTCACAAACCCTTCATTCGCATTGTCAGCCCCCATGTGTTTGTGTTGGTTTGACTCAATCACATAATGATCTTGAATCATTCAAGGTTGCTATAATTTAGGGAGTAAATAGATGCCAAGCAGTATTAATCAGTGTAGTGTTTCATTTCCTTTCCTAGCTTGTGCTGCTTAAGGTTTAGTAAATAAGAAAGAATATAGCTATATAAAAATCAAAACAATGCCAAGATAATTTCAGGAAAATTCTCCTGAAGTGATGCATTTATAACACAATCAACCTAGTTTTAATAAAGGTTATTCTGTAATGACTGCAATATCAAAATTAAACTCCACAAAATTTTAAAAATAAATATAATATTTCTGCACTATTCTTTTTGTTTTCCAAAGCATATGATGTCAATCACAGCTTATTGATTCATAAGTATTTATGAGATTGGAGGATCAACCAAAAATCTAATTACTTTAAACATGAAAGATAGGAAACAATGCACACAAATAGAACTTGAAAAAGGAAACAATCTATTTACTTACAGATCAGAATATAAAACTGTTAAGCATGGAGTACCTTCTATTTATAATGTATGTTAATGACATTCCAACTAGACGAAATATTACAGTAGTATTAAAAACTATACTGATGAAACAATAACTTATGCAGTAGAAAAAAAAACAAATGAGATATTAATGCAAAATTTGAATAATATAATTAGTAATTTATTAAAATACTATTGATGTGTGCAATAGAAAATTGGGAAGTGTGCAAGGGGTGGACAAATGATGTGGTACATATAATATTTTGAAGAAAAGTTCTGGAGTAACCAAAAAGTTTGCCAAGGGGGGTAAGTTTGTCAAAACTAGGAAGAGTAGTAAGGAAAGGTATTACATTAGTGGAGATAATCTTGAAATATTGGCACAGATGCCTAAAATTATATAATAACAATGCAATAAAAGAATGTCTTATGTACCAAAGAGATGTATGGGGAAGAGAGAATTGGTTTGGGGAGGTGGGGAAACTATTATAAGAAATTGGAATGGGGGATGTATGGTGACTGGGTGAAAGTGGATTTTGGAAAGAAGTGAGACAGAGAGGCAAGAGATTAGGGCTAACTTAGAGGATAAAAGTTCTTTAAACTTATATAGAATAATTAAAAGAAATTGGGAGCAGGAGAAATATATTGATAATTAGGATCAATTTGGAAGAATATATGTTGCACAGATGCATACAGAGGTATTATTTCTAAAAGGATTAAGAACAAATTGTAAAGAAGATTGTATTATGTGTGGGAAAGTGAAAAGTGTGTTTCCCATTGTCAAATAGAATGTGAAATAGTAAAAAGTGGAAGGATAGTATCTGGGATGAAAAATGGGATAAATAACAAAAAGATATACTGGCAATTAAAATGCTGTCAGAATATGAGCATAAAGAAAATAAACAAAATTGCGAAATTTTTAGGAAAAGGAAGTGGAGGAGAAGTATAAGGAAGGAGCTTGAGGGCACACATAGCTTTGAAAATGGTGATTTATTGTAGGGATTCTTTACTATATATATATATATATATATATATATATATATATATATATATATATATATATATAACCAGGTGGTTAAGTATGGGAGAATCTAATTTTTGGTGTTGCTAAATTCTTAGATATTTTGTTTGATTATGAAAATTTAATTGTAATGTTTTCTGAAATAAAATCCATTCATACTAAACTACTTCAATAATCATTATAGATAGATTAACATTATTATCAAACAGAACTCATAAAAATCTTAAAAATTAATAAAATAATACTTATGTGGGCCCACCATAGAGGCCCCAGGCCTACTGTATGACCACTGCATCCTTTGTCTCCATCTTGTGACACCATGGACAGAATGCACTATTGCAGGAGAATGTGTGATCAGTAGGACTCAGATTCTTAGATTTTGAACTATTTTGTTCCTAGCTGTGATACTTTAACATAACTATCTCTTTTATTATAATAGGGATCACATATAGTAAAAATCTTATAAAACCTAAAAGTGCAAAAATTGTTTGTTTGTTTTTTTTTAAGTAATACGTGACAAATAAAACACCTAACAAATGAAAAATACATTTTAGGATATTACATTATATTTTACTTAAAGCTACTTTTAAAACATTAGTCAACAATGTGTATCTTTCTAATTGTTACATTTCAAAGAGAAAATGTAGCATTTAACATTTTCCTTTACTGTGTCAACATATTGTTACATTGTCACATTATTACATTGTTGCAGTAAAGGAAAGCATTAGTGAAAGAAATTATTTGTTTTAGAAGAAAACCAAAGGCATTCTTAAGGAGCTTACATTTGCACTAATTAACAGTACTTACTCCATCAAGATTCCAATAGTAGTATTCTAAAAGTTGGTTGATTTTTCCAGTGGATCAGCAACAATCTGAACTTTACCATATATGGCAAAATTATATTTTGTCAGTTCTGCCAAAAGCAGTTGAGCTGGATCATAAATCACATTTTTTGCAGCATAAAAATATCTGGAGGGATGTCAGCTGCATTGAGAGAAGTTAAGGATGCATTTCCAACCACAAATTTCATGTTTTTTTGGATCTTCAGAAGACAATTTTAATAAACGTTTTTGTGAGGCACTAGTATCAGTAAATGTTCCATGATATGTGCTACAGAATCCAGTATTCAATAAACTTCTTCAAGACATCATTGCTCAAAGGACAAAATATTTGCTGCAATTATATTAGGAAAAGATTGAATTTATCAGAACAGAGCATCTCTGATACATTGCAACAACTCTTCAATGGTTCAGACTAGCGATAGTTGTGGTCATTTTAACATTAACATAATGGTGGACAAGTTAGACTCCTCAGAACCTGCTAAAGCACATCTCATATTATGCAAGATACTGGACAAAACAAACCAAAGAACCATAGTCTACAACCATCAGAGCTACCATATGCATCCTATGGCCAGCAGAAAACTGGAATGAGAAGCTTCTACATTTTATTTTCATTCTACATGATCAAGGCAGGAGAGACATTAAGTTTCTATTCTAACATGTTTCATATCATGTGTTGCTCATGACTTACGCTAATTGGTTAAGGAGATCAAAAAAAATATCATAGAAGTGAACAATAGATTATTTGAAGATGTCAAGAGTGTTCTAGACACATTTGAAATCAATGATAAAGCCTTATAGCAAGGCTAAAACTGCTCCTCAAAATAAGAATAGCATCACTTCATTTGTCTTTATTAAGGCCAATTTCAGTGATCTTCTTACAGCTCTTTAGTGCTTGGAATCTGCATCTTTACTACTAAAAGATGCAATGGCAGTCAATGATACAATTTCAAAAACATAATATACCAGGGCCATTAGGTATAGCCTGTTTATTGAAGCTCACCAAGATTCTGCAGCAGAATCCATAGTTTGCAATAACAAAAAAATTATCTGCAGTTCTCTAGGAGAAACAAATTACAAACAATTTACCATGGCAATCTACAGCAATAACTTCTTTGAAATTTATACAGAAGACTTCATACTGTGTAGAGAGAAAATTTCTTCCTACAAGAATGTTTTGAAAGACAATAGAAAAATGTTTATGTAGTCTGTGGTTTTGGGTCATAGAAAAAGTAAATAGAAAAGATTAATAAATTTTTAATGTGTTTATATTCTTTAGTAAAAAGGTTTTAAAAAAAAAGTCTGAAAATGTTAAAAAAAATATTGTGTTTACAAAATTAAGTAAAATTAGGTAATGTAGGTAAGCAGTAGCACACCATTATTAGAACCAAAACCATGAAATAAACCCAGAAACAAAACTTCTTAAAGAACTAAACAATATGTATGAATTGGCCACCTAGAAGAATATCTTCATTCTAAAAATCTGAAAATCTACAATGAATTTTGACCTTCCGCCATGGGTACGAAATTTCCCTCAATGTATTAATTAAAATATAATATCTTCATAGTAAACAGCTTTAAAATAAACAAATAAGGTAATGCAGGGTTTATAAAAAGCAACATATCAGATTTAAACAGTTATAAATTTGTAGGAACATATCTAAATAATACACTGTCTTGACCAGGCATAATGAATATATCTGCAACAAAATTAGTAGAGCAATATATTTAATGTATCTGCAATACTGACAAGATTCTAAATGGAGAACATCTATTGGAATGCACAGAACTGAGGAAAGCTGCACCTGACAGGAAAATACACAAATTATGTTGGCTGGCCAGGGAAAAATTGATGGATCAAAATCCTGCACATTAGATCAACAACAACATATATTTACTTAAAAGTATAGGAGATAAGCACTTACTGATATAATGGGAATATTCATCCATATATAGCTTATGGTATTGAAATTTAGGTATTACTTTAGGTCAAGCATAATATAAAAATTATTGACAAAAATCCACATGTATAGAGACTAATGCTATATAACAAATTACCAAAATACATTAAAAATAAATTGCAACTCTCAAATAAAATTTAAAATGTTATACCATTCAGAAACGCATGTATAGTTTTAACAATCTATAAAATCTGGTGTATGTTTAATTGTTATATTTAGTTTTCTTTTACTTTGTAAACTAATTTTTTAAACCAAAGTCATTGCTTATGTAAGTTTACAATACTTAGTTCTTGTAACCTCCCCAGATACTAAATCAATTTAAACTTAAATTATATAAACTGCAACCATATAGGAGGACAATATTTTATAATCAGAGTTGCTCTTTATGAATGAAATTCCATCTTGTAGCAAACTGTAAATTTATTAGTATCTTTTTGAAAAGGTGAGTACTTTTAGATACATTCACAACATTTAAATTGGAAAAATCATTTACTAATTCATCCATTAATGCATCAATTTATTTCACATATTTTAGATTTGTAGGAATATCTACTCTGTTTTGTTGATTACTAATAGTAACATGATTTGTCAGCCTTGGGCATATCAGAGTGGTATGAGCTTGGCTGCTGTTTGAATCACTTACAGCAAAGCCAAAACAAAAAGAAAATGGTATATTATCATTTGAAAAGCCAGTTTTCAGTTGTTTTAGCATAACAAACAGTTGTAAAACCTGATAAAAGTGACTTGTATGAAAAATATATCATCCTTTGTTCATCGTTACATATTACACCATTTAATAACATGAATTATATTAATATTTTGTTTACTTTCTTTGAATAGTTAAACCTTTCTGAACAATCTGATGCTGCACCTCAGGAAAGAGAAGCACACAGTTCAGAATTAACTTCTGAAAAACAAACAGTGAAGATGTCTTTGTTCATAACATATTTCAAGTATGGAGGAAGTTCCTGTTTGCTTTTTTGCCTGCTGGTGATGTTTTTTGTGGCACAGTTAATCACAAGTGGAACTGATTACTGGTTATGTTATTGGTAATACATAAAAAAATTTAAATATTCAAATAAAACTGTCATTTCATATAAAATATTTTCTGGGTTCTTACGCTTTATACTGCAGCATAATGAAATGAAACCTACAATTAATTATATATTCATATTTATTTAAATGAATTTTCATTTTGTCTTATGAAAGTCTTATGTTTGCAGAGTTATTTTGTAAAAATGTTAAAAAAATCTCAAATCTTGTTTTCCTTCCCTTTGCCTAAAGGATATCTAAAGAGGAAATGCATCAGAGAATTAAATTTTTTAGTAGTACAGCTGATGGAGAACTGAACAAAGTATATCTGGTTGGAGATTTAACAAGCAAAATAAGCAGAACAATCACTAATGAAACTCACAATAGTCTTGACTCATATTATGGTAAGTGATGCTTTAAAAATGTTTCTATAGCTTAAATGATTAGGCCATTATCAGAAACTACTCTTAACCATATCTTTACTAGTGATCTAACACTATTAATTAGAGTGCTAGTAATTAGTTTAAAAATTTAAAGTGTTTTAATCCCTTGTTCTTATACCATTTATTTACTAAAATAATGGGGAAAATTACATTTTACTTTTCATATAGTTCTGAAAATAGATAGGATTTTTTTTCAATGCATGGTAACAATATGAAACTAAACAACACATAAAAACCTTTCTTGAATACAAGATATTATTAAAATATATTTTCATATGCAACCATAATTTTTTATATACATTAAGAGCTACTGAAATATATTTTTACATATATAATTATTTATTTTCATCCAAATAATCAATTAATAACAAAAGGCAAGATGATTAAATTAGAATAAATGAATGACAAATGTTTCATAGTATTAAATGACCACTATTATTTTCTCTTTACATTAAGCCATATGTAAGCAAGGATTAAAAAGATATTTTAGAAATTTTTTAAATCTTCATCTTGAGGTCTCATGTTCTTCTTTCTTTGAGTTAAAATGAGAAAAATCAATAGGTGAAGCATCACAAAATAAAAATGGGAGGTTGAAGGGATTAAAAATATATAAAAAATGTGTATTCAATAAATGATGCATGAGCATTTATAAAAGGTATTATATATTCTACAGTATTTGCTTAATAACATAACATTTAATTGCATACCAAGAGTTCATATACAGAAGAGTCTGAATATAGAATATTTCAAGTTCTGTATTATATAGTATACATGGTTCATACTATGAAGAGGAAAAGAAACAAATGCTGATCCTGTAGAACCTATACTCATTTTTAGAATGGGTCCTAATGTAAAGAAAAAAAAATTGTATCCATTCACCAAAACAATTTAGTATTCTAATCTTGACATTAAATTAAGTTTTCAGAGAAAAGAAGATGACACATTATTTCAAGTACATGCACCTAATTCTAAAAATTTCATAAACTTTATCATCCTTAGCATAGTTCTAGGCTTTTTCAACTTCTAAAACATTATGAAAAATAATTCTATGTGAACAGTGTTGCTCTGTATATAATCAACTACTTGTCGTCTAAACACTCTTATGCTTTACACTATTTTTGAAAACGACGGGACTGGTTTCGGAGCGACATCCACTCCATTCTCGACCAACTCGACGATTGTGTTTAGACGACAAGTAGTTGATTATATACATTTCAAAAGCTTGACTGTGTTTAGTTCCAATTAGAATTTTCGAATTTGTGTAATTTCGATAGTTCTTAAAAATTTTAAACAGTGTTGCTCTGTTTTTTCTCATTCATGTCCTTTTCTGGTAGAAAATGTTTAGGTTTATCTTCTGAAAATAACCTTTGTTATTAGATAAATGACATTTACTTATATATGTTTGCTAAAATTTACTACCTGACACTCCAGAGCAAGTTTTTCTATGCATACAGCTTTAACATGTTTGGTCCTGTGAAAATGAAAATTAATAAAATTTATCTTAAATAATAATTATCCTTTAATTAACATGACGACACATTTGTGACACTAACAACAAGGTTGCAGTCACAGAGACCTCTAAAAAATAATTTTGCACAGTGTGACATTAGTGTGAACATATTTAATACATTCTTATAGGATATATTTCACAACAGAGCTTGCAAATCTGAGAGCAACATTACTTGCAAATTGGTTTCTTGCAGAAAAGACATGAGAAGTCTTTCATTTCTTGCTTGCATGGCAAATTCTGCATTTTTCTGCTACTATCTCTATTTCTCTTGCTGGTGGAGCATCAGGGCAAAGAATGAAAGATATTCTGAGTCTTAACTCTAGTGGAAGTCTTGGATTTTGAGCTCAATTTTGCATGTATTATAGGGTGAGAGAAAGCTACATATTTAAAAAATATTCCATTTTCTTTATGCAGGCTCATCTGATGCACTCTGCTGTAATGCATGAATACTTATAGCACTTATGTTCAACAGATGATAGAACAAACACTTTGGACAATATTGAGTGTTTCAGCTACAGGTGTATGTAGAAAAATTTTGTTCTCATCAACTCCTCCTTTAATGGCATTGTATATTATATGATCTTCAGTTTTTTTTAAGTCAGAACTTTGGCACGACTGTGATGCCTGAATAACACAAAAAGAATAGTTTTTCTTAGGCATATGTGATGATAATCTGATAGTGTTATGTGGCCATACAAAGATGAACTAACAGTCTTGTATATTAATTAATACAATGTGGGTAAATTTCTTACACACTTCACTTACTGTATTTAAGTTGGGACAAGTTTTGGGAACCAAAGTTCCCTCCTCATTTGTTGGCCCACTGTTTCCTGATGCTTGTGTTCATCCAGTGGAGGCTATTGTGTTGTATGTGGTGACCTCTGGTGGATATGAGATGAATTTAGAAAGGTCATCAGTAGTTCTATAATAATTAAGTTTTGAATCTCTTCTAAATTGGACCAATGCCAAAATACAAAGTATTAGACAAAATAAATATTCTAGCAATATAAAACTGAATCTGGATAAAGATGAGCTTCTGACTTCTCTTTCCCTTTTAATGTATTCAGCTATTTTCAAATTAAACCACAAAAATGTAAACTTTATCTTTGCAAATGATGGCTTAAATCAGGAATCTTCAGATGAGTCATATGCCGAAAATGTTTCTTAATGTTACTATATTGCTAACATTGGGATAAACTTTTTCGATTAGACAAGAGAGGTAGAGATGGCAAAATGACAGCAATATCTTTTGTTTAGGGGAAAATTGCAAAAAAATTTCAGAAATATGCAATATAGAAACATGTGCAAATGTAAGCAATAAGTTGCATTCGGTGGAAAAAGCAGGTTTGTCATCTACATTCATTAAATGCCTAGTAAATACAGCTTATAAATAATGTCCTTGTGTAATGCAAAAACTAACTACTTTTACAATGGATACTGGAAAAACTCTGATAGTAAAATCTTACATCATGATGAAAATAAGCTCTTATCCTACCCATCTGCCTTATGCTGTTTTTGATTTTTAATATTGTTTAATGCCTGTTTTTACTGCTGAAGCAGCGGACACTCATGGTATATGAGATGAAATGAAAGATTGGGAAAGGATATTGCTTCTTTTGGGGGAAAGGGAGGCAGGAAGCATTCCAGGCATAAGTTTAGAATCCTTTCCATTTGCCATTTATGAGGACTGAGAAAAACCTGAAAAAATTGCAGAATCAAACCCCAGACCTCTTGCTCATAAGTCCTTGTGTTAATAACCTCGACTACACTTGACAATGCCTTATGGCTCTACCTATGGCAGTAATCATAACATTACAACAAACAATTGTTAATTCAGATTGCAGAGGAGATCAGAAAGAGGGAATGCCATTTTTATAACTTCTAAAACAACAAGAGGGAAACTTCAGAGACATTCTTGCCAAATAAACACAAGACTGTTAACGTATTTGTTTATTTTTGAAGCTGTATGAATGGATCTGCATCAGATAGTTTGGTGAATACAAATCACATTATTATATTATGGTGAAAGGTTCTAACAGTTTGACTTGTATGTTCTTGGCATATTTGTATGGATTTTTTCATAAAATTATTGCTTCTTGGGAGGTCTTTATCTTAATCATAGAATTCTGTCAGAACTAAAGATTTTAAAGATCAGTCTATTCACTCAAAATAGGGACTACGTCTTCAGAGCAGTCATCCTAATTATTATCGTTTGATTCATCTAGCCAAATGGTTATATTTTCAAAATTTGGAGCTAGAACATTCACACTATTCCTTTTCTTGTATACAGAATTAGCACATATTTTCACTTCCAATGTACCTGGGCTATTCATATAGGCCACATTGGGCTTTAAAATTATGGAAAACAAGAAAATGTGAAAATGGAAAAATACTTCACAGACAAATGTGCGGTCAAAATTACTGCAAAGAATTTTTGAACAATATTGAAGATCATACTTCATCAAACAACACACAATTAAGCAATAATGGTGATAGCAATAAAGGGAAGAAAAATAAAAAAATAATGTACAACATTGCATGGCCTCAAAGATTATAGTTAGTAGGAAGTTTGAAACAGTGAAGTAGATTGATTATACACATGGGAATTAAAGGCTACTGGATTTCACATGAACTCCTTTTAGTTAATAAATGCAACATAATTATTATCATATTCTGTTCACTACCATGTACACTAAATTAGTACTTCTTGACTATAATATTTAACATGGATAGGACTTTTATTTATAAAAGAAAATTAAATTTATTATGAAAGAGCTATCATATTTTCTTAATAATAAATTATCATAGGCAAGTAGTAAACAATTATCATATATAATTGGAAACTTAATAGGAAGTTAGAATAGAGGTCACATCGTCACCTCCCAGCATTAACTAGTTAGTTCACAGCTGAGGATGAGAGCAAAAGCTATTGAAACATATTCTGACTAATTAATCAGTTAACAAAGTATAGTGTCACATAATATCAACTTCTTTATATGTATAATATTTATATGCATGTTAACATATTCTAAAGTGAATTATATATGTTAACATATTCTATGCATTTAGAAACTATTGAAAGTTACATTTTAACTTTCTTTTTTTACAGCAGGCCTTTATGTCTACTTAGGATTGATAGTTTTTCAAGTTAGCTCAGCAGTAATAGCCTGTCTTTGTCTAGTGTTTGTGTGTATCAGATGTTCAAAGAATCTCCATAACAGCATGCTTAATGCAATCATTTGTACTACGATGGATTTCTTCAATGTCAACCCCTCAGGTAAATTTCATTATTTTCACACATCATTAGAAACTATAAACATATTCGGGGTAAACGTGATAGTTGTTACCTTACCTAACCTACCTAACCTGTATTCATATATAAATATACATATGTTTGCACAATTTACTTAGGTGTTGAATTCTGAAGATGCTAATTACAATTTGAATAGGATATAATCCAAGAAGAAGTTTTTCATTGAAATAATCTATCATATCCTAAAGTACAAACATTTTTACATTCTGTCTTTCTACTGGAGGCCTTGATATCATTATATTTGCACATTTAAAAAAAGTAAGAAAAGAAAAAAGAATTCTATAAATGAAAAAGCCTATTGTATGAAGATATACTATACATACTAAATGCAAATTTCCTGATACATAATGGTTTCTTTAGGTAGAAAACAAAAATAAATAAAGCATCCATAACCTTAAAATGATATCAACAGCTTGACATATTGTTGGTGCATTTCTAAATTCTCATCATCTGTCAGTTCAGTTCAAGCTGGAGCTGAGTACAAAGTGAGAGTGAAAGCTCAAAAGGATTGATAACTGTGATTAAAAGATCTTCATAATTAAATTAAATCTAGTTCTCTAGAGCAAGGATTGTATATATTGTAAGTATGTGATCTCATTTATGTAAACTTTTTAAGCGTGTCCATAAGGTTTTAATAATTAAATTAACTCTGTTGACCACTGCAATGAAAAAGGACTTGAAAATGGGAGTTAAAGAAAAAAATAAAGAAATTAAAACAAGTCTATCTTCTTAAGTTAGAATTTTGTTATAAATGAGAGGAATCTTATCACTTTTTCCTTTATTAAAGGTTAACTACTTATAGGAACACCATAAAATGAAATTAAAAAAGCAGAGTATAAATTATGTTACCAAAGAACTCAATATGCAACTAAAAATACAATTATGGAGAAAAGGTTGTGAAAAATTACAAAATTAGATAAATGCTGAGTTTACGTATCAGTCAATATATTGATAATGCTATTGATTTACTGTGCTATAATAAGACAAACATTAATTACAGAGAAAATGGGTTCAACTAACAATACTAAATTCTAACCCTTTAATAGAATGATCAATGTCTTCAGATTTATTTCTGAATGTGCCATTTCACCATTATTCATTTAAATTAGGAAAGCAAAACCTGAAGAGAGTAGTTTGTTCAAATACATACCATATACTTAACTTAACCCTGTTTCTCTTACTTTCTCTGCAAAATATTAACAACTTAGAATAATTCTAAGTCATTTAACCTGATTTAACATATTAAAAATGAAAAGCTGTGTATATAATTTAGGTGTTTAGCTACTGAAATACCATGCATGTTGAAATACAAAACCAAACCGCAAATTAAATACATATTTATGTAAAATGCATTACCAATAATGCTACACAAAAGAGAAATTGGACAACAAATGACCCACAGATATACAGATCAGAAGAAATCAGGTTTCTTTGCTATGAAACAGGACATTGATCACATGGGTATAATCAAAGCAATAAAATTAAAGAAGAATTAAATTTCCAGCATGTTAAGTATATACTAACATGGTTGGCCAAGATTGTTAAGGTATGAACTAGACAGTGGGAGGACTGGAGTTTGACTCCTGTCAGGGTTGCCCTATCTTACTGAGGTTTTTTCCAGGTTTTCTTCAGTCCTCATAAATTGCTAATGCTGGGGTGGTACCTTAAACTTATGACTGGAATGTTCCCTTCCTTTAAAGAATTTGTTTCCTAATTAATCATCTCATCTCCTGTATCACTATTGTTCATCTGCGATGCCTCAGCAGTAAATATGGGCATTTAACACCAATAAAAGAATATTGCATATTTTTAAAAAATATAACAATAAACTCTTCCCAAATTATTCCAGATTCAACTACAGCCGAATTGTAATATCAATAGTGATGAAGTCTAGGTTGCTCTTAGGAAAAATGGGAGGAACAAACAGGAGTCAAAACCATTCCAGGACCCACCTTACTATGTGGTGGTGTTGGTGGTGTTGGTGGTGGTGGTGGTGGTGGTGGTAGTGGTGATGTGAACCATTGTTAGTGCCACTGAAAAAGAAATTTAAATGGTTAGAGCAGGATACAAATTGCTATGGAGAAAAGGCAAAGTTTTAAAAAATGTATAAAACAAGTTGAAAAACTGTTACATAAATTACATACATTTTTATGGTAATAAATTCATTTCTGATATGCAATGAAATGCACATTAATAGAAATGGAAATGCCTCAAATCTTCAAACACTAAATATTTAAGGTCAAAGAGTATATGTATGCAAGTATAACGATTATCCTTTATAATATTGACGATGCTTTGTAAATAATATTGCAAATGGCAGAATAAAACTGAAACTGAAACTGATATGGAGTATAATAATGATATAGGTATTGAATGGGAAAAAATCATCACATAGCAGAATGGATTAAGAATGTTAAGCAGTATGAGAAAGTGTATGTTATGCCCATTATGTATGAATGGTTTGCATTTGGAGATGGCAATTTTCATATCCACCATGAGGAAGAATTTATTACTAAACAAATTATACACCATGGGATTAAATTAATGAAATAATCCAGAAAACAATCTAGATATGAATATGATAAATAACTTGGAGTAAATTAAAAAAAAAATATATGTCAATCACAAACTTCCATCACCAAGGAAATTTTACACAAATTTTCATTGTCACATCAGATTATTCTAGCCATTCTAATGACAATTTGAGAAGTTGCTTAGAATGTTATTGTTAGATGGAATTATATTTATTCAATTACACTGACAGAATGGTGGTAGTAGCCATTACTGTTGAGGCTCTTCCTTTCCTGGATATAAAAATTATAAAAAATGCAACATACTGGAATTTGGTATATTCAGGAAGGATACCCACATGTATAATTATATAAAAAGCAACAGCCACAATCCAAAACAACATAAACTAGCTATAATCAGTAGCCTCACACTCACATTAACAAACCTACAAATAAATTAGACAGAATACATATTGGAGTACCAAAAAATCATGGATATAGCACAGAAAAATGGCTACTCAGCAGATTTGGTCAAGAAAAAGATAGAAAAATTAAAAAAACCAAAACAAATAAAAGAAATCATCACACTGAAAGGTTACAAAGGAGAGCAGATATATAAAAAATGTACATTCCATCCATGGGCACACCAAAAATTTCGAAAGATTTTTAAAGATGCCAACATTATTTTGGCTCCAGTGAATAAATTCAGTTTGAAAAATCTCCTAAAACCAACACAAAGGACAAAATCCTGCTAGGAAAACAATCAGCCATTTACAAAATCATTTGCAAAGACTGCAATAATAAATATATAGGTAAAACAAAAAGGAACATTACCATATGGTTTAAGGAACACATGAGAAATTTAAATATAATCATACAGAAAAATCAGCAGCTATATTTCTGACAAAAAAAAAAAATGAGTTGCAAAGTGAACCAAAACTTTAAAAGCTCTTCAAAAACCCATAGAATTATTGGTATGGGAAAATATATTCTTAAACGAAAACAAAGAAAATTTAGTTAATTTTGATCTTCCAAACAACAGTAACCTCATCAAAAGGTTTATAAAATCCAAAGAGCAACATTTTAATACCACGCTGGAAAGCTGACAATGGAACCATGCTGATGAAGGAAATTTGCCTTTGAAACATGTCCAAGTAAGTGGAACAAAACTAGTGAAATATGAGTGACTTCCTCATAAATAATTTGTTATATGATAACTCTTTATGCTTATGATACAAGTATATTTGTTACAGGAAAAATAAGAAAAATCTTTATGAGAACATTACATGTTAGGATATAAATTACTCAACTGGTTCAAAACCAATAAACTAATGATAAATGAGCATAAAACATTTTCATCATAAAAAAATAGCAGGAAGCCTGAGATCCTTAACAAAATTTGGGCTGGAATTTGCAACTTTATACCTAAAACAAAATTTTTAGGACTGTGGGGTGACAAACACTTAAGTTAGGATAAATACATTGAAAATTTGGCAGTTAACTGAGCAAGAGCATGCCTCATTCTTTACCAGTTAATTATATAAAAAACAATAACCACAATTAAAGACACTTAGAATCTGTTACATTGCTTACTTCCATTTTCATATTCAGGTACATGACTTAGTTAAGAAATTTAGACAAACAGAGTTTGTTACTAATAAAAAAATAAAGGTATTGCATAAGTTACTACAGTTGAAGTCCTAGGATATGCTTCTACAAACCCAACAACTTCACTTTGTATAAAACATCTTCTTTCATTTGGATTTTTATGAGTTCAGTACATAAAATTTTGAGTGTACAGAAGTTTCATCCTTGAAATATATAAACATTGACTAAAGATGTTTTTGATCAACGAATTAAACTATGTGAGATAATATCCAAGAGACTAAGAGAAACACCCAAATTTCTAAGAAATGTTTGGTTTTCTAATAAGTGCACATTTTACCTTAATGGCTCTGTAAATCAACATAATTGTAGGTACTAGAGTGATGATAAACCATATAGTTTGAAGGAAGACTATTTACAGAGGAAAATAAATTCTAGGTGATACAATCATTGGTCCATTGATTTGTTATTAAAATTTTACTGGTGCTCTTTACCTAGAATTGTTAGAAAATGTTATTAATCCTCTCATTAATGAAGAAATTGTAAATCAGGAATATGAGAATGATAAGAGTTGTTTTAAATGAACACTTGCTTACATTCCAAAATAATAGAATATCATTACATTATACATAGAATGTTCAACAGTGCTCAATACATTTCCAAATAGATCAATTGGTAGAAGGGAATATTGAATGACATGCAAGACCCCCTGATTTAAGCCCCTTAAATTTCTTTCTATTGGGGCACATAAAATCACTCATTTTTAAAACACAGTTTAAACTGCATTTGTGTTTTGTTAAATTCAAACAAATGAAATCTAAGTTAGTCTTTCAATGTATTAATTAATAGTTTTTTCAAATTTCTTAAATATTTTATAAAATAATAGCTGGGTAAATAAAAAATGTTTCAGACAAAAGTTGTTTGCTTTTATGGGTAAAACCAAAATCCATTTAAAAAAAATTGGGGTTCCCATTTAAAAAAAAATGGGTTGCTTTCAAGATATTCAATGGAAAGTTTAAGAAAAAAAAACACTGTGTAATCAATTATCTAACTGATTGTATGATTTAGTTGTACTACACATTCTTAATGCTTCACTTGTCATAATATGCAGAACTGGTTTCGAGAACAATTTCATTCTCATCATCAGGCAGGCTAAAATTAAACTCAACTCAATTCAACTCAACTAAACTAAATTAAAATTCAATGCAACTCAGTTGAATTTTAGCCTGGCTGATAATGAGAACAAAATTGTTCTCAAACCGGTTCTATATATTACAAGTAAGTGAAACATTAAGAGTGTGTAGTTCAATTAAATCATACAATAATATCAATTATATGATGGGTTTCACTGTGCAAGTTCCAATTTACATTTCAATTAACTATCTAACTGCATATAAAATTGAGTTGACCTTAAAATAACCTTGAAAATATGCAGTAAATAAAATGTAACTAATATCATTGTCATTTCTCCTCAAATGAAGAAACATTCACCATAAATTATTTTCTTGAAAACCCTGTAGAAAAAAAAAAAAACAAAACATACATAAAACAGACTGGGGAACTATTATTTACCTGAAAGCTATGAACTGAATGAGGTGACATCCATGAAAAATACTGATGCCTGTGAATTTTTTTCATCTTTAATGCAAGTAATGTAAATTTCTGTTAAATTAATAGTCTCCAATAAATCTATTAGTTCCATGTATTTAGTTTTAAAGTTCTAAAAAGAAAACTCTTGCATTGCTCTAGTTACTTACTAAAATATTTTACTCAAAACATCATTCTGCTTCTAGGGTGCATAATCAATAGATTTTCCAAAGATCTTGGCTCTGTGGATGAATTCCTGCCAACAGCCATACTGAATGTCATACAGGTCAGTATTTTTTTATTATTAGTACTTTAATAATTTAGTCTATTTAAAACAAAATGATGCTGAAGAACAAGTGAGTTTCTCCATCTCCAGATTTGTCAGTCACCATCTTTCCAATAATAATTCAAACCAAACATGATCATTTGGAAAACTTTTGATAAGATAAATACGGCACAACTTGAGAATTTTCTATGTAATTATTCAAGCTAAAATGTAATTAAGGATATGGGATAGAGAAATAAAAGGTCTGGAAAGTTATCAAGCTAAATGTATTCTATTTTGTTTCTTTCTTATTTTTCCTTTGAGCAATATCTTATTTTTTCCTTTGAGCAATAAGAGCTTTTATTTTTATGAAGTGTATCCTTTCACGTAACCATGTGTTTTTTTGAAGTTGCACTTTGAGTCTTTTTTATTATTTTTGTCTAATTAGATATTTATGATGTCCTTGGGGTCTATAGTGCTAGTCACAACAATTAACTACTATTTCTTGATCCCTATGGCTCTAATTTATATTGGATTTTTATACATTGGTAAGTTTTGCCTCAGATCTACCAGCAGCATCAAGAAACTTGAGGGAACAAGTAAGTATACTTTCTTTATTATAACATCCATTTATTTTAATAAGTATATGATATAATTATTGAATTAATTGATTCAATAACCTTTCTTTCTTTTTTCTTTTTCTTTTTTTTTAGTGAAGAGTCCTTTGTTTACCCATGTAAATTCCACTTTACATGGACTCACAACTATAAGAGCATATGGTGCTCAAAGAATGCTTACAGCAGATTTTGATAAATATCAGGTATGGCAGCTTAATTAGTTTAACCAATAAACACTGAGTTTGATCTATCAGTTATAGTAATATTTATTTCATTGAATAATATTCTATTGTATATATGTGTGTGTTAATGCTCTAGCAGCTGCAATATTTGGTTTTCTCCTCGAAACTCAACATATAATAATTATTTAACAAACAACTCATTGAGTTTGTTAGCAAGCAAAATTGGGCCATTAGGGTTACTGCAGCAGCAATTTTTGTTTTTTCTCAATAAAACTTAGCATGTGTCATTGAGAAAATAAGAAAAATAATTTCTGAAAATCAGTGAAATCATATTATTATGAGTGGGGGGCTACCTGACAATCAAAATTTAAAAAGAAGATTTTTTTTAACAAACCTCAGTAAATAGCATTTAAATAAAATAAGAAAAATAATTTCTAAAAATCAGCGAAATTAGAAGTGGAAATATATCTGAGAAACAAATTTTTGTGATGCTGAGAATGTCGATCAAGATAGCATGTAGGGAAACTTGGATGTGAATGAGTACAGGGGGGAATAATATGCTCATGGAAAAATAATCAGACTTTAATCAGACTTACCCTTCAGGTTCAATATAGAACAGCAGCAGAAAAAGCTGAATTCCAGGGAATTTTGTTTGTATGATTTATTTGCGGATGCTCTTTAACATCACAGGTCATCAGCAGCCCATTCTATTCAGGGCGTGAAATGGCCATCAAATTTTGCTCAGAGGCCTCCCTTTCAGGCTTGAGGTTCTTTTTCGTGCCGTAAATGTACGACACGGGACCCACGGCTTTACTTCCCTTCTGAAGGAAGCCATACTTAAGATTTTTACGCCCCGAAAAAATCCATCGGTACTGGCCGGTTTGAACCCGCGATCTTGGGTTTAGGAGGCAAGTATGGTTACCACTACACCACCAGGGCCGACTTCCAGGGAGTGCTGGAGTGATAAAGAGTGATGTACAAATTTTAAGGGGTGGTATATGTACTCTATCGAGCTTGGTAGCATAAAGTGCACATTAAATTCAGACAGAGAAAACACAATGGTTTTGGAACACAGAAAATAAGCAATTATATGCCTAAAATTAACTATGTAGCTTAAACGTTAATCACATTCCATTTTAGTTATTATACAGTTAAGTGTGTCGGTCCTGGTGGTGTAGTGGTTACCATACTTAACTCCTAAACCCAAGATCGCGACCGATGGATATTTTTCGGGCATAAAAATCCTAAGTTGGCTTCCTTCAGAAGGGAAGTAAAGACGTGGGTCCTGTGTCATACATTTACGATACGAAAAAGAACCTCAAGCCTGAAAGAGAGGCCTCTGAGCAAAATTTGTCAACCGTTACATGCCCTGAGTTGAATAGGATGCTGATGACCTGAGATGTTAAAGAGCGTCCATAAATAAATCAATCAAAAAAAAAAAAAAACAGCCTAGTGCAATTGGAAATGTGAAGGAATAATAAGGGTAAAGCATATACTTTTAAGCCTGAAAATTATGTTTTTTATTAAATACATATGTATATATTAATTACTACAATGAGAGTAAATTTCTTACACAATTCACTTATCATTTTGGATTAGGACATGTTGCAGGAATCAATGTTCTCATCATTAGCTGTTGGTCACATTAAGTGAACTGTTTAAGATATTTACCCTCATTGTAGTAATTAATATATAACATTTTCACTGTAAAGAACTTCAGAATAAACAAATATACATGCATATTTTCAGTTAGCATTACTTGGTTTTTATTTTATGTACTCGCTTTAGCACCCTGTAATAATCTTCACAAATTCAACTTTTTGATGAATTCACTAGGGCGGTATATGAATTTTTTGAATTGTATATCTTCTTTTATTTGTAATAGTGAACTAGTGTCTTTGACATTTTTAATTCTTTTAATGTATAATTTTATGCACTTATTTTTTATATTTCAAGAATGTATAGCCTACCAAAAATTCATAAAAATGACATTATAAACAACATTGCTTTATCGATTTAAGTTCGCAAAATCGGTTTCTCAGAAATTCTGCTCGTTGACTAAATTTAGCTGTTTAGGAATTAAAAATTCATTTGATTTTATTGAAACAGTCAAAAACTTACACATTCATTTCTGAAGAGGAATACCACTACATAATCATTTCCACACAAAATTAGTGGATAAAATTATTAACAAATTTAAAAGAATTAAAGATGTCAAAGACATCAGCTTGCTATTACAAATAAAAGAAGATATGCTTTCAAAAAATTAACATATGACCCTAGTACATTCAATAAATTTAAACAACTTTTTAAAAAACAAAATATTTTTAGCTCCTCAAAATGTCTACAATATTAAAAATGTACTAAAATCTTGCTGCAAAGATACTACATCTTCTGATGAAAAGTTGGGCACTTACCAAATCAATTGCAAAGAATGTGATTAGCTATAAATTCAAAAATTGAAAAAAAAAATTTGAAAACTGCATCAAAGAACATTTCAGAAATACCTAATTATAAAACTTAATAGGAATCAACACAGCAAAAGGTATGTAATTTCTTTGTGTAAAACCTATTTCAAACCAGTTAAAACTTCTTTCCCAAGGGAAAGTTTAAAATTTTGAAATTGTTAAAATGGTTAAAATATTCAACACTCTTGAGCATTTCACTCTTTAAATTACTAAATTCAGGACATGTTTCATGAACTGTCATTCACATTGTAAATGGACACAATTAAAGAGTCATGCTGGGTTAAAGAGGCAGGTAAATGTTAACCTGCCTCTCCAAGTCGTCCTGGTGGTGTAGTGGTTACCATACTTCAAACCTGGCCAGGACCGATGGATTTTTTCAGGCGTAAAAATCCTAAGTATGGCTTCCTTCAGAAGGGAAGTAAAGCCGTGGGTCCCGTGTCATACATTTGCGGCACGAAAAAGAACCTCAAGCCTGAAAGAGAGGCCTCTGAGCAAAATTTGTCATCCGTTTCACGCCCTGAATTGAATGGGACGCTGATGACCTGAGATGTTCATGAGCATCCATAAATAAAATCAATCAAAGCCTCTCCAATGCTACATGACTCTTTAGTTGTGTCAGTTGACATTGTGAACGACAGTTCATGAAACATGTTCTGTATTTTAATAATTTAAAGAGTGAAACGCTCAAGAGTGTTGAATATATTAACCAATTTAAATTTTAAACTTTCCCTTGGGAAAGAAGTTTTAACAGGTTTGAAATAGGTTTTACACAAAGAAATCAGGAATACCTGTTACAAACAGATAGAGAAATGAGCAGTGGTAACCCATTTTTGGTCAAAGAACCAAAAACAAAATTTGGAACTAATGACATGTGAAAAAATAAAAACTGTATCATGAACTTTGAGACACCAACATTGGATATGTTCAATAAGTTTCTCTGACTGCCTACAGAGTATACTACCAGTTGGTCTTGTGCTGTACAAATGTTCTGAAATATGTCCAATTAAAAACCAAGTAAGTGAAGTATAAGTGTCACCAAGCTCTATTTTCAATGCTATTTAGATGTTCAGCAAAGTAAATGGTAGCAGACAGCCAACTTCCCCAGTGGGTAAACATTGGCTCAGGTGGGAGGTGTGCTGCTAGTAACTTCTCTTTAAAAATCTGTGGCAAGTTGGAGCCTTCAAGAAAATGTTCTTAACAAAAGATTGCATTCTCCTCTCCCCCTCCATCTTCCTCCTTCTGTTTCCTCACCTTCTTTTTTCTCTTTTTATAGTATCATGGGAGTCCTCTGCAAACTCCTTACATCTCTTTTGGCAAGACCAAACAGGGTATCTCAGACAGTAATTTGCATTTGGAAGGTTCCAAGTTCAAATCCCTTGGGTTTTTTTGTGCATTACCCTTGTTGCTTAGGCAAATGCTTTCCATAAATTTTCCACTCTCCCATTTCATTGTTTTGGTTCTATTGCAGGGTCAGTGGCAGGGCATGATGGTCTGGAGTGATGTGTGATGGCTTGCACTTTGTAAAGATTTTTGCCCCAGTATCTGGTATGGAAGCAGACCTAAGGAGCTTGAACTCCTTGGAGAGAGGCTCCACTATAAACATGATAGAGACAGCATTTATGTCTGCACAGTCACTATCCCATAGATCCTGGCCACCTAGAATCTTCCTCACCTCATCCCTTCCTTCTGAAGGCACCTCCTTTGGGAGCATAGATACAAATGGCTAGCTGGAGCAAGGCCAAAGTACCAAAATGCCCCAAACAATTCAATCTTTCAGCAAGAGTTTGCATCTCACTGATTAACTTTTCCATTTTCCTCGTTATTTCTTCAATCTAGTCTCTGAATGATTTTGTGGTATCTCCCTTAGCCTTCTTCCTTTTGTTCAGCATCTGCAAACAGTTTTATTTTCCTTTCCTTATAAGCCCATATAATATATCTGAACCACTGTGACTGTTGCCTTGTTATCAGACACTTTGACGTCTCTTCTTGACCCATTTCTTCTCTAAATCTCTTATTACAAATTCAATTCAGCCTGCTCTTGCCTGTGACATATCTTAGTACATTCATCTCTTCTGTTATATCTTTACTGATATACCTCTCACAACCTGGCTCCACAGGGATATTAATTTTGAAAACCAGTTGCCCTAAGTAATGGATCTTTAGTGCTTGGCCAATCACCCACTTGGAGTATAGCTGATTTCGATAAAACAAGTAGGCCTCAAAAACCCTAGAGAGATCTTCTGGAGATGGCATAAAAGGAAATACATTTGGGACATGGAATATAAAGTCACTGACTGGTAAGGAGATTGAAGCAACCGAGAAGATCAGTTTAAAATATATACAATCTACATTTGAAAAGATAATATTTAAAGAAAATTCATAACACACCCAATCTCACTTGCAGAAACATTTAACAACTATTTTACTAGCATTGCAAAAAACAGGAATCCATACAAAAAACAAATCTGAAAAAGTATGTAAGACAGACAGAGTGCTATCATCCATATAACTACAGTCCACAGATCAAAACCGCCACAGGTGGCCGAGGTTTCATCTCATGTATCATCAATGTCCAAGCCTGTGGTGCCTCTGTAGCAAAAACGGGCATTAAACACTATTCATTCATTCCACAGATCAAAATGAGATACTAACAATTCTGAACAAGCTAAAGCCAAAATTCTGTGCAGATGCAGATTGCATCCTAGATTATGTAATAAAGAAAAGTGCTTATTTTATAGTCGAACCTATCTCTGATATATGTAATAGCTAATTTGAGAATTTAGAGATCAGGCCATCAACTATAGACCATTTTCACTGCTATCAAGTTGCTCAAAAATAAACGAACAAGTTTTTTTATAAAAGCCTTTTTACATTCATTGAAAAAAATAAATTGTTACCAGACTCACAACATGATTTCAGAAAAAATAAATTACTGAAACTGTATAACTACATTTTGTAGAAAATATTTTAAAAGTATTAGATAGAACAGGAAACATCATAGGGAATTTTTTGATCTTTCCAAAGCTTTCAACATTTTTAACCATGAAATTCTTTATACTAAACTGGAGAAAATTGGCATAAGGGGACATACTCTCAAGTGGGTAAAATCATATTTACATGGCAGAAAACAACTAGTAGGAGCTATATATATGGATAGAGGGAAAATTAATTACCATCAATCAAACAAACAAGAGGTAAAACTTGCTGTACCATGAGGCTCAATACTAGGTCCAGAGCTGTTTTTACTTTTTATGAGTGATTTGAAAAGAAATGTTTCTACCCAAACTATCATTCAATATGCTGATGATACAAGCATTATTGTGGAATGTATGGGATGTGAGAGCCTTCAACCACTTATAACAAATCTTTATCAGAAACAAGTGATTGGTTTGCATATAACCAATTAAAAGTTAATACAAAAAAAAAAAAAAATGCAGTGTATTTTCACCTCAAGCAAAACAGGGAAATACCAAAACCTACAATGATTTTAGTTAATAACTACATTGAAATTAAAGTGATATTAAATTCCTTGGAATTACAATGTAAAATTATCTAAATTAGGATTGACACTCTGAAAGTTTAATTAAAAAAAATTAGTATAACTGGTATCTGTTCAGGAACTTGGCAAAACAATGTAAATGTTGATACACTTAGAAATGCTTATTTTGCTTATGTTTACACCTGACTAAAGTATGGCATCTTGCTTCAGGGTAACTCTCCCTATCAAAGAAAGAAAAAAATAATCAGAATAATAGCTGGTGCAAATCAGAAGTCTTCCTGAAAACCAATTTTCTCAAAATTGAGAATCTTGCCACTCCCCTGCATGTACATATATGAGTAAATACTATTTATAAGAAACAAGCTTGCAGCACATAACAAATGAAGTAATACATCAACACAATACAAGAAGAAAAACAAATCTTCATATAATTAAAACTAACACCACAACATATAGTGCAACTCAAAAGTCCCTCAAATTATATAACAAATTACCACTTTAAATTAAAGCAATTGAAAAATTAACCTTATTTAAAAGGGCATATTTATTTGATCATTGTTTCTGCTAATTAAATGAATTTTTAAATAATAATGATAGTACTTATAGTGTATGAAATAAGATTTATTTTATTATAACAGCTAAATCCATTTATAAAATTGTTGAAGTTAGTTCATATATTTTTCTTTGATAAATCATTTTGATCTAGGGTGTTTGAACAGATTTTTGAAGATTTACTTTATTCTATGGTGTAGCATTTGATGATTTAGTATATTATTACTGGCTTCATATAGTTTTAAATGTTGTGTAAATTCAAAGATTTTCTGAACTTTGACAGATTTATTATATCATTATATAGATAAGTTTGTGTATATTCAAGCCTTGTGTACTTATTTTTCTTTTTTCCTTTTACTCTGGCTTCCCTTGAAACTATTGACATGGCCTTTATCATTGTACTTTGTATACATATATATGATTTAACAGGGGATACACACACGCGCGCGCACGCACGCACACATGCACACCCATACCCTCCATACCCTCCAAAGGAAGGAAGTGGTAAGAAGCTGTTAGCTGGAAACTTATGTATTGAAATATTCAGGCATGCCACTAGGAACAAAAACAAAAGAGAGAACAGGAGTCATAGTGTCAGAGCAAGATAAAGCAAGTACCAACTTGGAGACTAGTTAATTTGAGGATTATAGTATTTGATCTCACAATATTTGCATCGTCAAAAGTTGTTTGTAACATGGGCCAAGCATGTAATATGCAATATACTGAATTAGAAGAACTGTAGAATTTCCCCTGCATTTATCATGTAGGTGCAATGTCTATCACTAACAACAGGATATTGCTTTCATTTTCTAATGGCCACAATATGCAAGCTGTGTTTCTGTTAATTTTTACTACTTATTTACAAGGAATTAGTTGAGCTTTACCTGGTTCATTCAGGTCCAGTTTGCCAACCACCATGTTTACAGTGAAATGACTATAACTGTTAGTTTTGATGATCAGATATAATGATCTTTTCTTATTTTATCTAGAGTCATCTTGTTACAGGAACCAAGTAATTCTTCCTTGAAGTGGATTTATGTGCATATTGATGTCTCCCAAGAAATTTTTCATAGCTTAACTAGTAATGGGATCTTCTTTGTTTATTAAAAAGTTAAAATAATCATGAGCGTTTCACTCCTTTAATTATTAAAATAACAGGACATGTTTCGTGAACATATTGTTCATATTGTCAACTGAGTACAACTAACGTTCATGCGGGGTTTGAATAATGGGCGACTGTAAGGCGCTCTGGTGGATTCTGAAAGAATTTAAACAAAATATTGTTTGCTTCCGGAATTTCAAGATTCATAAGAATTTTTTCTTTTTTCTTTATAAAGATGTTCTCCATATGCTGAGCTCCTTAGGAATTTGGACAGCCTTCAGTAATCTTATTTCTTTATCAATTTTGTGGTGTTCATTCCAGAAATGTGCCGCCACAGCTGATTTTTCTATCTGCTTATGCCTGATGTTTCTCATATGTTCCTTCATTCTAATGCCTATGTTTCTTTTAGTCTTACCGATGTATACCTTTTCACAATCCTTGCAGTTTATTTGATATATCCCTGATTCTTCCTTTTTTGATCTACTGTCTACTTTGTTTAAATTCAATAATTTACTAACACTATATTTATTTTGAGGAACCAATTTAATATTATACTGTTTAAACATTTTTTGAAATTTGTTATTCAGAAGTGGATGGAAAGTGAACTTTTTATAGATCTTATCTTTAGATAAGGTGCTCATTGTTGTAATTTGTTTGATTTTTTCTATCTCTGAAATCTTGTGATTTTTTGATCAATCATCTGTTTTTTGAAACCATTAGAGAGGGCAATGTTTATTATGTGTTGGTATTCCTTTTTGTATTCATGTCCATTGAGTGGTACATTGACTAATCTATGTATCATGCTGTTGAAAGCGGCTTCTTTGTGTGTTCTAGGGTTAAAACCGTTGGCCTTGATATAATTATCTGTGTGAGTTTCCTTTCTGTAGATGCCAAATTCCAGTTTGTTCTTACATTTTATTATCCTTAAATCCAAAAAAGGCAAAACTTTCTCTATCTCCATTTCCATAGTGAATTTTACTGTGGATTCCTGTAAATTTAACAGTTTAAATGCATCAACTACATGTCTTTCTTCAATTATTGCAAATATGTCATTTACGTATCTATACCAGATCTTGAAAATGAAGGAAAGGCCCTTGTAATATGTGTTTCAAAAGCACTCATAAATAAATCAGTCAAAAAAGGTGAAAGGGGACTGCCCATGACTAATCCTGATTTCTGCTTGAATACTTCTCCTTCAAAGGTGAAAAAAGTTTGATTTAGACATAATTCTGTAAGACTAATGTATTCCTTAATGTGTTTTTCTGTTATATTAGATATTGAAAGCCACTTTTTTAACAGACATAAACCTTGTTTATTGGTATGCTAAGGAATAAATCCTTAACATCGAAAGAAACCAATGTATCTTTGGGAGATAGCCGATAATCTTTGATTTTCTTGATGAGATCCATCGAATTCATCAAACTTAAACTTTTGAATTTGGGAACTGCATTGAATTGTGAAATTAACCAATTTGCTAGGTTGTAACAAGGAGTATTGATATTATTTATTATGGGTCTCATGTCCCTTCCAGGCATGTGAATCTTTGGAAGGCCGAAAACTCTGGCTAAACAAGGGTTGCTTATTTTAATTTTATACCGATCGATTTTTGAAATTAAAGTGGTCTTTTTTAAAACTTCTTCTATTGCTTTTTGGTATTTATTTAAATGGTTGGAATTTATTTTGATGAATTTATCACTTTCCAAAAGAGCTTGCATTCTTGATCTATCATCATCCTTGTCCAAGACTACTATTTTATTTCCTTTATCAGCTTTAGTGTAAACTACGTTCTTCTTGTTAAGCGATTCTATGTACTTTAATTGTGAACTTGGGCCTTGCTTCTTTCTTAATTTATTTTTTAGTATGTACAGTGACTTTTTCCTGATCATGTTCTTGTCTATAGAATTTAGATTTTCAATGGCTAGTTCAAATAAATTAGTAATTAAATTAGTAATGGGATGTTCGCCTGTCATGAATACAAATTGAAGTGTCTTCCATATTGGCAATTCTGGAAGAAATAAATATTTGCTTACTGTTGCTGCAACTGAACTTTATCCTCCTGGGCACATTAGCAATGAGCACAGCTGTGGATTTATGCTGCATAACCTGAGATTTCTACTCGTACTTAATCTGAAATAAAGTCTTCAGTACACTTCAGTAATCCTATTAAATTATTCTCCCAGATAAAAATAATAAAACATGAAATGAGAAACATTGTTGCTATATAGCATCTGTTTATTTTCATGCATATGTAAATGTAAAACATGATTAAAAATAAAGGATACCTAGAAAACAGTTTAAACATTTGCTCGTTTCTAGCTGACAGAAGATTAAGTGACCACTCATAGTAAAGTATGGACCTGTATTGATTGCTCCATTAAATGTTATTCAACATTAGCTTTGCTACACTGCAATAAAATGAAGTAATACAATAATGCTATGTAGTTGTTCACAATATGCTTCTGTTTACTCAACCATTGAATGTTATCTTAATTACCAGCTGAACTACATGAATATTGATATTGCTGTGGAAGGTGTTAAGAAGAAGAAAAAGAAGAAAAAGAAGAAGAAGAAGAAGAAGGAGGAGGAGGAGGAGGAGGAGGAGGAGGAGCAGAAGAAGAAGAAGAAGAAGAAGATTTGTCCAACTGCTTGGAGTGATGTAAATAATACTTCATTGTTAAAAAAATTACTTCTAACAACAATTTAGGATATTTTAGGTTACAATATTTCAATTAAGCATTTTTAGGTTCAATTAAATTAAGATATTTCACTTCTGTAAGTATGAAATGCACATAAGTCCCAAATTAATTAGTTAAATAGCAAGGAAAAAGAGGTTAGAACCTAAGAATCCAGGCCATTGTCATTACTTATATCTTAGAATCTTGAGAACTTTTCTCGTGTTTATCCACCATATTATAACAATTGAAAACTAAGCTTTGTTTGCCATATCTATGGTTTCAATTAAAATGGCTACAAAAGAACTCTCTTAATTTCTTTCTTAAGAGCTGATAAGAACTGCACCAATATTTTTGATAAACCATTTTATATTCAATTAGAAAATCCCCATAAACATTGTTGGAGGTGTGTCTAAATACTCAACTAATAGATAGTAATACTCACCAGTGTACGTATATTTTAGCAATTCCACATAATTAACCCAGTTAATACAGTTTTCTGTTTCATTATCACCACAAAAGGAAACCCTTGTTTTTCCAGAAAATGCATTGCATATAACTTAACTGCTTGATTATATAAGGATATTTAATATTTAAGGACAGTCTCTTTCTGTTTTACCAAAAGAGGTATATTTACAAATGAATGTAAATGGTTAACAGACATTTCATGTTTGCTATAGATTTCACTAGTTCATAAATGCTTGAATCTAATTTTGGTCTAACTTGTGTTTCTGTCATTTTCTAATATCAGATAATACCAGTAAAACAAAGAGTTCAGTTGACTAATATTGGCTGTTTACATTTAAGTACTTATTGTTCTGAAAATATCTGTGAATTATATCAGTCTTTTGAACCAAGTTTGATAGTTTTAGTGTTTCCCATTTGAAATAATTTCACTTTTTTTCTAAGAAATAATGGATTAAAAAGTGTGAGAATATAATTTCTTTTTTAATTTGATTTGTTTTATTTATGGATGCTCTTTAATATCTCCGGTCATCAGTGTCCCATTCAATTCAGGGCTTAAAATGGCTGGTAAATTTTGCTCAGAGGCCTCTTCTTTTAGGCTTGAGGTTCTTTTTTGTGCTGTAAATCTATGACACAGGGCCCACAGCTTTACTTCCCTTCCAAAGGAAGCCATGCTTAGGTTTATACCTGAAAACATCCATGAACCCTGGCCAGGATTGAACCTGCGATCTTGGATTTACGAGGCAAGTACCACTAGATCACCAGGACTGACAGGATACAAGCTCTTTAATGATACATATTGACATTGTTGCTAAAATCTGAATATTCATTTATGTGCATAAATCAAGTAATAGTGAAAATTGTAACAGCAATATATTTATTGTAAAGCTTCTAACTCTTATTAAGGCAGCAGTTTAAAAAATGAATATCTGCAGAAATGAGTCAGCTTTTTTCTTTTAATTTTATATACTCTTTAATGTCCTTTTTTAAGTTATTAAAATTGCAGTTATTTAGGTTATTGTTTGTGTATTCCATCTTATCATCGTTGCAAAACAACGTAATGCGGATCGGTGTTCCTACGGCCCGAAGGCCCATTTATTACTTAAATGTAAATTGGAACTTTGCACAGTGAAGTCAATCATATTAATCATATTAATATGCAACGACGATAAGATGGAATACACAAACAATAACCTAAATAACTTTAACTGCAATTTTAATAACTTAAAAAAGGACATTAAAGAGTATATAAAATTAAAAGAAAAAAGCCGACTCATTTCTGCAGATATTCATTTTTTAAACTGCTGCCTTAATAATATGATTGGCTGCACTGTGCAAAGTTCCAATTTACATTTAACTTCTAACTCTTATGTGGCAAGAACACCACAAATTATAATATTAATATGATACACATCTTAGATACATATCTTACACATATGATACACATCTCATACTGTAAGCTTTGATTTTTTGTTAAAAATGAACAGAATTCTCCCAGCTTCAATATACAGATAATCATATAAAGAATAATGGCTTCAACCCTAAACAACACTAACATGCTATTATAAACAGCCTGGCTCATAGATTAGTAAACATCACACTCAACAAGGAAGAATATACAACAGAATACTGGTACATCATCAAGATTGCCCTTAATAATGGATTCAATAGCTCATTAATAGATAAGAAGATCAGATATTTCAAAAGACTAAAATATATTAAAAACACCATCCCTCCCTTCACGATAAAGAAAGACTTAAGTTTTAAAAAATTAACATTACATCCATAGACAAACAGGGCATTCGTGAAAAATTTTAAAAAGTTGATATTGTGTTGGCAGTACAAAATAAATTTAACATAAGAAAGTTTTTAAGCAGCATCATAAAAAATATTATTTTGCCCAACAAAAAGGCAGGAAATGGGAAGATAGATTGTTTGAATTGGATTCATATATATAGTACATATATAGGCAGAACAATTGGAAACCTTTTGAACGGTACTATAAAAGATGTTATTTCTGTCAACAAAAATGCAGCAATTTGGAGACAAGGACAAAAGAACACTTTAGAAATGTAAGATATTAACAGGTGGTTAAATCAGTAATTGCAAATCATTTTTGGACATACAATCATGACATATCAAAAGAAACCAAACTGTTGAAAGCTACCAACAATCCCGGGGAATTAGCAATATGGGAAAAGATCTTCATTTTAAAGAATAGGCATAATGTAATGAATTTTAACATCCCACCAATGAACTTTCTGCTTTGCTGAACATTGGAACCATCAGAGGTCACATTGTCACCTGCCAGAGTTAGTTGGTCCCCAGTTGAACATGACAGTGAATGCTCTTAAAACATGTTCTGATAAATTAGCGAAGTAATGTCACCTAATAATGACCTCTTAATGTATATAATTAAATTAACTTCACTGTTTTTAACTTTTATTAAGTTTTCAATTTTTTCCCTACATTTGAAGTATTTTGTTTAAATATATAGGTTCTTGAAATGTTATGGTAAATTTATATCTGGTGTTTATTATGGCTATGTATTATGTTCATTTTTTCTGAATTTTCTAAATGGTCTTTTATGTAGCAAGCAATTTCAAGAATATATATTCAAATGAGTGGTAGGAGATCATAAAGTTTAAAAAGTTACAGATATTAGTGTCTCTGCCCTATTCCGATGGAATGTTTCTTCTTCTTCTTCTTGCAAACACATTCTTAAATTTTATTTACCCCAGATAATTATCCATATCTATAATGAGAATGAAAATTTTGGTTCAATGAGAGGCTTGAGAAAGCACATGAAAGTTTTGTGAAATATCATGGTTTCAAAGATATAGCATAACCAAGAAAAGGTTTACCTTAACAACACTGCTGCAAAAGCCTGAAACAATAACTTATCAGCTGCACTACTGCAAAAAATACCCCAAGAAATTAAATGAATGAATTGGATGTAAATATGTACACTGCCATTTGCTGTCAGTCCTGGTGGTGTAGTGGTAACCAGACTTGCCTCCTAAATCCAAGATCATGGGTTCAATTCTTATCAGGATTGATGGATTTTTCAAGTGTAAAAATCCTAAATATGGTTTCCTTCTGAAGGGAAATAAAGCTGTGGGTCCTGTGCCATAGATTTATGGCATGAAAAGAACCTCAAGCCTGAAAGAAGAGGCCTCTGAGCAAAATTTGTTGGTCATTTCACGCCCTGAATTGAATAGGATGCTGATGACCTGAGATGTTAAAGAGCACCCATAAATAAACCAAATCAACAATTGCCGTTTGAATATGCACATCTTATTAACACCCAGCAAGGATGTTCAAAAATCCATACTACAAGAGAGCATTTTAAAGCAGTAGTTCTGCATTTTGGCTGAAGACAAAAAGCAGCATTATAAAGGCTGTATTAATTGGATTATTTCCTTCCAATTCCTTGTACTTGTACCACATTAAAGGACCTTACATTTCAATTTACATGATTAAAAAGCTCCTAGAACAATGCATTATTGAATGTCTTTTATTATTAGAGTTGCTTAGATATTCCTAGAGCTACTATTATCTTCCCTTTTTCTTAGGATAAATAAGTACTATGCACTACACAACAGTATTGGAGAATTTTTTTAAATAAACAGGTTAATAAAACAGAATATGCATACTAAAACATTCTGGAAAACATCTTTATAGTTATTTTGAGTATGTGCAACAGAACAGCATATCTTAATATTAAAAAATGGAAACTCCAATTTTAAAATTATCCTTGAGGCATCAAATTTGAATTTATTTTATTGCCTGTAGACTTATTGTACAAGTATTAAGCATAACAAATAAAACAAGTTATTATTAATGATTAAACTAGGCATTTTCTATATACTGTTAACTAAAACAAAGGAATTTTGCAATTAATGGCTGCATATTTTACTTGCCTCTCTTGTTACAGGATACCCACACATCTGCATGGTTCATGTATATAAATTTACGTAATGCATATGGCTTCTTTGTGGATCTTCTGTGCTTAATTTACATTTCAGCAATAACATTCACAATACCCATTCTTGGGCAAGGTATTCTTATTTTAAATGCATCTAATTTATTCCATTATATTCTTTAGTATAGTAATATATTCTATGTTCAAACAATGTCAACAAGACATTTATTTTGAAAGATTTGTATTCTGATATCCCTGAAAGGAGAGGAAGATCATTTTGAGTCATTCTGAATTTGTGAATTTACCCTGTGATCACTAGACCAAAAATATATAGCAATAATTTTGGGTGTTAAAAATAATTAAAAAAAAAAAAGTCACAACAATTTACATGCATAAATTTACATTAATTTGTTGCAAATCTTATGCATATAATCCAATATTTTTCTCAGCAATATGTTAAAATATCAAAAATAGGATAAAGAGGATCATTTGAGTTTTTTCTCTCACTTTTTAAAAACATTTTTGTAAATAAAACTTCTCCTTCATCTAACTGGAATTATTTCTTGAAAATAAAACAGATTCTCATTTGGCCTGCAATTTGCCTCCATTTTAATGGACAAGACTTTCCATAGAATCAGAAATGGAATGCATTGTACAAGGTTGGAGCGTATTGAATTTTATGACAAGGAAGTAAATCTAAAAGTAATATTGAAAATCATCTGATAATTAAAGTAATGGAAACTACTGATAACAACATAGATTCACTATTGAAAGAGTAATTTCTGATAAACCAAAGTAAGGAAGAAACTAAAAGTGTAACGGTGGCATTATTAATCATCATTATTCTTTATTAAAAAAGAGTTCATTATTTCCTTTTTTTGATGAAATTCACTATAAGACAAATATTGTGGTACAGTTTTAAAGGCAAACATGAAAAATTGCAATGTGTTTTAAACATTAATTAGCTTATAACAAATTATTTATAAGGAAATCATTCAAATTTCACTAGTTTTGTTCCACTTACTTGGACATGTTTCAAAGGCAAATTTCCTTTATTGTCAGCAAGGTTCCTCTGGCAACTTTCCAGCGTGGTATTAAAAAAACACGAAAATAGTGAAATTTGAGTGATTTCCTTATAAATAATTTGTTATGTGATACTATATTTCACTGTGAAAATGCCAAACTATTCAAATCTATATTAGCTAGCTTGTAAATAGAAATAACATTTAAAAATTAGAAACAGCTCACTATTTTCTATTATTGCAATAGTTGTCAAATACAAATCAAAAACTCATTACCATTCAGGTTAAAAAAGGATTATGTACGTCATAACACTTAAAAATGATAAATTCAAGATTTATAATTTGTTTAGCAATATGCAAAAAGAACTAAACTAAGACTGCTTTGCTCTTTTCAACAGTATTATTGTATTTCTGGAATTATTATTAATGCAATGTAAATTAAAATAAATAGGTACTTTTGGAGGAAAAGCTGGGCTGGCAATCACACAATCCATGAACCTCACAGCTTTGGTACAGCTTGGTATGAAGCAACTTGCTGAAGTTATCAATGAAATGACTTCTGTGGACAGGATCATAGAATACACACAGCTTAAGGAGGAACCAATGAAAGACTCTCTAAAAGGTAACCGAGCTAATTTAAAAAAGTAGGTAGGCCCAAACCAAGAATTAGAATAAAAAATAATTTTTTTTTGCAGCCATATTTAATAATATTTGATGATTTCAGAGAAACTAATTCCAACACCATGGCCAAGAGATGGGAGAATAGACTTCAAAAATGTATACTTGAGATATGCCAAAACTGGCAAACATATTCTTCAAGATGTCAATCTGAATGTTAAACCTGCAGAAAAGGTAAACAACACAAAATCCTCTACTCTATGAAACAAAAACTGGAATTAAGTTTTTAATAAAAATATTTAGTATTATTATAAAAATTGGTTCATCTGTTAAAAACAAGATTGTTATATGCAAATGAAAATAAAGTGCTTTTAATATCTTAAGGAGATTAAAAGTAAAACTACTTAAAATCATGTCAACACATAAAAACACTCTTGAAGTTCCACTCTTAAAACTTTTTTTAAAAAAACTGGGACATTAATGATGAATGTAGGATCTACTGGGATGTTTTGTGAGATCTTACTCACATTGTGAACCATGAATGACTCAAAGTCTACCTAAGATTTTAAGATGGTTTCACTGTGTTGATTCCTACATTCATTATTAATTGCATTTAATATAATTATAACTTTGTTTCGAACTTATATTTTATTTGTGTGCATCTGACATCTAACTATGCTAATGTGCAAATAACGCATCAATGCTTTAATGACATATAGGTAGGAATAGTTGGGCGGACAGGGGCTGGAAAGTCATCTTTAATATCTGCTCTGCTCAGACTTGCTTGGATGGATGGATCAGTGGAGATAGATGGAGTGGATACCATAAATATTGGACTACATATTCTACGGAGAAATATTTCTGTTATTCCTCAAGATCCTGTTCTTTTTTCCGGCAGTTTGCGTAAGAATCTTGATCCATTCATGGAATACTCGGATGCTGCTATATGGAATGTGCTTGATGAAGTAAGTTCCAACTTTTAAAATTATGTAGCTTTAACACTAAGTAATAGCATCTATTACCATTAAAAGCTATGGTTTGATTCCTGACTGCATTAGGATACCTTATGTAAGTTTTTATATTTATTTTCCAACTACACATTTTTATTGAGTTCAGTTATTTGTATATTTATTACTTTAATCAAATATTCTTTTATATATCCCAGATTATACAGTGAGTTATTTGAGTAATAAGTCAGCAGAGTGCAGTTATATACAGGGAAAAGTGAGCCATCAAAGCTGTATAATGCAGTGGTTTGTAATTAATTTGAAGGAACTTTGTCAGTGAGTGATTGTGCATTTATATGTTTCAGTGCTTTCATTGTGCAAATTATATGCTTAAATGTTCAATAGTTATGCCACTAAACAAATATAGTTTTGAAGAACAAATTTTTATGTATGATACATATGCGAAAAGGATTCTTGCAGGAAGTGGTAAGGTGATTAGTAAGAAAATATTCTAGCAATCATGTTTGTAGCAATTTAGTTGACTCCAGCTGAGTGCCCCAGTCAGGTGCCAGATTTGTAGTGGTTTAGTTGACTCCGACTGAGTGCCCAGGGTTGGGTGCCATATTTGAAGCGGCTTTTGTAGGTTTTCTTATAAGTAGCCCCACATTGGTAACCGGATTATGAAGTAACTTAGGTGTGGCTTCAAGCTGTGGTCGCCAGATTTTGTATCAGTTTATCATTGGTTGAGATTATCGCTTCGGTCATTGTCCATGCTAAACGACAATATCTCGGGGTATTTTCCTGCTATTTTGTTGAGTCTTGCTCAATAGGACTGGGAGAGGAGTTTGGCTGTGTTAATAATTATTTGATGCAAATAACATATGTAGTAATTTATTAATCGCAATATTTTCTACAAACTCCTGCATACAATAGAATTTGGTGTTTTGGCATTGACTTACTCTTGACCTTAATAAAGCTACTAGGCCGTGGAGACGGTGATTGGAATCCAGCATCGGTCTTGCATACTTCATGCGAGCACAGAATGTATCTATCAAAAGAATAGAGTAAATGAGCTGGAACTTATCTACCAAGACTTCCAAGAAGACGAACTGAATCTGAGAATTGAGCTTCGAGGAATGAACTTTGGGCCGAAGAACTGAGAACAGAGTTTTCTGATAAACTGAAATGAACTGACTTTAAGTGAAGAATCCCTAAGTGCCCTCCAAGCTGAGGAAATGGCTCCTTATATATTCAATTTAAATTGCTTAAGCATTGACGTGACTATGACAAAGGGATCTACACAAGCAAGCGCAAGTCTCACGTTTCACTTTGAAAATTTAAAAAAATCTGTGTACATTTGGCTGTTTAAAGTCAACAGCCAGTGCATGCCACCCACTGTAATTTGAAAGTTTAAAACATTTACTTACATTGATTGGTTTAAAGTTAACTGTCTACAATGGTAAGAGAGTTTATCCCCCTACACATACAATTAGTCTGGACTCCAACTAACCCTAATAAATGTTGGGTAATTCAAAAAGCGCACAACACTTGTCTTGTGATTTTGATTTGTCTTGTGAATTGTGATTTTATTATCTCCTTGGTGCTCCCTTTCCTAGCTTGGCCTTCCACAAACAGTTGCACCAGAGAACTTTCTATTTTGACAGAAAACAATTCACTTCATAAAGCAATAGCTTAGGATATATATATATATATATACATACATTAGTTACAATGTACAAAATATGATAGATTTACAATACACAAATACAATATATAAATTAGATTAATATTTTAGTGGAAATGGGCTACAAGTATTGCTTCATGCTCCACGTAGAATGAATAAATGAATTTATTTCTTTCAATATCCATACATATGTAACATTTTTAACATGTAAATACAATCAATTTCATGCAGTTTTAACAAACAAGTAAACATGTTAAAATCAAAGTAAGAATTTACATTTCCATACTCTCAAAACATGTAAATTTAATACTATTGAAACCTTTAAATTTCCCACTTAATAACCCTCAATTTATGGAGTTGCATTCTTTCTGTACCCCTTTACAATTAACATCAATTGGGTATGTAATGGGTGTGTGTGTGTATATATATATATATATTCACTCCTAAACGGTGCCATTATCAACATTGTTATTCCCATTTGTCTTGCCCACCTTCCCAAAGTATTTTCCAAGTATTTTTATATTTCACCTGATTTTATATTTAAAATTTTTCTGTCTCTTATTTCATTTGATAAGTTTTCTCACTTTCGTAAAAGGAACTGTTCCATCCAAAACACTTGGTTTGTTTATATTCTAAAATAAAATGCCAAGTACTATTTGTTTCTTCACACATTAGATATATCCCCTTAATATATCCATTTCTTATCCCACTTAAACATATTACTCCTGTTCTAAGCCGTGCCAGTCCTTCCCTCCCTGCATGTTAGGTAAAGAAACTGTTCAATTTACTAAAAAGTTATAGATAGGGTCTTGCAATAAAAAGAAACATGTCCTGATCTACCATGTTCTTATGAAAGAAATGTTGTATGAAACACAGGAATTTCCTTGGCAGATGCCTGCAATGTATTGCCAATGAGGGGTATACTTTGCAACATCTGTTATTACACAGGTTAGTGCTTATTATCAGTTTTAAATACAATATTGCTTTATGCTTTCAATAAAAAGAATAAAATAAAAATACTAACTTTATCTTCCTTTTCCGGTTAAAATGGCTGCACTTCTCCAGTAATCAATCAGTCACATTCAGGTAGCCTATAAGTCAAATAATCTCACTGTATTAAGCTGTAGTTATGGATATTCCAAATACAAGCTGTAAGCATACTTATGCACAAATTCATGCATAGACTTAATTCATAAATTCTCTGTAGACTTCATCAAAATATGTTAGAACTTATATTAATTGGTAGAAAGAAAGAATTTACTGTGTCTACCATTAGAAATAATTACTTTTTATATCTAGTGATATGAGAAAATTCCATATTATTAGAAAAGTTGGTGTAATGAAATTTATTTTACTGCAGGTGGAGCTTAGAGAAATCTTAACGGAATACCATGGACTGAACACTACAGTGGCAGAAGGTGGAAGTAATTTCAGCATAGGACAAAGGCAGTTACTATGTCTTGCAAGAGCAATTCTGCGTAACAATAAAATACTTGTAATGGATGAGGCAACAGCAAATGTTGATTTTCAGTAAGTAAAATATTCCGTTTTCTAAAGAGAAATATCAATAAGTGACAGGTTTTAACAGAAGAAAATAAATATATACTTAATTCCAGTTATGGAAAAGTTAGATTATCTGCTCAGAAAGCTAATAATAATTTCTTGCAAACAGCGTTTGAGGGGTCAAGGGCAGTTGAATTGGCTGTCACCTTGAAGGACACCACAGTGAGGTTAGGCAGTCAGTGCAAAAGCACCTCTTCAGCCTTTATCTCGTTTTTTCTTGAGACTAATATTTGCAACCTCTTATCCAGGTAGCTCTCCAGTTGTCCTTATGAAATTGCTAATGTATACCAACATATTAATAACAAAGTAAATGGTTACCTGAGTGGAAATTCAGGTTTTAGATTTTACTGTATTTGGTTAGCAACATTTATCTTTTATGGCAATTGCTATATACCAGCATATTAATATAAAAATAATATTAATAGTAATATAATTCTGCAATACCAATTAATTTGTTTAAAAATTAAAACAAAGTTTCAAATGACAATACCAGCTGCTTGTGACATTTTAATTTTGTTACATACCATTTCCTGTGAGTGTGGCTTTGAAATAACAATTAAAATGAATTGTTATTTAATAACAATAAAGTGGCTTAAGCAAAGGATAATAAAAGCAATAGTGATAAATTAGCCTTTGTGAAATAACTAAATTGAATTTACTGAAGTGGCTTAAGCAAAAGAATAATGAAAGCAGGATATTCCAGTCTTTTATAGTAATAGCATTAGCAATAAAGGTGATGCAAAGAAACATGAGCGTAAAGAAAGCCTTTCTGTAGTGGTAAGTATAGTTGGCGCAAGGAGATGATTCCAAAATTTCCTTCTTTGAATGATACCCTTTTGCTGCCTTGTTGCTGAACTGCTTACCAGTGGTCATATTTTAGTGCAGAGAAACCATGGATCTTTATTAAGGAAGGTTAACTTAGAATGTAAGACATATTTATTAGTAATTTTCATTCCTTGTAAAACTCCAGGAATCAGAGTTGGCATGCATGAGTATTGGATAAAATACATTACAGAAAACTGTGCAACATAAATGTTTGAGAAAAAAGATATATGAACATACATTATGTAAATGACATGCAGGCATGCAAACACACATACATATGCATCAGATATAGTGGAATTAAGGCAGTAGGATGCATAGAACAAGGGATTGTAATAATGCAACGGATAAAGCTAGTACTATGCATGCTATAATATCTATTTATTAGATCACTTTTACTGATATAATAGTAGACATAGATCTTCAGTCTCCTAAAGGCTTAATATCAAAAAATCCTTCATACATATATTTCTTGTACTAATATCACCTTTATAATTCTAAAAATATGCATGAAAAAATTCTAAAAAGCACAGCAAAAGAAAAATAATGTATTGCTAGATGAATACACCACACTAAGCAAAAAGTTTAGGCAAATAGAAAAATCCACTGTGGCAGCTCATTTTTGGACAGATAATCATGAAATTGAAGAAAACATACAATTGTTAAAGGCAGTAGAAGAGTTTATAGGAACTGAACACAAGGAAAAGATTTATATCCACAAATTTCAAAAATAAGCTAATAACTTCCTTATTCTGGGGGAAGAAAACTTTAATTTCAGGTACATTAGATGTCCATCAGAGTTAAACAGTACATCCCCCAAGGATTACAACCCTTCCAACCGACATGTTGCTGATTATGCAGACAAAGGTCTATGAAACATATTCTAATGAAATAGTAAGTTAGTGAAGTTGCAGGAGTGTTCAGTTTGACTCATCACAGCATATTAAAATTTTTGTACCTGTATGTTAGAGTGCAGATTAATTACATATTTTTTCTTGGAATTAATTTAATTTTTTTTTTCAACAATGCCATGTTTGACTTAATTTTGGAGGTTTAATGTTGCCCAAATTCTAATTGCCCTTTTTTGTAAAATAAAGAATTAAGTAAAATTTATGTCATTTATTTATTTACATACTAAGCAAAATACAAAAATATATATTAAATGAAGATCTATGGTTTTTGCCTTGGCAGCTTTTCCTGTAGACTGATACAAATATCTCAAATGGTAACATAATCAATAAATTCCAATTGTTAATGTATAAATACCAAAATATACTCACTATCTTATTCTTATGATCAGTATTTCCATCTTTGTCTACCCGAAGAACAGAAACATTGGTCACCTTCATTTAATATTAACATCAATGAGCAAAGCTGCTCCTTCAGGATACCAGAAGGTAGTCAGTCCTCTCTTTCATCTATCCTTTCATGTAGCTCATAGACAAATGTTTTCTGTTTTGACCTTAATGTGTTTGAGTACTCTATTATTTCTATCTTCAGTAACCAATTCTTCATTAGGTCAGACACATTTACATAGACTTTCCTATCAATTTATATTTATGCATTGAAAATTTGTCACCTTAACATATTTCTTCTATTAATGGATATCATTGTATGATTAGTTGAACTACACACTCTTAAAGCTTCACTTACTTTTTATAAAAGTATGGAACCGGTTTCGAGAACATTTGTTCCCATCTTCAGCCATGCTAAGGTTCAACCTTAGCATGGCTGAAGATGGGAACAAATGTTCTCGAAACCGGTTCCATACTTTTATAAAAAGTAAGTGAAGCTTTAAGAGTGTGTAGTTCAACTAATCATACAATGATATCCATTAATATGATTGGCTTCACTGTGTTTAAGTTCCAATTTTACATTTAAATATTTCTTCTATCTGATTAGCCTTATCTATTGATCATTTTCATTTTTGTTTCAATTTTCCTAAAATCTATCCTAAATTGCTAAATTTCCTAATTGCTTTTCATCAATAAAAATCTTCTTTAATATGATTTCTCTTCATTTCTTTTCTCTCCTATTTACTTTTTCCCCCATTTATCCATCCTCTTGCAATAAAATAATATAGGTATGTACTACGTTCTTCTTCCTCCCAAATTGAACACAAGCCCTGCAAAATGTTTCCCTCTCACCTCTTAAGTTCCATAAGGCCTCATCAAAAGCAGGCAATTTCCTCCTTCTCATTTTTATTCCTGTGAAACAACTGATAGTAAAGTTCATGAAAACATGCCTAGTTTAGTGAAAGATTGAGTATTGAAAATATAAACAATTAATTTGACAAGGAATTGTATGAAAAGAAACAAGTAAAGTGTGTCAACAAACCAACTATATATCAATATTATTAATTCTATATTGTTTTCAATATACAATCAAGACTGTTAACCAATTAGTTATCTCTCACAGGTTTGAATAATGATTTGCATAATGACTATAATGACTTTCTTTAAACACTTGGCTAAAATCCAAATGAGTGGCCTAAGGAGCTAGATAAGCTGCTTGGAGAAGAAAGTATAGCTAACTTAAATTGTCACAGAAAACCACTATGCTGCATAAGCACGCTTACACACACACAAACAATGTCATTCATTGAGATTGTAGGTGCTCTATATTAAGTATCCTTTTAGCGGAACAAATAGTTTCTTTCATAATTTAAAAGTCAGCATATTATTAAAGGCAATTCAACACCCAAATGAACTCAGTATTTGGGAAAAAATTTATATAATACAATATGAACATTGATTATGAATTTTGACATACCAGAAGCAGACAATCTATTATATAAGTTCATCAACAGACCACCAGAGCAAGCACAGTCACATTTCCCACCTGATCAGATCCGTTAGTCATTGAATGGTTGACAATGTAAGCAAGTGCCTCATGAAACATGTCCCAGTTTACTTTTAAATAAGTTTTTAAAAATTGGAAAATCAAGAGAGTTTTAATGTATTGACATAATTTTTAAGTAGTTTTACTTTTAATCAAAAACCAGATTTCAGTTTTAATTGAGCTCTTTCATGTTCATCAATCTTATTGGATCTCTGTTCCAATTCAATCCACTGTCTTATTTAAAATCCTGGATGTTATGCAGTACATAATTAACATAGAAACTTTCCTGTCATAAAAGAAAGATGGATATAGAGCTTATCATTTAAGCTCATATGAAAAATGTTTAGGTTAGTACTGCAATTGTCATTTTTCAACTAAAAATGTCTATTGAATACTGGGATATATAATTTTCCAACTATATTCCTGATTAATTTTACTGTCAATTAGGATGATCAGTTTTTACCTATTATCCAACTTTGAATAGAGGATCAATCCATAAAGAATATATTCACATCATAAATATTAAAAGTACAATTATGTTTATTTCTCTTTTGGAGCATAGACAATTAAAAGAGTTTATGCTATAATACGTTTCATTGAAAAATTGAAGAGATTTTTAGCTATCTTCACTTTCAACTCATTAGTTCTTTGCAATTAATTTATAATAGCCAAAAAAAATCGGCTTTTAAATTGAATAAATGAATATTCTGTAAGTAAATAAAATTCTTGCCAATTTAATAAAACTGATGAATATTAATATTAATAACCATAAAAATTGTAATTTAAAAAATAATAAAACTACAACTGACAAGATTTGACATTTGAAATGCTAATTGGGATTTGTACAGTGAAGCTAATCATTTAATTAAGATCACTGTATGATTGAGTCAAACTACACACTCTTATTGGCTTTACTTGTTTAAATTTAGTACACGTTTCACAGACAATTGTCCACATCATCTGCTAACTGTCAACTGCTTGATAATTCATTATGTTTTATTATTCATTATATTTGTTAAGCATAAAGAATTATCCAGTTGACAGCTAATGATGTGGAGGATTGTCAGCAAAACATGTACTAAATTTAAACAAGGCACAGCTAATAACAGTGAGTAGTTTGACTTAACCATACAATGGTCTTAATTATAAGATTTGAAATGTTTAAAAAGAAGGAATGTGAAAGCCGATTCAAACAAAATTGCCAACACTTTTAACAAATAGTTTATAAATCAAATACAAAACTGTTGCCAGCATCTTGCAAAATAATGATACTTAACATATTAAAAAAGTTATTTTATCCTACATTTCTCCGTTTTAAAATAATAAATTGGCTGAAACAGTACATTTTATTAAATATACCCCAGGAATGAATGGTTAATAGAAAATGTTATATACAGTTAAATATTGCCATTTATAATATAAGTAGAGGTTAGTAACTGTGAAGCAACACAATGTTATGCACTATAGGACGTTGATAAATTGTAGCACTATACTTTACTAGTGTTTAATGGTCAGGACAGGCCCTTGCTCCCATTGTCAGTCACAGAGCAAAGAGAGTTTGGGTTTGCAGCAGAAGATGGTGCAAGGGCTCTCAAAAAATGACTTGACTATTGCATACAGGTGGATAATAATGTTATAATTTATCAATGTTCTATTTTGTATAATAAATAATGCTATATTTAACTTCCTGCGTGTAAACATTCAACATGAATATACACTTAGCTTTCTTCTTCTACCAAAATCAAGGTTTGGGGCTTAAAGTTAGGTCTGCCTATATCTTCCTATTTATATGGTTTAAAATCTAATTTTCACTATGGGACCTATTCAAGGGTATTCTTTCCATTTCTCTTTATATTCTTCTATTTTTGCTACTATGTTATTTTCTCCAAAATATTTTATTTCCTGATTTGAATTGTATTTTAGTTTAGCTGCATACAGCAAGAATTTTAAATGGACTTGTTTCCAGTTTCAGGTTGAACAAATTTAGTTAAATTAAATAATTAATAAATTTTCTTTTTTTGACTCAAGTAGAGTCCTCACTGTATATGTAGTTGTTCAAGAAATGGCTCCATTATATGTATAAACTGTGGAATGGGTTCTAACCAATTTTTATCCAGTTAAAAAAAATTGTACTTTTTAAATAATAATTGATAACCAATTTCTAAATTATATTTCCATTATGTATTAGCACATAGGATAGCATCTCTAGTACTTCAAGGTGCATAATCTCAGAAAACTGTTAAAGAGAAGGAGTAAACTTTATATTTAAGAATATCTGCTTGATCTGACAAATAGATAACTAATTCTTTAATTCTCAGGACAGATGCAGTGATTCAAAAAACAATTCGAGAGAAGTTTAAGCAGTGTACAGTGTTCACAATAGCACATCGCCTTAACACAATCATGGATGCTACAAAAGTGATTGTTATAGAGACCGGAAAAGTTGTAGTAAGTATAGATTTCAGCATAAATTCTATCTTTTTGTTGAATGACTTACAATCCATATCTAGAACTTATATAAAAAAGTCATGCTTTAAAATTGGATGGTGATATTATTTTACCTTTATTTATTATCTATTTATTTGCATAACATACTATCATCATCTTTGAGCAAGACTTTTGCTACTGATTCTGTTAAGTTTCATTAAATACCTTTTCAAGTTTGGGCACCCCCCATAAGTTTAATTATTGCATTTCATCACATTCTCCATTTTGCTATTCACATTGTTAACATGCATATTTACTGTGCATCTTTACTTGTTTACATTTCAGTACAAAATGTTTTGTGCACCTTCATTTGCATCGTCAGTAGGTGAAAATTATTTGCACTAAAATCTGAAAATATGCATGCTAATATGTTCTTTAAAATGCCCAAAAAGTGCACTTAAAATATCAAAATTTGTACTTATACATGCACTAAAAGCTTGAGAGTTTGCTAACTTATTCCCACTATCAGATTCCACAAGAGAAAAAACTCTTAGTATTAAAAGAGCAAATAATTTAACAATAAAAATTAAACAGAAAAGCAAACATTAACCCAACCTAATAAAAGTTACTTTTGATAAATATCAAACATTAAGATATGGTCATCTCTTCTTTACTTAGCTGGTCAAATACAACATATTAACATGTTAAGATCATTGTGTTAATTAGACTAATTCACACAATAATCTTAATATATGATTAGCTTCAGTGTGCAATGTTCTAATTAACAATTTTAGTTAATATCCAATGTTTATTATGCAGGGATTAATTTTTATCCATTCCTGAACTAATTGAACTGACTCTTGTTAGATCTTTCTTAAGGCATTTTAAATTTGTTTTCAATAACTGCCTCCAGTTTATGGAGAGAACACAAAGACTGCTGGGCACAACTTCTCATTTTTCCTGCTAGCATTGCCAATCTACCCAAGTTTTGCTAGATTGGTAAAGATGTTCTGTGGTATGTTGTATGTTTCACCAAAGTCCAGAAAAACTAAAAATGTGTTCAGTACAAAAAAATCATAAATATGCTCTTAAATTTGAAATATGCACTAACGAGCTAGATATGCATTCAAATATGCATGTCATCTTATTAAATATGAAACATGTTTTATTTAAACATGGAGCTCCAACACAAATATGTATTTGCATTTATTTCTCATTACTAATCATTAGTCACTTGTTGACTGCTGCAAGGATAACAATATCTGGTGAATGCACTTTCAACTCTGATGGACCTTTAAGTTATTAATCTACATTATACTTGTGAATGTGAATTTTTTCCCCATATGCTCACTTCTGCATGCTGCTCTATTGCTTTTAACAGTTGCACTTTTTCTTCTGTTTTATGTTAATAAGTTGCCACAATAGATTTCTATATTTGTTTATATCATGCTGGTGCTCTTTAGATCCAGTGTTTATGTCCCTCTTAGTTTTTCCAACATAACTTTTTTCACAATCTGCACATTTTATATGACAATTTTCTATTCTCTTTTCTGATTATATACTGCCTTTGGTTGTTCTACTTAAGATTTCTTATATTCAACTTATTCTTTGATGCTAATGTGATGTTAAATTCTTTAAAGATCTGAAACTTTTGGGTAGCCCAAGGGTAATATGTAAAATATTTTTAAAACTTTTTATTTTTCTACCAAATGTTGTGCTTTCCTTATGAGAGTCACATCTCTTGAACTTCTGTTATTTTCTCGTGAACTAAATCCTTACAAAAGCCAATTTTCATTGCAATTTTTTTGATTTGGTTATAGCCATTCCAGATATTCTGCTTTATTCAAAGGTAAATTCATGAGTCTATATGCCAAACTATTGAATACTGCATGCTTATGTCTTAAGTTGAAGCTTTTGGGCTTTATGTAATTATCTGGGAGTGAATTTTCCAGATCATTATTCTTTATTATTTTGAGGTCAGGCCCTTTGTGTAATACAACTCAACAAAATGCTTTATAAGTCTCAACAACTTTTAAAAAGCCACACATTATTTCAAAACAAATTTTCTTCCTCCATTTGGTAATGGTTTCTAATGTTTGTTTGTTCACAATGAAGCCATTTTCTCTCTTGCTCTCCATTATTTAGAAGGAAGGCTGCTAAATTGGTTATTAGAGTATTTGAGGCCTAGGGGATCATTCTAATTTTTTCTCCTACCTACATCTCTTCCATCAAAGGTGATGTAACAACCAAATACATTGTGCCCATTAATAAACAGTATGTAAGTTTAAAATGCACTATATTTGGTAAATGTAAGGCCCGTTCCATTTGTGTTCAGACCTAGTGCACTAAGCCTTGTACTTATTGACAACAATTATGAGCCCATCTAACACCTTTATGTGCAATTCAGGTATGGAAGTCTTAATATAGTTTTTTTTTAATTTGTACTTCCATCACTTTTACATAGCAATCAAATGCGTTGGTTTCTTAGACCAGTGATTCCCAAACCGTGGTTTGCAAATCCCTGGGGGTTCCCAAAATATTTTCAAGGGATTCATCAAAAAATTTCTCTAATGGTGTGCTTGAGTTTTTGTGTTGTAATGATATTGTTATTACAATTTACACCTGAAATATCAAACTGTGACCATTGTGGATTAGATACATTATTTTCAGTTCTTTGAAATTCAGCATGTGTTTAGATATTTGGCAACAGGAAATGTTTCTTTAATATGTTATAAGAAGATTTTGTAGATGCCAGGTGATGGAAGAAACAGGAAGACCTCGTGGAATTCTGTAACTTCATAAAATATTTCAATAATATCAAAAAAGTAATTATGTCTCTGATTTAGATTAAAATATAAAAATATGACTGTAAAGATTGGGTAATATGCTATTTCATTATTAGTGTACTATTTAATTTTCAGTTTAATGTTTAAAATGTAAAATAAACGTATATAATTATTGGAATTTATGTAATTGCAATATTTTAAGTTTTGGTATATCATTTTTGGTGGGGATTCCTATTTACCAGTACAGAAACATTAAGGTTGTAAAACAATTTGCATTACAGAAGTATTAATTGTTAATGGCTTTATTGCCAGATGCAAGGCATTAAACATTTTATATCATAATAAAGAACATGATCAGCTCTTTATGAGGGTTCACAATTGGAAAAGTTTTGGAACCATTTTCTTAGATTATTATATATAAAATTTCATTTCAGTCGATACGCTACTGAGAATGCAAGCTAAAGCCTGCGGAACTAGTTTTGCATAATTCAACAGTAAGTGAAGCATAAGTCATCAAATCGACTCACTAGATAATTAAGAATATAGTGTCTTAGATGTTTCTTAGAGACCACAATGACTACATTTGACTTGCTCAAATGAGCAATGTTAATAACTTTGCAGTTCTTACACTAGTAAAATAAAATTGTTATAAATATTTTTTTCAGGAATATGATCATCCTTATTTGTTGCTTCAGTATAAAGGATATTTCTATAACATGGTGCAAAAAATGGGAAAGACTATGGCAGAAAAATTAACAGATGTGGCAAAAAGGGTAAGTATCCTTGGATGTAGAATACATTCCACATACTGACAGTAAACAAAAATGGTCATGTTAGGAATCATTTACTCCATCTTAATTAACAATAGGGCTAGGATTTTATGAGGAAGTTTTTTCATAACAAGAATGTCTGTATAAGTAAGGAATGTAAGTAATACCCTTACCAAACAAAATATGCATTATCATAAGAATCCTAGCATTGCTTACCACTATTTACTTCTCATTAAAGATATTTACAATACTTTTAACATGTTCCACCCCATCTATTAGTTATTTAAGCCCTATGACCCTTAATGCTATCTTATTTCATTTAAAACTTAGAAGGGATTCTGAATTTTAATCTAGTATTTATTATTTTCACTGCTAATAATATGGATAAGAACTTCTTTCAATGCTCTGATTTCATATTTGTAGTACCTCTTAATAGAGCTCAAAGTTTTTATCATCAAACATGCCTAACTGAAATCTTCTTTCTAAAAATGCACATTATATTACTTAAAGAAACCAAATATGCTAGCAAATATATTTTATATAATTAATTCATTTGATGTTATGTAACTATATGCCTTTTGTTTCAGAGTTATATGCAGAATATGGAAGAAAATTAAAGAAATATTGTTTTATTTCTACTCACAAAATACTAAGACAGTATCATAGGAAATATATGTAGCTAGTTTTAAAGAAATAGCCATTTCAAAACAAATTTTAAATCGTTAGATGTGTATAAAGACCAAGTTGCTTCCAGATTTGGCCTAGTACCTGTATAATACGTTACCAAAGAATCTGTTTTGGTTATTTACAATCATGTGATTTATACTTTTCGAAAAGATACCATCCATTCTGTACCTCAGAACCATATTATCGTTAACTCCATTTTCAAATACTTAAATGTTAATCTGTTGTTTCCCAACTTGCTGTTTAATGCCATATTATTATATCTGGTTTAAAATTAGAAAATAAAATGGCCAAAACCCAGCTACATTATGTCCCATTCTACAAAATAGATCTTGTCATATCTGTCTGCTCTCCAACATCTCATAAATTCAGAACACTTTTATCTATAAACATTGTAGACATTAATTACACAAATATATGACCCATGTATATCATGCTTACTACATGGAAGCAATGGAATGGCCTCCTGCTTTTAAAAAGAGCAGATTATGTCTTATCTTAAATCAATGAAAAACATACCATTTAGTGTGACTTTGTATAAGCCAAAATAAAAATTATAATTGAATACAATTTTCTTCTCTGTTTAGAAGCTTTGAAAAACCTGCATGAAATCAACCATAAATAAATACATTCATATGGAAGTAGATACCATTTGTAGCATCATGAAAATTACACAAATGTTCACTGGGTAACATTTTTGAAAACAGTATCAGAACCATAAAAATTAGCTTGGTCAGATTTTCAAAACTTTAGTTCCTTGCCTGAAAGAAGAGTACTATTTATATTATGCAAAGACAACAAAAATGATGATTATTAACATGTTATGAGTCAAATTAAACACTCACAAGCTAACAAAACATGTTTCGTGTACCTTTATCAGCTACTTGTCACTATTAGGTTTACTATAATCTTTGGAAGGAATATGTTCAACTCTGGTGAACAACTGATGAACCTGAAGTGTGTGTTTTCTTCCCTTAGCATACAGAAGTTCATTAGCTAATTTATGTTTTTTTTTATGTAATTTCTTTCTTCCTCTTATCTCATTTTAGTAATTTATTATTATTAGTAACCCTATGAAGCAGTTTCTTTGCTGCAATATTAACACTTTAGATATACTGTATCAAGAGAAGCTCTAGCTATTTATTTGCTCACTTTTAAAAATTCTGCTGTTTTCAGGGTACTCATATTTTAGTGCTTATTTGATTACATATTTAGTATTTACTTTTAGTCAATATCTTTGGTCTTTCTTTATAAACAATGTCCCTGATGCCATCAATTGAAGCCAAACCCGGCCAGGACCGATGGATTTTTTTGGACATAACAATCCTTTACTTCAGAAGGGAAGTAAAGCCGTGGATCCTGTGTCGTACATTTATGGCACGAAAAAGAACCTCAAGCTTGAAAGAAGAGGCCTCTGATCAAAATTTGTTGGCTGTTTCATGCCCTGAATTGAATGGGACACTGATGACCTGAGATGTTAAAGAGCGTCTGTAAATAAATCAAATCAATCAATTGAAGCATATTTTTTCCACGGTATAATAGTATAACAGCAAAACTCAAGGATATAGAACAAATCATACAATTTTAAAACATTCAGCTTAAGAATAGATGAATGCTTTATAATTGTATGTAATGTTCAATATCCTTGAGCTTTGCTCTTAAAGGGATCCAAAGAACAAGAATATCTACAACAGCACAAAGATCCTTTGTTAATAGGTTTTGCACGGTCACAACTCATAATATGCCTTGTGGGGGAGATTAGAAAAACAAACTAATTAGCAATGCAGCTCATTTATCATTTGTAATATCTATTTCTAATGATCCTAAGCACAAGCTATATGAACTGCTTCTATCATATGAGTATACATGCTTTCACAGTAATACTTTGTTTTATGAAAGGAAAAACAGGAGTTTAAAGAAAAAAAATAGTATTTCTTCAACAACTTTATTCTCTAGAGTAACTTGGAAGTATATGTTAACAAGAAAAACAACAATAAGTCCTCAATGGGTGCAGATCTTTAGTGTGTAGTTAATTTGTCTACTTACTACTTGAAAATAGATTTCAATTTTTTCTTTCTCTCTCTCTCTTTTTTTTAATGTTTCTTTTTTCTGCACTCATTGATCAGTTAAGAAAGTTCATTACCATTTTATTTATTTCAGAAATGCTTAAGTATGCTGTACTTATAGAATGAACACAATACAGCACTGTATATTGTAAAAAATAATAGTGCAGCAGCTCAAGAAAGATGAAAAAATAGTATGCACTTAATGTGACTCTGTAGAGTAGGGAGGAAAAAAATAATAAAAATAACTTTCTTTTCTCTTAATGTCATGTCTTTTCCATAACCAGTATAAAGTTTTAAGCCCAACACCCCATGTATGGTGGCAAAGAATGAAAAATCTGTTCTGATTGCGTTAAAGTGCCCAAGACATTGCATGCACTGAGGATAATAGATCACTCACTATCGAAATGAATGCAATATTAACAGGATTTGCAATTTCCCTTAGTTACAACACTTGTACCCTTTTAGTACCTATAAATCATTATAATTTCATTTTTTGTAATTGTTATTAAAAGTAGATCACTAAACTGAACTGTTGGCAGCATTCTGCCTCATATCTTCACAATCAGGAAATATGAATCACAAAAATTAAAATGATATAATTATTATAACATTAAAATATGCATAAACATACAATGATGGTAAGATATAAAGGTCCAGTGCAGAATATCCCATTCAAAACACTCAGGGTCACACTATGCTCTTTTCATACAATGAATAGCTTAAAACATTTGAAGAGTGCTGCATCAAAATGCCACAAGCCACACTTGTACCTTTTTAAAGATTTTTCCATCTCAGATATCTCCAAAGAGATATGTCTTCCCTGGTGGCTAAGTTTGGAATTGTTAGTAGTTGTTTGGTGCCTCTTTCTTTGGTTTTATGTTTCCATAGTCACAAATCTCCAATGTGGCGCCAATGAGAATGAAACTTGTATGAAATGAAAAAAGAGGGAAAAGGAGAAAAAAGAAAAAGAAACTGAAAAACACATAATGAAGAAATTGGCAGTCATGTGGCAACAATTAATGTGTCCTTTACAAAATCAGGTAATAAAATCGGTTCAGGAAGTGGAACAAGTAAGCAAATCAAGTATTCATAACTTTGTAGTTAACATAACCTAGTAACCTAGTATGGTTAGTATTTCCTTAGCTGTCAATTGCATCATAAAAGTGACACCATGTTAATAAATTTATTTGGTTTATAGTTAAAATATATTAAAATATTTTATATTATCAATTGTTTCAGAAAGTACCAAATTCTTAATACACTGAAACAACTCATTCAAAACCTGAAAAAACAATAAAGAGAATTAAAAATGATAAAGAGTGGTGCAGATCAAAGTGAAATGAAGGAAAGTCATATATTGAAGAGAGAACTAATTACTATTGCCAAAAAGTGCATGTCTAAACAACTGCTATATATATAAATATAAAAATGACTTTTAGGATATGCAGATTTTAATGCCCAGAGGTTCTTATTGAGCATATTTAATTTTGATTTTTAAGTTCACCTATGAAAGAATATATATTTTGAAGCAAATATAGCTTTAGATATTGCTTCCTAAAACTGAAAGAAGGAGCCTCCAGCAATAGCTTAAGTCAGTATGCATAACACCAATTTTAGACCAGAGGTAAGATTTTTCATTTAATCTTTTGCTAATGCATGCAATTTTTTACTTTATTGTTGCTTGGCATTGTATTTATGAAAATAGCACAAACACTGGTTAATGCTGTATAATGGTTTACAGATATTAACAGTACTATTTGAGAAACATTTTTAACATCAAGTAAATCATTTAGTATTTCTGTATTGCCCAGTATACCTAAAGTGAATTTTTTATTATTATTATTATTATTATTATTATTATTATTATTATTATTATTATTATAACAATAATAACTTGTGTTATAAGAAAACACCATTATCATCCTAATGCATATTAAAATAATGATGTTCAAAGTGTTTTCTATTTTTTAAGAGGATTCTAAAGTATTCCAATCATTACTGTCAGTATCATTAACTAAGGTATATTTGGACTGTGATCTGGAGGTTTCAGAACTCTACAGAAAGAATACGTTAGTAGAGCCAGACAAAAAAATTCGGAAACAGTTCTGATACAGGTTGAACATAAGATTCACATTCTTTCATAGAGATACATGTGGTTTTAAGACAATTACATGATACAAGAGTAATAAAAACGTCGGTCCTGGTGGTCTAGTGGTTACCATACTTGCCTCCTAAACCCAAGATCGCGGGTTCGAACCCAGCCAGGACCGATGGATTTTTTCAGGTGTAAAAATCCTTCGGAAGGAAAGTAAAACCGTGGGTCCCATGTCGTACATTTACGGCACGAAAAAGAACCTCAAGCCTGAAAGAGAGGCCTCTGAGCAAAATTTGTCGGCCGTTTCACGCCCTGAATTGAATGGGATGCTGATGACCTGAGATGTTAAAGAGCGTCCATAAATAAATCAATCAATCTGAGGAAAAACAGTTAGAGATCTTCATCATCTTGTGTGTACATTATGTAGTACTTTGCAACACACATGATTTCACATTATCTATTGTTGTATAAGTTTAATAATAAGTTATTATTCTTCAACGGCTGAATGCCATCAAACATTCAAGAACAGAAAATTCAAGTCATTGGTTTGGATTTGCAGCAAACACTACCTACTCCAAAGTGGACTCTGGATGCAGAGGTTTACTGAAGAAAAGTCTGGAATTTCAACTTACATATACTTGACTGTTCCATAAATGTAGCAGGCTAGAAGAAGAGCAGGTGATATGGGTAGCTGCTTATTAAAATACTTGGAGTTACTTAGCTGATATACAGTAAGTGATTACTATGAAGGTCAGAACAAAAACTTTAAGACTTTCTGGAGACACCAGAATATAAGGATATGCTGCAAAATTAATAAGAAATAATTTATGGATGTACTCTCATTAATGATTACATCCCCTTGACAAATCAATTTTTGTGCCCTAGAAGGTGATAATGAGGATTTGAAGATTGAAAAAATATTGACTAGTAACACTACTTTAATGATAAACCATTCTGTAATCTTTTTATATTACTCTCATGCTTCTTGATAAAATTAAAAATAAACACTCAACTCTTTAAATTTTCCCAAGAAAATGTTATATGCTACACCTATGGCACAATCTAGCGTATTATGAAGCAACTTGTTTTTCCTCAGCATGTGAACATGTATTTCCAGTCATTCACTGGAACAAGATAATGCTAGCTTTTGGCTGTCAATGTGGATATGACAATGGTTTAGTTCATTTCAGTTCAGTTATTATGGATAGTGAGTTTTCTTATTTAACTGCAGGGTGAATTATGATACAGAGTGTTTTCTACTGTACATGTATTTACATAAAATAAAATCATTTGAATATGTCATCTACATGCTTTTTATTTACTGCCACGGGTGGCCAAGGCCGTTAAGGCTGTAGACTCGTGAGCGGGAGATCTAGGGTTCGAATCCCGTCAGGACTGTCCTCTCTGACTGAGATTTTTTCCAGGTTTTCCTCTGTCCTCATAAATGGCAAATGCTGGGGAGATACGCTAAACATAGGCCTGGAAAGTTTCCTTCCTTAAAAAAAAATCCTATCCCAATATATCATTTCATTTCATGCATCATCAATGTTCACCGCCAGTCATGCCTCAGTAGTAAAATAGGCATTAAACACTAATAAAAAAATGCTCTTTATGCTTCACTTACTTTTTGTAGTACGGAACTGGTTTCAGATGCATCATCTTCATCCTCGTCCATCTTGACTGATGATGTGTCTTTGAAACCGGTTCCGTGCTCCAAAAAATAAGTGAAGCATAAAGATGTGTAGATGACATACTCAAAGGATTTTATAATATGAGCTTCACTGTGTTAGTTCCATATATAATTTTTTAAAAAAGGAAAACTTTTTAAAAAATTTTAATTATGTATTTACATATTTATTATTCAATGTGTTAACTCAAGCCAGCTTGTCAATTTCAAATATTTATTTTATTTTTAACGGTGTTTATTGCCCACTTACTGCTGAGGCACCACAGGCAGTGGACACTGAAGATACAGGAGATGAAATGATACACTGACAAAGGATTTTTTTATGGAACGAAATGTCCCAGAACTAAGTTTAGGTTATTTCACCAGCATTTGCCATTTATGAGGACTGAGGAAAACCTGGAAAAAATCTCAGTCAGGGAGGACGGCATGGCAGGATTTAACCCCAGACCTCCCGCTCACTGGTCCATGCCTTAACCTCCTCGGCCACCTTTGGCAGTAATTTCAAAGATGATGAAGAAAGATTCGCAGATATAAAAATTCCAGACCCTTTATGCAGACCCATGATCAATATTTATATTTCTTGAAGCAATGAACAACTTTTCATGAAGTGCCCCTATATGGCAAAAAAATGTTGGTGCATGATGCTCCATGAACAGAGAAAGAACTAGTCATTTATTTTCAAGGCAACTATTGATGGCCACAAATATTTGAATACAATTTTGCCTCCTTTCTTTTGAGAATTAAGCAGGGAATGTGATTTTGCCTTTCATCAACAAGACTCTGCCATAGCTCATATTACAAATATTTTGATGAGAGAAATTAAAAGTATATTTTAGAATGACTTAGTAAAGATTTGTGACCCCAAACAAACCGCTTGTACTTTTATCTCTGGGATAAATTAAAAAAATAATATGTATATAAAGCAAAGCCACATATTTTGGATGAACTGGATAGGGAGAGAGCAGGAGGGAAAAAACCCTACCAAGAAATATCCAGCATTTTTCAACAAGAGCCACAGAAAGTGACAGATAACTTTTTAAAGAGGTGCCAAAATGTATAGTCAACAGTGGACAGTTTCAGCACCTCCTTTCATAAATTTGGCAAAGAAAACCTTTAAAAATAGCTAAGAAAACTGTTGTATGGTTGCATCAGTGCCACTATGATACCTGCAGATGGCAATGAGTGCCGATCTCATCTATAGGCAAAACACTGCAACTTGATTCATAGTTTATTGGGTTGCTCTGTATAATAATCTACATATGCTAATGACTTTTTAAATATAACTGAAGCTTGAATCCAGTGATATAGTTTTTTTCCCTATATAAAATGCTTAAGAAAATATCAGTACTAATTGTATAATGTGTTAAATTTTTCTGAATTTTTTATTTCTCCAAAATTATAAAATGTTTTACTTAAAAATCTGTGATTTTGTGGCTTGTGACTTATCTGATGCAATGCCTCATTTCTTTAAACAAGTTTAAGCACTCAGAGAAATTCAGCAAGTTTGAAACTATTTCTATCTGGAGTTAAAATTCACATTTATCTATTTGGTATTTAACAAATAAATCATTTTAGTTTATGGTCTGTTTCAAATTCAAGTTAATATCTTATTAAGTCTACTAGATGGCATTCACATCTGTGCATCTGTTCCTCTGACATCTGTAGGTGCTATGTGTAAATAAATTCAAATACTTCCAGAGAAATTCAGAAATACCCCAACAATTTACAATGTAAATAGAAGAATGAGAAAGGGGAGAAAATTATGAAAGTTTATGGCTTCTTAGAAATGAATTTGTGCAAATGTGCCTGCACACACGCACATACACACACTAATTGCAGTAAATATAAATGCATTATTTTTCCAAACTTGCTGAAAATAGACACAGGCTCAGCCTATGTATATAAAGGATATTCCAAATCTGGCAATCTCTAAAATTGATACAAATAAGGAGTTACAATGCTCCATAAGCAGCATGTCTACTGCAAATGATAATATATTGCGTTTTCAGAAATTAAGGCCTATCAAACTTTGCTACCTTGGTGATAGATTTGTATTAAAAAAATTGTTGCGTTATTATTGGCAGATCAATCTGGCTGATGCCATTAATGCATGATGTGACCCTTTGATGTTTCAAGAGAGCAAAGACCATTCTATTGCCACTCTCTACAATTCTGAGGCATCATTTACTACTATGATTTCTCCAGACATAGTTTCTTTATTTTTAGACAAACATCACCCTGTCTTTTGCCTTACGACTGCAACTCTGAAGAAAGATTTTGTCAATGTTCCCAAAAACAGTTGCAGCAGACTGTGCAGCATCTATACGATGATGAATACCTACAAAGTAAAATGAAAAAAAAAAAAAAAAAAAAAAAAAAAAGTTTTGTAGTATTCCTTTATTTTTCAACAATTTAGTAAAAATAAGAGCTGTGTAATCCAAAACATGAAAACTCAATGCTTCATTTTTTAAAATAATGGAAAACAAACCTTTCAATGCATAATATTCCACCAAAGGCTTTGTTTGTTTATGATATGCTTCAAGCCTTTTCTTTAGAGCATCTGGGTTATCATCTGAACGGCGTATCAAGGTTTCTCCTGTGAGCTATATGAACAAACAAAAAATTCAATTAAATCTTTTCTATCAATAACAGATACACTGTTCAAAATTTATTTTACTAATGAAAATTAAATAGAATATACTGCAATAGAATGCATATAAAATGAAAAAGAAGAAAGGAAATACCTAGCTGCATGCAATCAACTTTTTTAATGCCACTATTAATAATGTACACCTTAGGAGGAGAACAAAAAAAGATAGCAACAGCAGAAACCATGCCTGATTCAGAAAACATTGGAAGCATTTGCTGATGCTATGTGCTCTGATGGCTGAATGGGCAAAAGCACATATTTAGTAATAACAAGAACTATATAGGTTTGAATCCCTATTATACTTGAACTTTTTATTTGCTAGGTTTTGCAAATAAAAATTAATTTTTAATATATATATATAAATTAAAAATTAATATATATATTAACTTGTCTAGCTTCTTGCCATTGAAGAACTCCAGTAGTTTGAAATATAGCTATTTCAAGTGTGACTTTAAGTGTTTTATCCTTATCTACTTTTATTATTACTGTTAATTTGTTACATTATATATATATATATATATATATGTTTTAATGGAGAACATATATTTGAATTCAGACACATTAATGCTCAAACACAAAAACTTAAATTAATCTTTGTTTTCAAAATAAATAAAATAAAAAAATCTAAAATGAACAACTAAAAAGGAAACCTAAATTGCCTTTGTTTCATTTAAAAATAATTATTAATTTCCCATTTATTTTAAAAACAAAGATTTCATTACGCATGTGTGTGTGTGTGTGAGAGAGAGAGAGAGAGAGAGAGAGAGAGAGAGAGAGAATAAATGTTTTAAAAGTCAAATAAGCTTTTGCAATTGGAAGCTTGGGTATACTAAACATTATTACTCACAAAAAAGTAACTAATAAAACAATTCATGTAGGGTACGGTTCAAACTTTAGTAGCTCTCCTTACCCAATAGCTACTTTTAATTGCTTGATTATCAGGGTAAGTCTATCACAGGGAAATCAATGTGACAGGTGAGGAGAGAAAATTAGGGTACGACACACATGCAGAGACATGCCCAACCCAACATTGAATATTGAGTTGAATATAACAGACAAGTTAACACTTATTGAGTCCATGTATCAATTACTTTAATCTCCAGAAAAATAAGTTCCTGATTATGGGAACTTTTTAAATAGTGTATAACAGCTGTTTTTACTGCTGAGGCATCAAGATGGTGGACACTGGTGATACATGAGATGAAATAAATAGGGAAAGGTTTTCTTAAAGAAAGGCAGTGTTCCAGAGCTAGTTTAAGGTACCTCCTCAGTATGTGCCATTTATTATTCAGGAAAATCTGGAAAATTTTCCATCAGAGAGATGGCCCTGACAGGAATTGAACCCCAGACCTCTAGCTCACAAGTCCATGCCTAAATGACTTTGGCCACCTATGTCAGTGCATGTGGAAACTGAATTAATAATTACACTGTATGCATTCAGGGCTAGAAAGCTAAAGTTATCATACTAATCATCACTTGTGCTGAGGAAAGTCTCCTGCCTCAGCAAAGCAGGATTCAATCCTGTGTCATCCACTTTCACAAAGTTTTGTATGAAAGCTCTTATTTACTGACAATGCAAAAGGATACTTTACTTTACTTTACTGACAAACAAGTGATTTAAAACTGCTTTCAAATCAGTTACTTGCATCTTACCTCTCCATATAATAATTCAATTTACTATTCTGCAAGCATCCCAGCAACCTACCCATCACCCCAAGCTCTCTCGTGGAAGTACTCTCAATTTTATTTTGTTAGTATGACACTAAATTTGCTCTTCCATTAGTCAATTCTACATTTGCTATAATTCCAAAACTCTGCTTTAAAAAAAAATAATAAGGGACATACAGATGCATTTCATGTACTACATAAGCATGCTATTTTTCAAGATTAATAATCAAAACACAATCTGTGTATCTTACATCATCCTTCATAGGAACTTTTGGAGGGTGGAATTCTTCATGATATGAACGTCCACTAGATGGGTGGATAAGTCGTCCTGTGATACGGCGAACCAAGAGACTATCATCTATACTGAATTCAATAACAGCATCTAATGCTGTCTTTCTTTTCTCTAATAGTTTATCCAGCTGCAAAAGAATGTATTAAAAATCAAGGCTCTTTTACAAGTGAAAAGTTTACATGGAGAAAGAACTTTATATCATTACAATGACTTAAGGCTAGTTTTTCTTATTTGACTCCTATAATTTTAAACAAAAGTGTTTCTTCATGAAAAGAATTATCTATCTATAACTAAATATTGTTATTTATTTTGTTTGCTTATACAGGCCTTTATGGGTTTTATGTGACTCATGATTTTCCAAGAAACTTGTAACCAATTAATGATATTACTGAAGATCATGAACCCCATATAGCATGTTATGAACTACACTGCACAACTAACTTAGAGAGAACTCAGATAAGCAATTTGAAACAGAGAACCCATTGTCTGCAGATGCAACTTTCCATTTTATGAAATAAAGTCTGTGAAGTATTGGTATGCCATTAGAGATTTTCTTTGAAATCTGGATTGTGGAAAGTACTTCTAATACTGAAATGTGTTCTATTAACTTTTGACAATCCATTCCTGCAAATGCATATCAACATATTTGAAGGCAGAGTGACATTGATTGTCTTTAGAGTAGCTTCTGCAGCACGGTCCGCTACATCTAAATAAAATAAATTCATATTGACAGGAAACATGTAACCATTTTGTATGTTGCATTATATAATGTATGAATGAATTTTATTTTAACAAATAACATTACAATTAAATTTACATTTACTTCCCCTACCTTTATCACTAGTTTCATAACTTCATAATTTATATCAAACAAAAAATTACACATTTTAAATAAATTGTCACATATTTTTGCTAATTAAACTGATTACTGAGTCTTTATCTTTGGCTCATCAGCAGTTTTCTACTGGAATATCTGGAAGACTTGGGTTCAACTATTCTATTGACATTGAAATTTATTACAAATTTTGCATGTAATAAAAAATAATGTTGCCATAATTCTATAAGTATGAAGCTAACCCTCATAAATATAAACAACTTATGTAAACAAAATTAATATTTTTTTGCTTCTTGCAATTTCTAATTTGTATGCAAATAAAGTAAAGTATTTTAACATATAAATAAAATCAATTTCATACAATTTCACAAACAAGTAAACATATTAAAATCAAAGTGCACAATTTTACTACTGATAATAAACTTTTAAATTTCTAACTTGCTCACCCTGAATTTATGGAATTGCATTCCTTCTGTACTCAATTACAATTAACTCCAGGTTTATATAATGTAATCAGGATGAAGCATTCATTAAAGCTGTAAGGCTGAGTCTATTCAAAATTAGTGTTTTGGCTCATATGTGTTAATTTTTATTGACAAACTGAAATGCTTCCTTATTTGAACTGGTGTGCCAGCTGTAATATAGATAACTTCCATGAATATAATTGAAGGCTCTTCTAGTCTTGGGAATGCCTAGTATGATTTTCGAAAATAATCTGTTATGTCCTTACTATTTAGACTAACCTTGGTCTCAGCCTATTTGATTACATGTGCCCTCTTCCAGGACTTTGTAGAACTTGAAGCCTAACAGAAAGATCAGGATGCTTGATATTAATTTAAAATATTGTATTTCACTATTTTTCATTGTGTTGTGGTAATATGAAGTGATATAATTATTATATTTTACTAATGAATGCCATTTACAATGACTTATTATTTTTAAAACTCATTCAATCATATTTTAGTTTATATGTAATGGTATAATAGGTTGGTAACTCTTCAAACTAGCCATTTTACTACTACACAACAGTCAACTGAAGTGGTACAGTGGGATATCTTACTAGGATTACAGAGAAAGGGACTGCAAATGGTCAATAAAAGTTCAAGACTTCATTTTAAAATCAACTGAAGTATTTGTGCAGAAAAAGGACCAAAGGATTGAGTTCATATATAAACATATTTAAGAGACCTGAAGCATGAACTTTATTTGAATATTGCCTATATATAATTATAATTTATTATCAAATAAATTACAATGCTATAATTTTGAACTTGAAAACCTTTTATTATAACCTTATAGAACAATTTTTATGGTATATTTAACAAATTAGATTTTTCATTAATTTTGACATCCCATACCTCAGCCAACCTTATACAAAGAAAAACCATGCTCTGATTTTGAATGTAATGTATTTTTACTAATTGTGTCATTGGAGGAAGAAAATATTCTCAAAGACTGCTTGGGGGCGCAAGAAAAAGGAAAATGGGTAGGAAGTTGGGTAGGTAGATTAAAGAAAATTGCAAGAGAAATTGCTTTGGAAGAACTAGTTAGTTTACAGTCACCAAATGGGCAAGAAGCGAGGAATAAAGTGATATATTATAAGAGCTTTAAGAAAGAATGGGGCAGGGAAAAATATATTGAGGTTTATGACAAGATGGGTACGGAGGGTATGGCATGAGCTAGAACAGGAACAATGATGCTAGGTGGGGTAAAAGTTGACAAAGAATTGTGTGGTAAACATAGACAAGAACTTGCACTGTATATTAGAAGGTACAGAAACCAAAGGATGGAGAGAGGAAATATGGAACAAGAAATGGGATAATTTGCAGGCAGAAATTCTGGCATTAAAGATTTTTGGGATCAGCAGAAGAGAATTTTTGTATTAGTTTGGAAATTATGTAGGGAAAGTAAGAGAAAGTGGTGGAGGAAAGTGATCAAGGCAAAGGAAGATGGTAATAAATGAGGGAATGATCACCTTTAGGGAAATATTTGTAAAATTCACTTGATAATATGTATAGTTAGAGCTATGTAGGATCCATGTACACAATAACCGATGTGTTAATTGTCCAGGATCATGAATTAACAAGCACTCAAGGAATTATTGTAAAACTATAATTGTAATGTGTGGATATAATAAATATTCATACTAATTGTATTGGCTGAATGCCATTATATGTTCAAATACTCACCAATAAGATATGTGATATTTTATACATGAATATAACAGACATGTATTAGCATAGCTTAATGCAATGTATTTTACTCACTATATTGACTGAATATCATTAGATGTTCAAATATTCACCAATAAGATATCTGTGATATCTTGTACATAATGCTGAAGATAGGGTCTATCTAGTGAATATATTTCTACATGACATTTGATCCAAAGCTTACCTATGGTTCGAGACTTCAAGCTTCAATTGTTATTTCACATGCCAATGTAAGCAAATACCTCCACAATTGACAAATAATAAGCCCAATGAGAATGTGCAGCATATTTTAGAAGAAAACATAAAAACATATTAAATGACAAATAAAACTAACTTTAAGCATTATAGGCTGAATGGAAAAACATTTCAACAGAAATTATAGAAAGATTAGTGAAATAAATTCCATTAAGACTGCATGAAATCATCCAGGGAACAGGAAACTCATGAAATATGTAACCAGACATTCAGATTTAATCCCTTATAATTAATTAACTCAGAGATTTAATCCTGTTTAATTAATTAAATATAATCCTAGTATATTTCCACAAATGAATATATTTCATGATGCTTTTATATAGAATGATGTAGATTGTTCAAGAAACAAGAATTTCTGCTGTAAATACGAAACTTTCAAATAACAAAAGAAGCAACTTCCTGGTGCCATGTGAAAGGCTAGTCATTCAATAACAAGAGAACCTTTCTTTTCATCTCCTTAAAATAAATCCTTGGAAAAACTGTGGTGAATAGCTTTCACCTTGGGCAACCGTTCTTAAAAAGAGAAATTTTTGCTCCCGTAAAATGTCTCTAGCTAATGAACAATGAATTAGGTCTAACCAATAAGTTCTTGTATTTCAAAATGTTTCTTCGAGAAACTTCCAGCAGCAAAACATTAAGCCAATCAAGAAGGAATCTGGTAATGGATCTGCAATGTTTCAAAATTTAAATTCTTGCAGAAGATGCATAGAAAGTCTATTAAAAGCATTTTTGAAGACTTTTTCGATACAGTTCACTTGGGGAGACGAGAGAACACAGTTTACTTGGGGAAATGACTGGATGGATCGCTTTGGAAAGCTAGGAAACAATTTGCTTTGGCAAGTGAGATAGGGCAGTTCAATTTAGATTGTGAGAAATATAATTTGTGAAGTGGAACAGTGAAGCTCAATTTGCTTAGAAGATATCAATGGTGTAATTTGTTTGGTGGAAGATGGAACAAGCGTAATTTTGTGTATTCAAAGCAATCGGGAGAAACTGTGGTTTAAAGACATGTCGTAAATAATAATTTTTAGTGCAAGTAGTGGACATCAATCATTGCAACCTAGCTAGATTATATGTATATACGAACTAGAGAATTTGAGAGTTATGGCATCAGGAAATATTTCAAACTTTCACAGCTCCTTGCAAATAGTATGGAAAGTGAATAATAAAATTAACAGTGAGGTGTGAACATTTGTGAAGTCTTAATCTGCATCTTCTTCTTCTCCTGGAAACTTTCCAGAAAAAGTATGAAATAATTTCAGCAACCCTGAGAAAACACCTCTCCGATTTTGGCAGGAGTGTTCAACATAGAACTTTAAGCTGTGGCAGTGATATCCTACATCAACAGTAAACGTCAGATCCACTCCAATTTAAATCAAAATTAATTAATCATTTCCCCCATCACATTCACAAACAAATGCACATATTAAAGAGAATAACTTTTCAAAGTACATAGTTCATATTGTGATGAAAACTTCTTGCAGATGAAATACGATTGGAATATTTTTCTTTGAGCATTTGTTTAAACTGATGAGACTGTTTACATTGTTTTGTTGATTACATTTAAAATTAAATAATGAGACAGCTGATTCTTGTACATAAAAACATGACAGTTCACATATTAGCATAGAGTAAAACAAAAAAGTTTGAACATATCAGAACTTGAACCTACAGTCTTCTTGTCTCATTCATTAACATTGGTTATTCTAATCTAAAGCAATATACATAAAACGATAATTCAATCGACTACAGTTCTGATTGTAATTCAAATATTACAAGTACAACGCCATATCATAATAAATTATTTTACATATTTCAGTACTATTTTGAACACATAAACAAGTTACTTGCAATTTAATTTCATTCATGTCCTAATACTATGTTGAAGTTATTCCAATACAAATTACTTCTCCATCTTAATTAAAAGGTGAATATCAGTAACAAATTTGTGCTGAGACACAGCAATTTTGACACATTTTGCTTTATAGACTATGGGTTCTCTACCTCAAATCACAAGTCTAAGATCTCTTAATAAGCACTTAAATTTGTGAAATGTAATTTAATAACATACCTGTATGCATGAATCTATGAAATAAGATTTACCATGTCAACACATCCTTTGTTTAAAACAATTGTTAATATACAAACATTTTCAAATGTTATTTCTTCAGCATGCCAAATAATTTTATGCAATATTACACACTTTCTTCACCATTTACAGTTACTTTACATATTTACACATTATTCCTACACTAAAGTCATAATATATATGACATATTCATTTTGCAAAATGATAAATATCTTCAATAATAAAACTACTCCAGTTGTGCATAATTTTAAATAGTTGGAAAAATTTTACATGAGAATTAAAATCTCAGACTTTAAATAAAATGTTTCAGACATGTAAAAATAGAGAAATAAATATGGGTAAAATATGTAAAAGTACAAGAAATAAGTATGGGGAAAGTTAAGTACTAACCTTTTCTGCCTGGGGTACAGTTCGTGGAAAACCATCCAAGAGAAATCCATTTTTGCACTCAGGTTTATCTAAATTACTTTCCACTAAACTGACTACCAAATCATCATTTATAAGTGCTCCTGTGAAAAGAAATATACAACAATCACTAAAGCATTTAAAATATAACATACAGTTTTAGAACCCTATTCTTCAATAAATGCTAATGAAATGAATGTTGCTATTAGTGCTTTTCTCATGCTAATGAAATGAATGTTGCTATTAGTGCTTTTCTCATATGGTGTTCACATATGCTGACAAAAATATAGATAACTGATGTTAAATTTATAGAATACAACAAAAAATATGTATCCTACAATTATGTATTCAACTGTTTACACTAAACTCCATTTACTTACACATGTTTCGGAGTAATCAATCCTATCTTCGGTTGTTAACTGACTACCTTTTGATGTTAGCGCAATGCATCTTTTTCTAATTTTTAATTTCAGATATGTTTTCTTCTCCCATTTTGTGTTATTGAAGTTCAAATTAAATGTGTTAAATGTATCTGCCATTTTTTCCTTTAACCACATTTGGTGGAATTTGCTTCTTTAGATTTGTTTGCCTTATATAATTAACTAAATTGTACTTAAGCTGTAGACAATGGAGTGGTAATATATCTGGTAATTATGTATTCAACTTGTTCACACTAAACTCCACTTATTTACACAAAACTAAGACATGTTTTGGGAGTAATCACTCCCATTTTCAGTTGTTGACTTAATACCTGTAAACAAGTTGAATACATAATTGTAGGATATATTACCACTCCATTATCTACAGCTTCATAAGTACAATTTAGTTAATAAATATATATTTGACTATTATAAAGCATTCTGTTTACAATATTCATTAAGCCTAGAAATATGGGAAATAGATTCATATCACAAATTCCATAATGTCTATAACATGCAGGAATTTACAAAGCTTTGCAAATTGTTAAATATTACCAACACTGTAACATAATAGCAATAAATAATTTTTTTTTTAAATTAAAATTGATTTGAAACAGATTCCTAATGCAGATAGCCAAAATCACAGTTCTAGCAAGTCTCCTTTTTATATTGAATGGATGATAAAGGAGAGCTAAATTAAAGTGTAAAATTGTTTATAGCATGAAACTTTAACTCTGATTTTTGTAAAAATTTGCATAAATGTTTATTGAGAGGTAAAACATATTATTGCAATTGTTATCAAGTTTGAATAAGTGGATACAGGAATGCAAGGTATATCCAAAATTTCTGTTGAATGGTATAAAAACTGCAGAAGGTAATGTTTTATATTATTTTGCCTCAAATAAACAACAGAGTAGAAAAAAATTTATCTCATATTTAAAAGTATTAAATGCCTTTCAAATTAATATAAAAGGTTCCCCCCCCCCCCTAAGCAATGCCAACTACATTACAGTACAAAATAATGAAAGACATAAGATGTATTTGTTTTTTTCTTCAAAATAGTTTCTTTGATTTTCCTGAACTTTGGTGAAATTATTGCCAATATATTCCTCTCCTCACACATAAAAAAATTTAGGATGGGGCAGCAACAATTTATGATTACACCAAAATCAGTGAAATCGGGCCATCTGGAGTGGGGGGGTATCTAAAACCCAACATTTAAAAACACCTCTAGCAGTACACATATTTGTTTTTTCATAATAAAATTTGACATATACCATTTAAATAAAATAAGAAAAATAGTTTCTGAAAATCTAAGAAATCAGATTATTAGAAGGGGGGAGGGTTTACCTGAAACCAACAGTTAAAAATTACTCTAGCGGCACCAATATTTGCTTTTTTTGCAATGAAACTCCGATATATCATTTAAGTAAAATTAGAAAAAAGGTTCCTGAAAATCAGGGGAATTGGACCATTAGGAATGAGTGTTTACCTGAAACCTGAAATTTAAAAAACCCTTCTAGCAATACCAATATTTGTTTTTTTACAACAAAGCTCTGCATATGCCATTTAAATCAAGTAAAAACATATTTTCTGAAAATCAGTGCAATCAGATTATTATAAGTGGGGGTATACCTGAAACCCAAAATTTAAAAATTACTTCCAGCAGCACTTTGCTTTTTGCAAAGAAACTCCACACATACCATTTCAATGAAATAAGAAATAAATAGTTGCTGAAAATCAGGGGAATTGGGTCATTAGGAGTGGGAGTTTACCCAAAACCAAAAATTTAAAAAGTTTGTCATGCAAGGGCATGACAGTAAACTACAGTAGTCATACATTTCATTTAATTAATAGTATACCATTAATTTTTGTGGTTTAATCTCAATAATAATAATAATTCTAAAAATGTGGTTTCTCTTTGTAATACTTATAGGTTGTAAGAATTCTAATTTTGTTCCCCTAATGCCACACAGTAATGTCATAACTTATTTTATTTTATTGATTAGTAAGTTCTAATTTGGATTTTATATTCATGTTTATTAAAAGTTATTCAATTCAGTGAGGAGTTTGCTGGGTATTTTTAAACATTTTTAAATGAAACCATGTTTACGAACTTACCCCTTTATATCTTTACATTCACTAAAATAGAAATAACCAAGTTTCCAGTTATATTGAGTATTTAAGATGATCATATGTTTCAATAAAACAAAAACATTTACTATTTATTAACAATTTTGATATACTAAGCAATTAAACAGAATCAACAAAGAACAATCAAAAGTTTCATAGACTTTCAAATTTAATTTTAATGTTATTGTATTAAAACATATAACACAAATGTTTTCTGAACATTATTACAAAGCGCTTTTACGTATAAATATAATTCTCAAACACATCTTCATGATGATGTTTTTGTTAAATATAGAACTCATGCAATGTACAAATACGCTTTATATGTTGAATTAATTTCTCATTTTATTTTAAAACAATTAAACACACGAGTCCTTTTTAATATTTGGTTTTCAAATATACCTTTACTCCTAATAGTCCCTTTTCCCTAATTTTGAGCAACTAATTTTTTTATTTATTTAAATAGTATATACTGAATTTCATTGAGAAGAAACAATTAATGGTATTGTTATAGCTATTTTCAAATTTTAGGTTTCAGGTAAACCCCCTACACCTAATGGCCCAATTTCCATGATATTCAGGAACTACTTTTCTTGTTTTATTTACATAGTATAAGCAGTGTTTTGTTGCAAAAAAGCAAATAGTGCTGCTAGAGTAATATTTAAATTTTGGATTTCAGGTAAACTCCCACTCCTAATAATCTGATTTCACTGATTTTGAGAAACTTTTTTCTTACTTGATTTAAATGGTATATGTGAAGTTTTGTGAAGGGAAAAAAATACAAATATTGGTGCTGCAATTTTTAAATTTTGGGTACACCTCCCACTCAAAATGCCCTGATTTTTATAAATTATATTTGTATTATTTTATTTAAATGTTATATACCGAGCTTCACTGCAAAGAAACAAATATTAATGCTGCTAGAGGCATTTTTACATTTTGAGTAATTCCCCCTTCTGCTAAAAGTCCAATTTCATTGATTTTCAGAACTATTTTTCTTATTTTATTTCAATTGCATATATCGAGTTTCCTTTAAAAAAATTAAAATTGCAGCCATTAGAGCAATTTTTAAATTTGGGCTCAACCTCCAAAACTTTTTCAGGTATATCCCCAATCCCAATTATCTGATAATTTTCAAAAACTATTTTTATTATCTGATTTAACTGGTATATGCCAAGTTTTGTTGTAAAAAAAATTATGGGTGTTGCTACAGCAATTTTTAATTTTGTGTTTCAGGTCCCCTTCCCTGTTCCTAATGGCCCAATTTGCCTGATTTTGAGAAATTACTTTTCTTATTCTATTTAAATGACACATAAGGTGTTTCATTGCAAAAAAACATATTAATGCCACTAGGGCAATTTTTAAATTTTGGGGTGCATGCAAAACTGCCCTCCTAATGGCCCAATTTCCCTGATTTTCAGAAACTATTTTTCCTATTTTATTTAAATGGCATACACGAAGTGCCGGTGTAAAATATCATATATTAATGCTACTATAGGGATTTTTAAATTTTGGGTTTAAGTAAACCCCTGTCCTAATAGTCCAATTTCACCGATTTTCGAAAAATATTTTTCCTACTTTATTTCAAAGACACATACCAAGTTTTCTTTAAAAATGTTTAAATTTTCAGCCGCTAGAGAGATTTTTAAATTTTGCTCTAACCCCCTTAAGCTTTCCAGGTATATCCCCATTCCAAGTGGCCTGAATGCCACGATTTTCCATAACTACTTTTATAAATTTATTTTAAAGTATTTTACTGAGTTTCATGAGATAAAGCAAAATTGCAGCTGCTAGAGTGATTTTTCATTTCATTTTTTTTTAAAATTTTTGCTATGGTTATCCCCCTCCCATCGTCCAATTTTGCTGGTTAACGAACTCAATGAATTGTTTGTTAACTGGTTAATTGAAGGCTATGTGCCGAGTTTCATTGAGAAAAACAAAAAATTGCGACTGCTAGAGCATTAACAGACAGAGACAGACACACACATTATTTGTCCTTAATCTCTCTGCCATCTGTGGAATTATTGTGGTCCAATTCTGAAATATCCTGTATATTCTTTGTATTCTAAGTTCTATAGCAGTCTATAATGAATTGTAGTCTATATTGTTTCCCATAACACTCATGTTATTTGAATACTTATACTTGTATACCACAAATCCACAAACAAATGTATATAAATAATTGTAAACATTTATAATTATTTAAATGCATTATATTGAAATATAGGCAGTTAATGTATTGAAATTTAATAAAATATAGCTATTATTAATGTAAATAGTGACATTTCAGTTCTGTATTTGTTTAGTTAACACATCACAACAGATTAAGCAATTTAGAGGGGTATGGATGCAACATTTTTCCAAATTTGAATGATATAAGATACAATTTTTAGAAAAACAGAATTTAAATGTTTCCTAGCATATATTATTAGCATTGGAATACAGGGAACTTTATTTATTGTGTTAAATAAAAGGATATTTTAATTCCTGTAACTTATGAACAAATAATAATATTTAAAAAATAACATCACTATGCAAATGTTGCACTTAGGATGCCCTATTTTCACATCCTGCATCAACCATACTACAAGCAAGAAAGTCAAATCTGAATTGGTAACTATGCAATTATCTGGTAGTACTCTTTGGGGAGGGGGGGTCATTCCCAGATTCTGTGTTGATTGGAGAACTTCGGATACACTCATAAATGCTCTATTCACAATGCATATGCAGCAAATGCATACTGTAGTGGGAGCTTTGCCTTTAAACATAATGATCATAAGCATAAGAATCTGGAAAAAGAATGATAGGGTACAATAGCAGTGGCCAATTGATTTAGAAGGCATACTCTTCTGCATAAGCTCCTCATGCCATGAGGTGAACCTGAACTCTTACCACGACATCACTGCACACACTACCACAGAGCTAATGGAGCACACACTAGCCCCAACATCTTTGTGCATGTCATGTAACACAACTGCTGCAGTGGCTACACAGCTTTGCTGGATACCTTGTGAGCCACATGCTGTATCCAGTAGGACTCAGATTTGCATTCAAGTGATGACTAATACCTTTTGTCATTAGGAGTTCATCAAATTTTTAAAAACATCCAAGATGGTGGTTGTCAGTTTGTCTTGGGTATATTGGTTTTCATGGAATACTCCATACAGAGATTCCATGACAAGAACAGTTCCACAAAATTATTCAATCAATTAAGTCCAAATCAATGATAAAGATCCCTTCAAAATCTCTTAAAATTGACTTGAGTTTTTTGTTTGTTAGATTTATTCTTTTCATTTTTAAGTCTGGATCTGAAGTTAGCTGATATTCCATTAACTTGAGTTTAATTAAAATCATTGCATGATTACACTCCTATTGGCTCTACTTACTTGTTTAAATGTATACATGTTTCAGGAACCTTTGTCTGCATCCTCAGCTAACCGAAACTCAGTCAATTGGTAGGTGACGATGCGGACTAAGGTTCATGAAGCATGTACTACATTTACATAAGTAAGTGGGGGCAATAAGATTGTGTAGTTCGACTCAATCATACAAATATCTTAATTATATGATTAGCTTCATTGTACAAGTTCCAATTAGTATTTAAACTTGAATTTAAGTTTTACCTTTATTTGCATTGGTGCTTCAACAGGAAGCTTATCAAGAAAGATAATTAGTAATCCCAGCACCAAAGGAACTCATGTTTTCTAGAACTTACATTTTCCTTCTTTGAGGAGCCTTTTATCAGAAACTATTTTAGGTAAAGGAATGAAATCTGATAGTTTTATAGAAAACATCCTTCTGCACAATCCTGGGGAGTACATTTGCAATAAATGTCTTGGTTGTAAGTTGAAGATACATGAATATTTTATGACCATTTTAAGTATAAACTTAAAAGAGTTTTTATTTAGAAATTTATCAAATATCAAAATTCTGTTCCACCAGTTTTAATGTTGAAATATATAGAATATATATAACAATTTCAGGAAAATAAGTACAATGGTTTTCAAGAAAATGCACCTTTAAATTTTAAAACATAGCTCTAGAATGATATTTCAGGTATGAAACTCAGAATTACAATCTTGAAGGCATATTATTTTTGAGTTAAAAAAATGTTGTTTATCAGTATCTATTCTTAAGCCTAGGCTCTGTAGTTAATAAACAATTAATGCCTAAGCCAATGCAACAGACTTGTTACTTTCAAAATGCACAGCCAATCATATGCAACCTGTTGATATTCACAGTCAAAATTTCAGCAATTGCTGTACATTACTTTTAGGCAAACTACCATGAAACAGGAGTGGTCACTGCTATACCATTTTGTTGCTGTTGGTCAGAAATTCTTTATTTACAGACATGCTTTAAACAGTATGTATCAACACTAGGACGCTAAAACATATAACTTTGGTTACTGCCAATTTATATGGGGAATAAACCAATATATGTTCAAAACTTTGTTAAATCATTATCCACAATTTATAATTTCTTTAAATTGCTCTCAAACTTTTTAACATATGTATATACGTAAATAAACTACCAACTTCAAGAAATATTGTAAACTATGTCTCTTAAAAAAAATTAAAAAAAAAAATCCATGGTCACATGACAGTTGACAGACTACAGTCATCCTGAGTGTACACTGTGCACAAATCTTGCAAATCGAGTGCACTCATTCAACTCCATGAAACAGGTCATGCAGGGTAAGAAATTCACTAAAACAATGAGTTCAGGTAATTGTTCAGCAGTGGGGCTGAAATACTCCCAAAAAATGGTCTGCTTTGCAAATAAAGTAGCTATCACAACATCGCAAAGCTGCATAGACAATGGCAGGGAATATCTCTAATATAATCTGTATTAAATGTGTCTCAATAAATGATTACTGTGAGAAAAAATAATAGTGTTCATAATTTTAACGACCCTAGTTCTGCTAGTCAATATGTACATGAAAAATGGTTGTAAACTTAAAAATTTTGGCTACATATCAAAAAATAGTAGCTGATATCAACATGGTTAATTTTTTTTTTTTTTATTAATTTATTTATGGACGCTCTTTAACAGCTCAGGTCATCAGCGTCCCATTCAACTCAGGGCGTGAAACGGCCGACAAATTTTGCTCAGAGGCCTCTCTTTCAGGCTTGAGGTTCTTTTTCGTGCCGTAAATGTACGACATGGGACCCATGGCTTTACTTCCCTTCCGAAGCCATACTTAGGATTTTTACGCCCGAAAAAATCCATCGATCCTGGCCAGGTTCGAACCGGCGTTTTGGGCGTAGGAGGCAAGTATGGTAACCACTACACCACCAGGACCGACAACATGGTTAAATGTGCTGATATCTACTGCTGGCAGGGAAATTTGAAACTATCATTTATAATGAATATTTACTATGTTTAAAAACAGAACAAGTATGACTAAATATGTATTTTATATGTGCTTTCAAGTTTTAGGAATGCCAAATGTAATTATATACTTCAGAATAGGAGTAATATGTTTAAGTACGTAAGAAATGGATTTATTAAGGGGATAGATCCAATGTTTGAAGAAGCAGATTGTTATTTCACATTATATTTTAGAATGTAAACAAACCAAGTTTTGGAGGAAACAGTTTCTTTTACAAAAGTGAGAAAACTTAGTAAATGAAATAAGAGACAGAACAATTTCAAATTTAAAATCAGATGAAAGTATAAAAAAACTTGGAAAATACATTGGGAAGGCGGAAGAAAAATGGTTTTGGAAGGTAGGCAATACAAATGGAAATAACTATGTTGATACTGGCACTTTAGGAGTGAATGTAGGTATATCCCCATTACATACACAATCTGGTGTTAACTGTAATGGGGTATGAAAGGGATGCAACTCATAAATTCATTCATTTATATGTGTTTAAATGATTAGTGATAATTGAAAATATAATTAGGGATAAATTATTAAATTTCTTTTAGACCTAAGTAGTTATGTATAATTTGAATTAAGCTTGACCCCAAAGATACAAGCTTGAATGGAAAAGTGTCTTTTAGGGGTATACATAGTAAAAAGGTTAAATAGTACTGCTTTAGACGACATTTCAATAAATTTTAAATATGTGCTTATATTTGTATGGTTGCTATGGCCAAGCAAATAAAAACCAGTTGAAGCATTTTTCAAAAAAGTGGATAAAATTAAATATTGCGCAATAATAAAATTCATTGTTTTATAAGAATTAATGTCAACTGATATAAAAATCAAGTTGAGCTACACTTTGAAAGACTTTTTCCCATTGTTTTCTACAGTATTAAATGGGCTGCTGAATTTGAATGAAATGGTTCTTCAATTTTTTATTATAAACATTCAGGAAGAAAAACATTGCAAAAATTCACAATGCCATATTAGTGATCAATGGGTGTAAATATATGAGCTTGCTGAAAAAACAGAGATTTCAACAAACCATTTGCATGTGTAAAAGCTCTCAACATGATAATTGCTGCATTTGTAAATTAAGACTAGAAGTGCATTGGAATGAACATTTCTTGAGAGTACTTGGATATATTTCAATGCAATTGAATTCAACCAAGTTTTTGTGATTTTACCATGACTGCTAATGAATGAATGAATGAATGTTTATTATTATTTCTACACATTTACAATTACAACTTTACTGTTTCCTTGATCCTTGAGTGCTTGTTAATTCAGGATCCTGTACAACTAACACCCTGGTTGTTGTGTATATGGATCCTACATCACTCTAACTATACATATTATCAAATGAACTTTACAAATACTTCTCTCATTGTTATTTTATTACCTTCTTCCTTTGCCTTGATCATTTCCTCCACACTTTTCTCTTACTTTCCCTGCATAATTTCCAAACTGATTCAAAAATTCTTTTCTGCTAATCCCATAAATCTTTAATGCTAGAAATTATTTTACTTCTTGTTCCATAATTCCTCTCTTCATCCTTCAGTTTCTATACATTCTAATATACAGTGCAGCTTCTTGTCTACCTTACCATACAGTACACACAATTCCTTGTCAACTTTTACCCCACCTAACATCAATGTTTCTGTTCTAGCCCATGCCATACCCTCCCTTCCCATTTTGTAACAAACTTCAATATATTTTTTCCTGCCCCACCTTTCAATTCCTATAATATATCAGAGTACTCTTATATCTAGGCTACCAAATATTTCCTGTTTCTCTATATCATCAATTCTTGCTTTCATTTTATTTCACATGCCTTGGCCATTTGGTGACTACACTAACTAGTTCTCCCAAGCCAATTTCTCTTACAACTTCCTTTAATCTACCTCCTAGCTTCCTTCTCATTTATCTTTTTCTTGCACCCCCAAGCAGTATGATATTTCCTTCTTCCAATGATTGTATCCTCTGCCATTTTATTTCACAATGCATTTAGATCTTTTTGGCCCACCCTTGCTAGTTCCATCAGGGCTATAAAGAAAAGGGGTAGATTATATGCTATATTTATTAATTATATAAAGCTTATGATAGGGTGCTTCCCCATTGAGTGCTACTCTAGGTAATCTCAATATCATTTAAGTATTGCTCTATGAATCTGATCTGTACATTCCCACCCTTTTTCTGTCCCCCATATTTCTACCCCATGCATCATTTTCTATTCAATTGCAGCCAAATATACTTTCTCTAGCCAGTTTATACTAATATTTGGCATTTTCTTTAAGTATGGTCTTATACTATTGGTTGCTAATTTTTCCTTCCTGCTGCTAATGAAGTATGAATTCACCATTACAACCAGAGATGAAGGAGCAGCCAAACATAGATACAAAAAAGATGAATGTGCTCTTACACTATCTAGAAAAGTTTAAACCATCAATGGAGAGAGTATAACGATGGAGCAATTGAAGTATGCCTTAATGATCAAATGTCCATATTTATCAAAGAAAAAAGTGTTTTTAATCACAACATGCACCAATGCACACCCCTTCAACTGAAGTTGCAAAGTTGCATGAATTACACTTTGAATTGCTGCCACATTCAGATTTGATTCCCACTGACTTTTAAATCTTCCCAAATTTGAAGAAATTGTTAGCTGGACAAAAAAATTTACCTCAAAAACAGATCACTGCTCAAGATGCTTATTATGCACAGTTAGTAAACTTGATTCATGTTGAATATACAGAGTTGGAATATCATTGGCCTAAGCGTAATGCATTAAAAAGAGATTGTGTTGAAAAATAATAATGGCTCAAAAATCTTGCTTTCTTTCTCAGATCAAGAATTTTCCAAACATCAAACAACCCGCTTATTATGAAGAAACTACATAATGCTTCAAATTAAGTTTTTAAAATGATTGCCCTAGAGGCAGTTTGGTAATTATCTGCTATTTAATTATATTTCTTATAACTTATTACATATTAATCCACAATTTAAAAATAACAGAATATTATTTCATATTACTTTTTTGTGTGCTATCTGTAATTCTGGTGCATGTGTACTGCTTGTGAATTTAATTTCCAAGTGCAAAAAAAAAAACTTTGGATTCCATAAAATTATTCTCTCTCTTTTCCATGTAAAAATGCACTTTCTCATAAGATATGTTGCTGCCATAAAAATTACTTAATGGTGTGTAGTTGCATGTTAATGAAGATAAGTGTGTGCTAACTTGTCCCATTACATTATTCATTTTGTTGTCTGAACTATGTACTATATTTTATTTTTTCAGTATACAGGACCACCAGATCAATTGTAAGGAATTTATTAATGGATATCATTGTATGATTAGTTGAACTACACACTCTTAAAGCTTCACTTACTTTTTATAAATGTATGGAACCGGTTTCGAGAACATTTGTTCCCATCTTCAGCCATGCTAAGGTTCAACTGTCGGATCATTCGTTGAGCTGTGGGAATGTAAATTCTGCTCTGGTGGCGGTGTGATAAACTTGTAGTTTATGTTTTCATCCCCAACAATGTCGAAGTTCATTATGCTGTTTTTGTATTTGTAGATGTAGATTTTCTCCCAGGTTGCTAATTCCGTAGGTCCTTGTACTGATTTTAATAAATTTGTTTTATTTATTATGTCGTGATTTTGTGTCCAAAAATGATATGCTACTGCTGATTTCTCTATTTGCTTGTACTTAATGTTCCTGAAATGTTCCTTTAACCGTGTGCCAATGTTTCTCTTTGTTTTCCCTATGTAGATTTTTTCACATTCTGCACAGTTTATTTTGTAAATACCTGATTTTTCTTCTTGTGGAATACTGTCATTAACATTATCTATCAGCAAATTTTGAACATTAAATCTATTAATCGGTGCCAACCTGATATTAAAATCTTTAAGAATATTCTGAAATTTTTTTGTGGCCCATGGATGATATGTGAATTTTTTAAAAATAAGTTTATCTTTTTTTGCTGAAAGTGTTGTGGTTTCTTTGATATGTTTTTGTCTCTTGAATTTCTGCACCTTTTTATGTACTAGTTCTTTTTTAAAACCATTTTTAACTGCTGTTTCTTCTATTTGTTTGTATTCTTTAAAATATTCTTCTTTGCTAATTTGTAGGTTAACTAGCCGGTGTGTTAAACTGTTAATTACTGCATGTTTGTGTGCTGTAGGGTTTAAACTGTCAGCTTTGATGTGATTATCTGCATGTGTATTCTTTCTGTATATTCCAAATTTAAGTTTTTCTTGGCATTTCATTATTTTAATATCCAGGAATGGCAGCATGTTATCTGTTTCTATTTCGTATGTAAATGAAATGTTTTTATCTTGAATATTTAGAAGTTTTAAGGCATCGTCAATGAGTTTTCTGTCAACTATGGCAAATATATCATCCACATATCTGTACCATACCTTAAATATGAATGGAAACGCTGTGTTGATGTGTGTTTCAAATCTACTCATGAAGAGGTTAGAGATTTGAAACACACATCAACACAGCGTTTCCATTCATATTTAAGGTATGGTACAGATATGTGGATGATATATTTGCCATAGTTGACAGAAAACTCATTGACGATGCCTTAAAACTTCTAAATATTCAAGATAAAAACATTTCATTTACATACGAAATAGAAACAGATAACATGCTGCCATTCCTGGATATTAAAATAATGAAATGCCAAGAAAAACTTAAATTTGGAATATACAGAAAGAATACACATGCAGATAATCACATCAAAGCTGACAGTTTAAACCCTACAGCACACAAACATGCAGTAATTAACAGTTTAACACACCGGCTAGTTAACCTACAAATTAGCAAAGAAGAATATTTTAAAGAATACAAACAAATAGAAGAAACAGCAGTTAAAAATGGTTTTAAAAAAGAACTAGTACATAAAAAGGTGCAGAAATTCAAGAGACAAAAACATATCAAAGAAACCACAACACTTTCAGCAAAAAAAGATAAACTTATTTTTAAAAAATTCACATATCATCCATGGGCCACAAAAAAATTTCAGAATATTCTTAAAGATTTTAATATCAGGTTGGCACCGATTAATAGATTTAATGTTCAAAATTTGCTGATAGATAATGTTAATGACAGTATTCCACAAGAAGAAAAATCAGGTATTTACAAAATAAACTGTGCAGAATGTGAAAAAATCTACATAGGGAAAACAAAGAGAAACATTCAACTGTCGGATCATTCGTTGAGCTGTGGGAATGTAAATTCTGCTCTGGTGGCGGTGTGATAAACTTGTAGTTTATGTTTTCATCCCCGACAATGTCGAAGTTCATTATGCTGTTTTTGTATTTGTAGATGTAGATTTTCTCCCAGGTTGCTAATTCCGTAGGTCCTTGTACTGATTTTAATAAATTTGTTTTATTTATTATGTCGTGATTTTGTGTCCAAAAATGATATGCTACTGCTGATTTCTCTATTTGCTTGTACTTAATGTTCCTGAAATGTTCCTTTAACCGTGTGCCAATGTTTCTCTTTGTTTTCCCTATGTAGATTTTTTCACATTCTGCACAGTTTATTTTGTAAATACCTGATTTTTCTTCTTGTGGAATACTGTCATTAACATTATCTATCAGCAAATTTTGAACATTAAATCTATTAATCGGTGCCAACCTGATATTAAAATCTTTAAGAATATTCTGAAATTTTTTTGTGGCCCATGGATGATATGTGAATTTTTTAAAAATAAGTTTATCTTTTTTTGCTGAAAGTGTTGTGGTTTCTTTGATATGTTTTTGTCTCTTGAATTTCTGCACCTTTTTATGTACTAGTTCTTTTTTAAAACCATTTTTAACTGCTGTTTCTTCTATTTGTTTGTATTCTTTAAAATATTCTTCTTTGCTAATTTGTAGGTTAACTAGCCGGTGTGTTAAACTGTTAATTACTGCATGTTTGTGTGCTGTAGGGTTTAAACTGTCAGCTTTGATGTGATTATCTGCATGTGTATTCTTTCTGTATATTCCAAATTTAAGTTTTTCTTGGCATTTCATTATTTTAATATCCAGGAATGGCAGCATGTTATCTGTTTCTATTTCGTATGTAAATGAAATGTTTTTATCTTGAATATTTAGAAGTTTTAAGGCATCGTCAATGAGTTTTCTGTCAACTATGGCAAATATATCATCCACATATCTGTACCATACCTTAAATATGAATGGAAACGCTGTGTTGATGTGTGTTTCAAATCTACTCATGAAGAGGTTAGAGATTTGAAACACACATCAACACAGCGTTTCCATTCATATTTAAGGTATGGTACAGATATGTGGATGATATATTTGCCATAGTTGACAGAAAACTCATTGACGATGCCTTAAAACTTCTAAATATTCAAGATAAAAACATTTCATTTACATACGAAATAGAAACAGATAACATGCTGCCATTCCTGGATATTAAAATAATGAAATGCCAAGAAAAACTTAAATTTGGAATATACAGAAAGAATACACATGCAGATAATCACATCAAAGCTGACAGTTTAAACCCTACAGCACACAAACATGCAGTAATTAACAGTTTAACACACCGGCTAGTTAACCTACAAATTAGCAAAGAAGAATATTTTAAAGAATACAAACAAATAGAAGAAACAGCAGTTAAAAATGGTTTTAAAAAAGAACTAGTACATAAAAAGGTGCAGAAATTCAAGAGACAAAAACATATCAAAGAAACCACAACACTTTCAGCAAAAAAAGATAAACTTATTTTTAAAAAATTCACATATCATCCATGGGCCACAAAAAAATTTCAGAATATTCTTAAAGATTTTAATATCAGGTTGGCACCGATTAATAGATTTAATGTTCAAAATTTGCTGATAGATAATGTTAATGACAGTATTCCACAAGAAGAAAAATCAGGTATTTACAAAATAAACTGTGCAGAATGTGAAAAAATCTACATAGGGAAAACAAAGAGAAACATTCAACTGTCGGATCATTCGTTGAGCTGTGGGAATGTAAATTCTGCTCTGGTGGCGGTGTGATAAACTTGTAGTTTATGTTTTCATCCCCGACAATGTCGAAGTTCATTATGCTGTTTTTGTATTTGTAGATGTAGATTTTCTCCCAGGTTGCTAATTCCGTAGGTCCTTGTACTGATTTTAATAAATTTGTTTTATTTATTATGTCGTGATTTTGTGATCTTCATGGCTGAAGATGGGAACAAATGTTCTCGAAACCGGTTCCATACATTTATAAAAAGTAAGTGAAGCTTTAAGAGTGTGTAGTTCAACTAATCATACAATGATATCCATTAATATGATTGGCTTCACTGTGTTTAAGTTCCAATTTTACATTTAAGTAAATGTAAGGAATTTACCTGGGGGAGAAAAAAAAAGAAAAAAAAAAAGCAGTACAATATGTAATGCTCTTTTAAAAGCCTGAAAAATACATCCAGTAATAGTGAGGTTTCCAAAACCAATCTTAACAGAATACCAGTGTTAAAATTCTATGATTCTGTTGACATTATTAGATGGATATGTATTTATTGTATATAGTCTTCTAGTATAAAATCTGATTATAAATTGTTTAGTATTATTGTAAAAATAAATACATTGAACATTATGTGACATTAATGTAAGTAAATAATTGTGTTTAACAAAAGACTATCAGGGTTCAGTTTTGGATGTGGTGCATTCTGGAATCAGGCAATAAAACATGGTGAAAATACCTTAAATAAGCACTTTAGTAACAAGATGCAACATATATGCGCAGCATAGCAAAGAACAAGCTAATTTCAAAGTTACTAGTGCTTCCTGAAGCACAAATTTCATTGTAGGGATACAATGCCACTCTGTAAAGGATACTGGTCTGTGCAAGCATGCCAATAAAAAGGAGAATGCTTCCCCTTCCTATGGCACAAGGGTTCACTACTCCTACTGTTTCCAATGTGCTTACTTCCTCTTTAAGATATTCAATGCCCATACACATTTATATTGATGCAATGAGCAACAATTAAAAAATGATTGATTTGTTTTGTCTTAAAAATTGTGGGTATAGAAATCAGTTCCCTTCATTTTAATATGCTGTGAACATCTTAACATAAAAGAAAGGTAATACCTGAACTGTGATAATAGTATAGACGATGAAATGGACAGAGTATCATCCAAATATGGTAAAATTGATTAGCGATGTTAGCATATCTGATAGGAAAGAATATGTCAGTGATGTCAGCATTAGGAGAGGAAATGTGGAGAACTTGTGTAACTTTAAATGTATCCTAAACTAACCATATACTCGTTATTACATGGGTATTCTTCTAACTTAATCCTAATCTGGGGCTAAGTTAATGAATAATAAATACCATTAGTGGACACCCAATTCACTATTCCGTTGGGTCAATCTACACACTGTACATTATAACAGTGGCAAACATTACAAAAGTACCATTGGCAACAGAAATTGTGATCCTACCTTGGATAGCATATTACTCATCAGAGATAAGTTAATGTTATTTTTTCATCAATGTGGTGATTAAAGTCCAAGTGATAAGTATGAGCGTTCAATGTATTAAAAACATTAATCCAAAGTCTATTTATATATATTGTGGTATTGTACCAGAAGGAATATATAAATGTGTAAAATCCAGGTGCACAGCATGTGCTGAATTTAAGTCAAATTTCATTCCATGGATCTCCTCCAAGCTTCAAACAAGGCATTTTGACACCAATGCAGCTAATGTGGTTAGACTCATGTCAGAAACTATATGTGGACATCAAAGTGTCAGAAAATTTAAAAATTTAGATAGCAGAAACTATATAGTTCTTGGTTAATCCATCTTGTTATTTTAAACCTAAGTTAGAAGAACATAGTTGCTGCACTGATCAAGGTCAAGACTAGTTCTTTCATTATTCATGATAATAAAATTGACAAATTATTAAATATCATTACATATACAATATACTGCTATTAGCTGAATTAAGCAAATTGGAATAATATATGCAGTTCAGAATCTCTGGTAGTTCATTAAAATACTAAATAATACATCTATACTGTTTTTTGTTTTGGAATGTAAGGTGCAAAGTTCCCAGCACATCTGCTCTTTTTATTTTCTTTTTCCTTTCTTCTATTCCACTAATGTTTCTCATTGGTTTGTAGAACAAAAACCTTTGAATTACATCAAATTGTTTAAATACAACTCTGCTTCCATTTACATCTAGATGTGGCTAGTTCTTGATGGATGTCACAGAGCCTTATTGCTGAAGTGCTCCTTGGAGTAAAACTCTTGCTCTGTTTCAATAATTGCCTATTTTATTATACACTGCTGACCATTAAAATTGCAACACCCATAAAAGACACATTAAACTGACACCCACATTCTCTCGGAAGAAACATGACAGCAATACCAGCAGGTGTCTAAATTTGATCAAGGGAGAATTGTGGCATACCAAGAGAGCAGAATGTCATTCCAAGAAATTGATGCTCAAGTTGTGATAAAATACATCCATAATGAGAAAAAATAAGATCAGTGGATTGAGGTGGGACAAACATGTGGATGTGAAGGATCCCAATGGCCCCATAAAACAAATGAACCAGAAGACGAGATTATTGCTGCATGACTACTATGAACATGTATATATGTTGCAATTTAAATGGAAGGCAGTGTATGAATTATCTAAATTTAGGAGTCTTAAACGAATAGTGTCCATATTTTACATAAGGTATGAACATTATGAAACATCTCAGAAACTAATGGGAGGATTTTCTTAAAATTTTACAGTATGTACAATATATTTGAACATTATTATATTATTAGATTTTTAATATAAGAAAATATGTATATTTTAAATATATTCTGAAAATTTTTTAACATAATGCAGCATTTTCATATACAATTCTCTCAGAAATGACACATACATTGAATTTTTTGTGTGCCTTTTTAAGACCACCATCAAGAAATATCACCATTATTATGATGGTAGGTCATAATATGTAGCAGAGGACAAAAATGTTTATTATTGAAAAAGTTATGGAAAAAATTGTTACCTGTTTTTTATGACTTCAACTTATGTATTCACTTTTTTACACTGTACTCCATTCATTACACAAAAGTAAGATGCGTTTCGGGAGAATCTCTCCCATCTTCAGTTGCTTATTGAACCGTCGTTACTCCTTACTAACAGTGGTTCAATAAGCAACTGAAGATGGGAGAGATTCTCCCGAAACGCATCTTACTTTTGTGTAGTGATTGGAGTAAAGTGTAAAAAAAGTGAATACATAAGTTGAAGTTATATTGCCACTCCATTGTCAACAGCTTCGTAAGTACCATATTTGATACCTGTTTCTTGAAAAAGCTATAAATATATTTAACACCTGTTTCTTTTCAGTGTTTAATTGTTTATATTCCAGGCTAGGGATGCAGGTGTGAAGGCTGAAGGAAATAGGTATAGAGCAGCTTTTAAAAGATAATAGAAGTGAGGAAGCTTTATAAGGTTTAGGAGATTTTAAAGCTGGCAGGAGAAAAAATGAGGGCAAAAAAATATTCAACTAATAAGCAAGAGGGATGGTATGATGAATGCAGGAATACAAAGGGAAGAGTTGTATGGGAGTTGAGGAATTGGAGGGGAACAGCAGGAAAGAGAGTATTTTTAAAAATGGGGATATAAATGCCTCGTGAAAGTAAAAAAGAAAGCATGGGAAGAAAAAATGAGCCTGAAAGTTCATGAGGCAGCAAGAGTAAATTATAGTAAAGCAATATGGTCTTTAGTGAAGAGAATGTACAAAGGTAACATAAGGGAGTAAATCAAAAGATTGGTGTAGCCATTTTAGAAATTTCGTAGGAGCAGGTCAATCAACTGATCAAAATATGACCACTGGAAAATTCACAGTAATTGAGCATTTAGATAGCTTGATAGGAATAAATGAAGTGCAAGAAAAAATTAGAAAATTAAAAGAAACAAAGCAAATGGCATGGATGGAATACCTGGGGAATTTTGGAAGGAATGGGATATAAATGAGAATAGATTCAATTTATTAGTTAGAATAATGTTAAACTCCATATATGAAGAAGGTAATGTCCCATGGAGCTGGAGAACAGCAAAATAGTTCCAATATTTATAAACAAGGGGGATATGAACAATCCAGTACATTACAGGGGTATTAGCTTCTTGTCAGTACTTGGTAAAGTATACACTGGATCTTGGCTGAAAGATTGCAAAATTGGGTGGAAAAAGAAGATAAGTCATCAGAATTTCAAGTGGGTTTTAGGAAGAATAAGATAACAGTAGATAACATTTTTGTGATAGCTACAATGGTAAATAAATATTTAGCAACAAAAAGGAAGGTTGTTTGTAGAGTTTGAAGAGACTTTTGATACAATAAATCAAGAAGCATTGTGGACCAAATGGAATAGAAGGGAATAAGTAATAAGAATATATATACAGATAATGGTTTTTGTATAAGGATTTCAAATAAAGTGACTAAAACTATTCAAAATAATATAAGGTTAAGGCAAGGGCCAAACCCGGACAGGGTGGATTGATTTTTTTGGGCTTAAAAATCCTAAGTATGTCATACATTTATGGCACGAAAAATAATCTCAAGCCTGAAAGAACAGGCCTCTGAGCAAAATTTGTCAGCCATTTCACGTCCTGAATTGAATGGGGCGCTGATGACCTGAGCTGTTAAAGAGCGTCCATAAATAAAACAAACCAAAATGGCAAGGGTGTAAGCTAAGTTCTGTACTTTTTCATTTGTTCATTGATAATATTCTAGAGGCTATTAATATGCTAATAGACATGTTCCAGTAATTAACAACATAAAAATACCTGGTTTGTTACTTGCAGTTAGTAGGGTCAACAACCAATGTTGTATTAATGAAAGCAATTAAGCACTAGATAAGTTTTGTAGAAAATGGAGTGTAAGAATTAATACAAGTAAATAAAAAAAGTATGGCATTTAAGAAGGGTAGACGTTAAAGAAAAATGAGAAATGGTATTGGCAAGGAAGAAAAATTGAGGTGGTTAATAAATTTATTTAATTTGATCTGGGAGTAAGATTAAATAGCAATGGTGGATGGAGTGAGCAGAAGAAAAAGATACCAGGCAAAGGAAAACTCTCCTGGTAAGCAATAAAAGCATTATTAGAGAAAATACCAGGGATGCAAATAAAATGGTTGGAGACAGTATAACTGGCAACGGTTGAGGTTAGGATGCTTTATGGGGTGGAGATCTGGGGGTTTTGATGAGGGATGGACAAACGTGAATATGATCCGTAGGAACTTTTGTAAACAAATCTTGGGCTTGCCTAGAGCTTCACCCAATGGTGTTGTAGAATTAGGAAGAATTGGTAATAAAGGGCAAATTTTGGAAAGAGTATTTAAATATTGGTTTAGAATTAAAAATTTAGATGAGCACAACAACTAGTGTCTGAAAGTTCAGAAAAGGTTGAATCAAGGAGAAATTTGACTCAATAGGATTTGAGAAATTATGAAAAAATTTGACTTTGGAGAAATTTGGAGAGCTCGAGAATCATTAGAAAATGGTTTCTGGAGAGAAATTAAATTATTCAAAGACAGCAAGATATATTCACCAGTTTTAATTTCAAAACTATGAATATCTATACAGATCTAAAGGTAGATTAGAATAGAGAAAATTATGTTAATCAGTGTGATAAAACAGCAAGAGAAGGATTTGCATGGCCTAGAACGAGGATAATGAAATTAAAAAAGTTATGAGTAAGGAGGGAATTAGAAAAATGTCCATGTGTAACCGAAATAATTGAATAATTGGCATATATTGTTAGAATGTGAAGAATCCAAAATTCTTAGAAAGAAATTAGAAATGAAGACGTGGTCCAATTTGCCAAGAGAAATAAGGGGGGAAAAGATAATGAGTATAAAATCAAGAAAGTATATAAAGGAAATAGGAAATTATTTAGTTAAAGCAAGATCCAAAGGCTGAGGAAAATTAGTAAGCAAGATAATGATGAATGTAAGATTATTAGATATAAAGGGAAAATAGCATCCAATAGCTAGATAACTATGTTAGAGGCTATTGGGGCCTCCATGGGAAATCTGCAACTTAGCATAATGATTTGCAAATCGATAGATTAGGTGAAGTATAATAAAAAGTTTTTAAGTATTTTGGTTAATGTTAGTTTTGATAAAGTTAAATTTTTAGATATTTTGTTTGTTTAATTAGGAGTGAATGGGTAATTCACAATTAGCTGACTGTATTTAGTTATTTTTTACTAAAAGTATATATATAATGTTGGTTAGCATTGTAGCATGGTCTCTTGAATAGTCCAGTGGGTTACTACTGATGAACCAGGGACTATGGTTCAAAATTAATAATAGTATTTGGTTATTTGTGAAATAATGCAAATATGTAAGTTTTAATTGTAACATTGTTTATGTTTGCTTCAAGTAAATAGTTAGCTCTATTGTAAAAAATATAGTTAGTTCTACCATATATTCCATATCACAAAAATGTCAAAATATTAATGGCTCTTTTTCATTCATTTTTTTTCCCTTGTTACATATCAAAATATACCTTTGTAATAATAGTTTTACCAGATATTGACAAAACTGTTGTGGCACAAGCCTCTAAATGCAAGCAGAATGGTCAACACCCTCCTACTTTACCCATCCCCTGTTCTTTCCTACACAATGCTTGCAGATCATATTGTCAGTGGAATGGTTTTGTTGCACAATATAATGGTTTTGACATAGGAGGTTCATCATGTCTGTTCATATACTAAATGAAAGTTGAAAAATCATGCACTCCAAAAGGAAGTGTATCAATTTGTGCTGCAGGAGATACCTGAAAAGCAAATATGTAAATATGATTGGTTTGAATATAATTAAATAAATGGAACTTTCAAACTATCCATATCTCAGAATCTTTGTTGGCAAGATTGTAGCATGCAATGACTAAACCTACATTTGTGAGCAGTGTTTTTCTTAAATGAACATTGTAAAATCATCCAAAAAACTTTCATTATGAGGGAAAAGTGTTTCTCAGTCTTTGGGTCCCGACTCAATCAAGGGTCTTGAGAGGACTTTTGCTGAGTTCAGAAATGCTAATGTTTTAATGATACTTTTCTATTACTTAATTGCAATAATTTTTACTTTTTGTGTTAATGTACTTATTTAATTTATGAATACTGCGATGTATAATGTCCTTCAAAGTGCATCTTGGACTTCAAAAGTTGAGAACCACTGCATTAAACTATATGGAGCAAATGACAATTTTGAAATTAGTCATGGAACTGCAATTAATACGAATGAATAAAAAAATAAGAAATAACATGTGCATGTACTGTACAGATTATTTAATTTTAATCAGGTTAGCTTGCATTATTCATGGCAAAGTACTAGAAGATGCTTCCTGGAAGCTTGTTCCTTTAATGCAGCTACTTTCAAATGTATGCCTGCATTACATCTGACAGATATCTACAGTACTGTATGTCTAAAGCCTGCTCAGCTGCTTTCCTCTGCCTATTTGTTTATTGTGGGAATTATTTCTTTTACAACCTTAGGTTCAATTTTTGCTGATGCCTGATCTTGTCCCTTAACAAATTTTATTAACATAAAAATAAATAAATAAATAAAATAGTGCATTGATTATATTCTTTGTGAAAAATGCACAGGAAAATCTCCCCCTTTTTACTATATTATTTTCAAAATTGTTTATCACAAAGTATTTTTAAAAATACAATGAAACCTTCAAGATGAAAATGGCTTGATCATAGCATTTCTTCTGAATTGACCAGGTTTCCATGTCACTTAGGTTTGATCCAAAATGCAGTCCACTATATTTATTAAGTTAAGTTTGTAATTAAACTTTTAAGAGTACTCATATTAAATCTAGTTTCCATTTTTACAGGTGATTCATTTCCATTGAAGCCAATTAATATTAGTTTTTAAGTCTCTTAAAAAAACTGTTTATCACTGGACTAAATGAAGAAGAAAAAATAATTTATAGCATTACATGTCACTGTATAGAAAGACGGTGATTTTGTAGAAAGTGTCCATAAAAATACCACCAGTTCCATCCTCACTGTACACATTACTTGGCTCATATTCTGCCAACAGTATTCCTAATCTTTCTTGTTATTCAACATAAGAACCATTAATGTCACTTACTTCTCCACACACTTGATTCCAGACAATTTTATGTCTGTTCCTAAAACTTTCTAGCTATACACTGGAGCCTATGAAATCAGATTTTCCATAATCCAATTTCAACATAATGTCTCTCACACTCCATTTCCTTAATTTCTACATAACCTTTGCTTTATCACTTAATGACCGCCATATTTTTATGAGACATTATTTATACAATTCACAAAACAGCTTGAACCAAAAAATTCAGAACTGGATAATACTGCATAAGTGACTGATGGAAGGATGCCTTTTCACCCATGTCAATGAGACAATAAATTTTAACACCCCCCAAGTCAACACAGCCACCCTCACAGAATGTTATGAAAAACTTATTTCTACGTAAGTGACTGACATTACAGATTTTCTTTTTATAGTATATGCTGCTTAAAAGAAAGACAACTTAAAATTATAGGTATTTGAAATGTATGTTTCCATTTTGAACAGTTATAGGAATTTCTGTTTCCATGTTCAGCTCTTTAAAATAAAAACATACACAATTTGCCAGGATAGAAATATTATTCTGAAATGGAAAGGTTTACAAGATATTCAGGTTCTGAAATGGACAGGTTTCTCTGTATATTTAATAATATAATACTCATACATAATGTAAATATTGGAAAATGTCAGAAAAAGATTCATCCAAAAGTTTCCGAGATATTTCAAAATGTATTGCCAAATATTGTTAAAAACTGAACAAAAGATTGCAAACTTAGACAAAATAGAATCAGAAGTCTATAGTATAGTACCTATAGTAATATTATGTAATAGTTGGAGACTAAAAAATAATGGAATGAACATAAGCGAGTGGTTTTCAGAACCACCTTGGTGGAGAATAATGGAATATACAAACACAATGGCACATTTTGCAGAAAATATAGGAATTTAAATTAGCAGAAGAGAACTTAACATTTGCAAGCCATTAAAAAGGTATAGAAAATTAATTGAGGAGCGAGTGCTGCAACAGATAATAAGAAAAGAGTACTGTGAACTTAAGGGAAATAAAAAACATAGGATTAAGGAACTACTAATGTCTTATCATTACTCTTGGTATTTGACTACTGTTGCTGTGTAATAGTAGGGTGTGTATGGCAGACAATTTTTATTTTGTTACAGATTATTATACAATATGTTATACCTATCCCACACATTTCTGTTTACACCAAGCAACATTCATGAGCCTGCTGAATACTATTTTAAACTCACTACACAGAAATGAACAACCCCTTACCAGCATCCATTTGTTCCTTTATTTTTTTCCCCAGAGGGGAGCCTGATGATACTTCTGCACGCAACATATCTCCCGTTGACAAATGGCACAAACAGAATTTGTTTCTCAGAAGAGGTGCCTGAAAGAACCAATGCAGTGAGGAGTCTTTAATGAAACAGTACAGTAGGAGTAAATAAAGTTAATAACTATGGTGTTTCAAAGGAGAAAAAATGCATTAAGAGTTATTTTAGTTTATAGAACAGAAACAGATCAAACATAAATTATAAAAATTCAAAGCCGCTGGCCGCATTACATAGATAAAATATTCCATCTGGTATGAATCATGACTCTAACAAATATCGAACGTGTGACACTAATTTTTATTATCAGAATTTCACTAACCTGAGTGCCCTTGCCGGAGCCAGGTGGCCCAAGCAGAACAGCATTGATTCCTATTTCTTGGCCTTCTGTCGGAGCTTCTTTAAGTAAAGGGGCAGCTGGAGGCATTTTAGTTAGGGTTTGCTAAAATAATGCACGTTTTCTGTGAAATATTACACCTACTTATTGGTCAAGAGTAGGTCAAAGTTCACTTTAAGGCAGCTCCCTAGATATACAACGGTGACGCTGGAACACCGCTGGAAATTCGCCAACCCAGACAGCTGCTTCGTAATCAGTGATATTACATTCGGTCGACAGATTGCTCTCTAGTCGTCGAAGTGAAAACAAATTAAACATACGTAGCGTTGAGGCTTGCAGACGACAATGGGATTACATAATTGTCATTGTAAATTCATAAAACAATCGATATGATTAAAAGAAGTAAAACAATGCCATTGCCATTCTTATAATAGATACAGATAATTAAAATTAAATTTCTATAATTTTTTGGCAGGAGAAAGAAAACGTTACTCTTTAATATTTAAAGTTGAAAGGAAATGTTGAAAAGGGCAATTTTGTCAAGCGTTTGACGGCTGACGTTATGCGTTATTAATCATCTCGTGTCATTCTTGGACCTGCTTATTAAGCTCGCTTCGAGCAAAGAAGCAAAACAAGCTCTTGGATATTACTTGGCAGTACAAATTCGGTTGAACACAAATCTAGTGCCATACTTGTTCAATTGCCGCAGTGCGTATGCTGCGGTAGCTGTGAAACATTGCTCTGGGAAGCCGGCAAGCGTATTTTGTTATAGAATAGTATTACATATTTGGTACAATGGATTGGATTATATCATCAACAGATCTTTTGTTCGATTTACCAACCTTTTATTTAGGTGCTATATTAGGCGCAGGATTTTTAGTTAGTTATTATCTTCGTGAAGCAGTAAAGGTATGTATGTATACAGGCATTTGTCAAAATGACTTGCATATTTATACGGATTTACTTGGACGAGTAATCATAATGATTTTGACGTTCTTTTCAGCAACCAATTATTGCCAGTGCAGATGGGAAATTCAAAGAGTTTTTGTTAAACTATGTGCCAGTTTTGCAAGAAAAATATTGGCCAACTTTGTGGTGCTTTGAATCTAGAGCTCAGACAGTATTTGCAAGTCTCCTCAGATCTGGACTTCTACCAAATGTAAAATATAGAAGGTAGGTAACTAAATTAAATTGTGCATGAAGTTTAAAATTTATGGCTTTATTTTAAAAAGTGAAAAATGTAGACACATCATTGTTAATAAAAATAATAAAACTTTACAGGTTATAACAGAGACATCTCCAGTAATGGAAATTATAATCAGAATGGATAAATGCTGCACTATTATAAATTGACTTTTAGGACTATAAAGTCGGAACTTAACATTTTACTTTGACCATTCAAATTGAAAAGTAATTTATAGTATTGTTGCATATAATAAAAGATTGGTATACTAAGATACTATTTAGAAATGAAATATTCCCAAAATATTGCTTTTTATATTATGTTAACTCTACAGTACTGTCTTGATTAACATAAATTATATCTGAATGAGGCAGAACATGCAAAATAATGGAAAAATGGAATGAAACTAGGTGTACAATTGAAATATGCAATGAAATATTTTATTTAGTGAACTCAAAAGTAGAAACAATGTTCAAATATTGTAATAATAAGCCCAATAAATGTAATGTAGCAAACATATTTATTTTATTTAGTAGATTCAAAAAACATGGAAACAAGGTTTGGTTCAAATATTGTACAACATTATAACATACATTGAAAGCAGTATTAACAAGAACTGATGATACAACGTTAAGTTCATTTCTTCAACATCTGAAGGTCAGCATATACAGAGGGTCATAGCTGTTATAATAAAAATTTAATCTTCTCCTATCACTGGTAGATGATATGGAATGTTGGATAATCGATACTCTACTGTACATAGAACACTCATCATTTCTCTGTGTGACACTTGCATAAAAATAATAGATTTTTTATGATAGCTGATGTCATAATTTCAAAAGAAAAATAATGTACGGCTAAAAATGCTATATAAATTAAAAAAAAACATTTATAAAAAGCTGCAGACTATGCGCATGCTGAAACAGATCGTGTGCCACATTTGTACAAAAGTATAATGGCATGCACATAATCTCTAACAATCAATATACAGCTACATCTTTGAAAATCCCACTCATTTAGTAATTGTTTTGGGAACACTGATTGTAATAGACTGACATGCAATATGATAAAGTATTTAAAAAATTATATAAAAATTTATATAAAAAGTGTTTAGATGACATAAAATTAAATCAAATGATAAAGTATGTTTTACAAAGTTTTTCAAGCCATATTATTTCAATAATATGTATGATTAAAGTTGGGTACTAGTCAACTGCAGTACTTAACTAAGCTTAGTTATTTTTGTAATAAATCTTTAATATCTGCTGTATTTCCTGAAAGAGTTTAAATATTCAGTAGTGAAGCCTCTGTTCAAAAAAGGAGAAAAGGTAAATGTCTCTAATTATAGACATACAGTTATTTCACTATTTTTTTTTTAGTTGGTCCTGATGGTGTAGTGGTAACCATACTTGCCTTTTAAACCCAAGATCGCAGGTTCAAATCTGGCCAGGATCAATGGATTTTTTCGGGAGTAAAAATCCTAAGTATGGCTTCCTTCAGAAGGGAAGTAAAGCCATGGGTCCCATGTCGTACATTGCTGGCATGAAAAAGAATCTCAAGCCTGAAAGAAGAGGCCTCTGAGCAAACTTTGTTGGCCGTCTCATGCCCTGATTTGAATGTAAGAGACCTGAGATGTCAAAGAGTGTCCATAAATAAATCAAATCAACAACAACCTACATTTTCTAAGGTGTTTGCAACAGTAATGCACAATAGGCTTTACCATTATCTTGAAAGTAACAATATTCTAGTTAATGATCAGTTTGGTTTTAGGAAAGAAATTTTAACGAAAAATGCAATCTTTAAACTCACTAATGAAATTTTAACTGCATTCAATAAAAGACTAAATATAGAAGGAATATTTTGTGGTTTAACAAGGGCTTTTGATAATGAAATTCTGATAGATAAATTAATTTTCTGCAGAATAAAGCACCAATATTTAAAATTGTTTATATCCTACCTTGACAAGAGGAAACAAAAAGTATTTTTAAGTTGTCCCTTTAAAAATAAAAACAATGCATCAGAGTGGGGGATGATTAAACATGGAGTGCCTCAAATATCTGTTTTGGGCACTCTTCTTTTTGTGATCTATATAAATGATCTCTCTTTATCTATCCAAGATGTAGATAATACTGTTCCATATGCAGATGACACACACATATTGATAAACAAAATAGCCTTAATGATTATGCCATTATGCCATAGCTCTGAGCTCTATGTGTATATGATTCAAAGCAAACAAATTGTCTTTAAATCTAGATTAAACAAATGTTATGAAATTCATTACTCACAGATCTCCAAATCCCCTATTATGGATAGGATATTATGTTAATTGAGTAATTGTGATCATCAAAATTTATATCTTAAGTATTGTATTTTTAATTTATTTTCAGTATGTTCTGTTACAAGAGGCAATACTACATGCATAAATGTACCTTAAGTTAATTCTAGTTAGAATATATTAAATAATACAGAACTTTACATGCGTTTTCTTATCAGTTTTTTTGTAAAATGTCAAAGTTTTTGGACAGTCATAAGTATGGGACCCTAAAAAACAGCAAAATATACATGCATGCAGTTAAAAACCAGAATGTGTGCCATAAAAATAAAATACATACTATTAAAACTGAGAAAAAACTTATTTTATTTCGAAGAATTTACTGTTATTGATAATTTTATAAATTACACATTTATTAATATATGTAAATAATTAAATCCTGTAATGTTTATTAGTTTGTAAATCTGAGATCCAACAAATAACAGATTTTATATTAGATCCTAAATCATTATACCAAGATACAAATAACATTAGAGGATAAACTTAAAATTACTTTCTTTGCGAAACTAATACAGTGAAGCAATATATATTCTTAATTAGCTAGTGAGTCGATTTAATACTGTTATACTCCACTGACTATTGAATTATACATAACGTGTTTCACAGGCTTTTGCTGGCATCGTCAGCTGTGAGTTAATTTACTTAAACTCATGTCACTTCCTTTGTATGTGTGGTATACATTTATTTCTTACAAAGAACAAAATTTTATTCAATTTCCCGCATTGAACCTTATTGTTAAAAATGTTTCTACATGCTAAAGTGTTTAGAATCATTTTCATGTTAGCAACAATACAAAAATAATTATAATTGCTATTTATCGCTTGCCGTTAGGAAACTTTGAAACTTTCTTGATTATGCTTGAAGATACCTTAAACTTTTTATGTAAGTCTAAACACGAAATAATTATATGTGGAGACATAAATATTGATTACATAATGCCAAGTGTAAGAACGAATCGACTGAATTCCCTTCTAACTGCATATAACATGGTTCATACAATTAACTTTCCCATCAGGATTGATAAAAACTCTAGCACAGCAATAGATAATATATTTGTAAATTTAGACAAAATGTCATTATATTCTGTGTCTTCATTGATCAATGGTCTCTCTGACCATGATGCTCAAGTAATAATGAAAAAAACTCTACAATAAAACTCAAATAATGTTATAGATATATAAAATATAGAGATATTAATGATGCTAACCTCAATAAAATGGGGGAGACACTTCGACAAGAATCATGGAATAGTGTTTACAGTGCAAATGATGTTAATAGTAAATTCAACAATTTTTTACATATTTTTAAATTGCATTTTGAAGCATACTTCCCACTAAAAATTAAAAAAAGAAGTTATAATATGAGCAGGGAATGATTAACCCAAGGAATTAAAAAATCTTGTCAACATAAAAGCCAATTATATAATGAGCAAAAAGCTCAGCAAAGACCCTAAATTAAAAATACATTTTAGAAAGTATTGTAAGATACTTAGGAAACTCATAAAAGCAGCGAAAGGCCTCCATTACCAAACACTTATCAATCAGTCAAAAAACAAAATAAAAACTACTTGGAATATAATAAAACAAGAAACGGGCAAAAATCTGCAACAAGACAATGCAATAATCTTAAATATTAACAATCAAGAGATACAACACCCTGCAGACGTAGCAAATGAGTTTAATGATTACTTTCTTAATGTAACAAAAAATTTAAATTTATATTCTGGTGATAAAAGAGATGCTTTAAAATTTTACAATCATCAACTCCCCATCATAATAATGAATTCAAACCAGGTATCACTACCCCACTAGAAATTAGTAATATCATTAGGAAACTAAAATCAAAAAACTCTTCTGGCTATGATGAGATCAACAGCAAAATCATAAAGGCCTTTGCAAAGGAAATTAGTACCCCCCTTAGTCACTTGTGTAATGAATATTTAACATTGGGTGTATTTCCTGAGAGGCTAAAATATTCAATAGTGAGGCCTCTGTACAAAAAGGGAGAAAAGATAAATGTCTCTAATTATAGACCTATGGCTATTTCACCTACATTTTCTAAGGTGTTTGAGAAAGTAATGTACAATAGGCTTTACCATTACCTTGAAAGTAACAGTATTCTAGTTAGTGATCAGTTTGGCTTTAGAAAAGGAATTTCAACAGAAAATGCAATCTATAAACTCACTAATGAAATTTTAACTGCATTTAATGAAAGAGCACATGTAGGAGGAATATTTTGTGACTTAGCTAAGGCTTTTGATTGTGTCAATCATGAAATTCTGATAGATAAATTAGCTTTCTATGGAATAAAAAACCAATATTTAAAATGGTTTATATCCTACCTTGACAAGAGGAAAAAAAAAAAGTAGTCGTAAATTGTCCCTTCAATAATAAAAACAATGCATCGGAGTCAGGAATGATTAACCATGGAGTGCCTCAAGCATCTGTTTTGGGTCCTCTTCTTTTTCTAATATATATAAATGACCTCTCCTTATCTATCCAAGATGTAGGAAATGCTGTTCTATTTGCAGATGAACAAGCATATTGATAAATGGAAAGAGCGTTAATGATTGTGCCATTAAATTAAATTTGGTTCTCAGTTCATTGTGTGTATGGTTCAAAGCAACAAATTGTCTCTAAATCTAGATAAAACAAATGTTATGAAATTCATTACTCACAGATCTCCAGATCCACTATTACAGATAGGATATTATAACAGTGTACTTTCACAAACCAAATATATTAAATTTCTTGGTTTAATAATTGATAACCATCTGAATTGGAAAGATCACATTGATCTTATTACACCTAAACTAAGCAGTGCATGCTATGCAATACATGCATTAGTAATGTTGGAGTCAATTAAGACTTTAAAACTAGTTTATTGTGCTTATTTCAACTCAATAATGAAGTACAGTCTAATATTTTGGGGAAATTCAGTTAAAAGGGAACGTGTCTTCCTGTTACAGAAAAAAGTCATGTGAATAATCGCTGGTACACACAGCAGACATTCATACAGAAACCTCTAGGAAATTTGAAATTTTAACTCTTCCTTGCGAATATATTTTATCCCTCATGAACTTTTATATAAGAAATAAACAAAAATTTGTTCAAAATCAAAATATACATGACAAGAATACTAGACAAAAAATAAATCTACATCACCCAATTTCAGCACTTTCATGCCATCAAAAGGCGTTTATTATGAGTGCATTTTAGTATACAATGCTCTACCCTCTAGCCTAAAAGCCTTAATAAACAATGACAATTCCTTTAAATCTGCTCTTAGAAAATACCTATGTAAAAAGGCCTATTATTCTGTAAAGGAATATATGAGTGATAATATTATACTGCACGACATATCAATGTATATGTAAATATGTATTAATAAAAATTGTATGATTGATTTGTCTTTTTTTGGTGTTGGTTGACTTGTTCTAAGTGTTCTTTTTTATTTTTATTGTAATTATTTATGTAGATGCAAACAAATTTTTGTAAATACAGATTGAAAACTACTGTGGTAATTATATATGACAAGTTCAATGTTCGTAGGTCTCTGTGGCTGCTCCACAAACTCACTGAATGCTCCGAGAACTAAACTAAACTAAAGTTATTAAATCTTTTTACGGAATGTCGAAATCCACACAGTGAAACTTTTGTTAATCTTATTTTGATTTAAAGTAAATTTAAAATTACTTTAAATCAAAATAAGGCTATTAAATCTTCTTTACTTCCTACTTTAGTCTTCTGATATTCAAAGATTCAAATTAATGGCCTATATCTTAAATTTTGTATTAACAGATGTGTGCTTTCTCTGAATTTTTTTATTTATGGTTTAGTCTCGGCCAGTCTGTTCATTTTTATTAATTTTGTACAAGTGATTTTAAACATATACCACCTGGCTCCCGTATTGGAATCCTGTCAACCACAGATAGCTATTGCAAACCAAAAGCTTTTGAAAATAAAAAAATTAATTATGCAAAAACATGCTGAAGCCTGTTATTCCTTCATCATACCCAAGAACTAAAGTATTCAAAAAACACAACACACACCCACACACACAAAATCTTTGTTTGCACATACCAACCAATGATGCCGGCTATGCATTGTTAGATATATAGACACTGTGTTTTTCTTCTTTTCATTGGGGCTACAGCCCAGGATGAATCTTGGCCTGCTGAAGCAACCTCTGCTTACTCTACTTCCATCTCATAGCTTCATTGATAGAGGGGAGTATTGCATGCGGGATGTGATAAGCATGCTAGCACCCTCTTAGTCACCCATTTCGTGGCTCCCTAAATTGAAGAATGGCACATCTCCATCAGGCAGCTTCCCATTCATCCTCATAAGGCTAAATGGATGCCATTTCCAACCTCTTAACTTAAAAATATTCCTAAGCAGGTACCAGAAATTGATTGTTAGCAATGCTAACCACTAGACCAAGGAGATGGTCATAGACACTGTGTACTTGATCAAATGTCTACCCAGCTGACCATTAATCATTTGCTACAGCAGTATCAGCAGGCATTTCTTTACCGGGCTGCCCATTGTCAAATGTTAAAATGCATTAGGTAAATTAATGAAACTTAAGAAGTAAATAAGAGATCCTCTGAATATTGGAATGTTTTGGGATTCAAGTGTTGCATATGAACAAAATGAAATATATGAAATGCATTTTAAGAGCAGAAGAAAAATTTTCTAACTTTCTTTCCACTTCAATTTAGCACTGTATAACTGTTTTTCCAGGATTGCTTATTTTTTGAGGTTTAAATTTAGCAGCTTAATGCACAATTTTTTTCAGCAGCTGAATCCCAAATTTATTATATTAAAAAATATTTCAAAGATTGTATATTAACAGAAGTATAATAGCAACTCAAGAACACATTCTTCCAAGTTATTGTCAAGGCAGTCTTGGTTGAAAAAAAGAAAACTATGAGCATCTTGGAAAGATGTTGAAAGAAAGAAACTTGTTTTGAGTAGATTGCTGTTAATGTTGTTTCAGAAACTGGAAATATTGCATATGAAAATTATAAACTATCTGATAGTGCTATAAAGTTTATTAAAATTTTGTATATTGGCTGTCTCTTTCTAACCACACGCATGCACCTAAAGTAAATGGTCATGCTTTTGTTTCCTCTTAGATGAGCAGTTCTCAAACTGTGGGTCTGCAAGGTCCTCCCAGGGAGTCCACAAAATATTACAATATAGTTAACAGCACTTATTCTTGAACCTATAGATATAAACGATGAATCTGAGAAAATGAAAGGTGATATAAATTTATGATATGTATTTATTGAGATGAAATAATTAGAATTGAATTTAAGGGGACTATTTGTTGTGGAGGGAAATTTTAAATAGGTAAATTGAAAACTTGGACCAGGCTGTCATAGTTCCTTGTCAACATCACACATCTTTCAGCTAATTGTGTAGGCTGCAGCTCACTTGCCAAATGTTCCCTAACTATCAAAGAAAGTAAGTATTAATGTCTTCTATAACAATTTATTTGTGTAAAAATCATTCTCTGCACTGTTTTTTTTAAAAAATCAAGCATATAAACCATTTGTAAAAATGTAGAATCAGAACTCAGATAAGCAAATTTTCCCTATTAAACCTGATACATCAGAGCTTATAAATGAAATGCGGCATCGATTTATGTTCATCATGTTTGTTTGTCTGGATAAAATTACCTATGAATGGTTGGGAAGACGAAGATAAATAATTAATAAAGGATTAATAATATTAATACTCATCCCTCTTATTCAGGAATTAAAATTAATGAGCAATGTTGTGCTATCATAGATTGTTAGTATTATTAATGTTAACATATATTTTATATGCTTTTTAATGTAATATTATTGTATGTAATAATAATAATAATAATAATAATAATAATAATAATCGTAATCGTAACAGTGCAATAGTAAAAAGATCACTGCAATCAAAGGACAAATATTGAAAAAAAATGTTCATTTATTTGTTTATATTTTTCAATTTTGTAAACCATGATAAACAATTTTAAAAAGGACATAGAATGTAAGTTTTAGTTAAAACTTAAAGATCTGCAACAATAGGACATTTTTAAAGGGGGGTCTGCATTAAAGGAAATTTTGAGAACCACTGTCCTAACCTCAATAGTGATTAAGGAGAGCAATTGTACTATAATGCAATGACTATGAATTGAATTTCCACTTAATAATTTTATATAGCTAAACATTGTACTTGCATCTTGCTATTACCATAAAAGCAAATGCCAGATAGCTTTAGATGCTAGTGTACATTATTGATGTACAAAGAATCACATTCAGCTCCAAATTACTATAGAACCTGAAGGCAATCTCTTGTGAAAAAAGAACACAAAAAAAAAAATATATATATATAAAATAACTGATGTTTAAAATAGGAAAAATACAGATTGTCAATATCTTTAAGCATTTATGCATTTATAAAATAGAAATATACATATTTTGAGAAGTTAGTAAATAAATTTTAAACTATGTGCTTTATTTTCCAAATCTTGTAAATTTAACCCTTCAAATCTGCAATAGCAACATATTTACTTGATCACCATTTTTATTCAGCAGAATATTTGACACTTTAGATACCCACATTGTTATTAGTTCTATATACAGAGTGTCCCATTTATCTTGCTCATTTTTTTCTCATGCATCAAACGAAAAATTGTTCATAACAAAAATTTTCATTAGATACATCAGAAACAAGAATTATTTTGGGTGAGCAAGATAAATAGGACACCAGGTATAGTATTTAGTTGTTGGGAAGATAGAAATGTTTAATATTTGATTGTGTCTTATCATCAATTGTATAAAATATTATTTCAAATAATGTAAAGGGAGAAATATTGGACAAATGGTGTCCATTTTATTACTATTCTCATTGTCGTTCTTCTTTGTAAGAACTTTTTTATTGATGTGTACTTGTACATTTCACAGATGTTTTTTAAAAAGTTTTATTATTTTTTCTTTTTCAATTTGTTTATTATTATTATTAATTATTATTATTATTATTATTATTATTATTATTATTATTATTATTATTATTTTAGTACTATTGTCATTATTCTTGTATTTTGCAAAAGTTATGTCACTGTGTGTACCTTGTTATTACTGATACTATTGACATAGCCCCTATCTCGGTGATTTAAAGAGATGAATAATAAATGAAATGAAATAAAATAAAATTTGTGTCATAACAGGGAGATCCTGAAGTTAAGTGATGGTGGTCAAGTAGCACTGGACTGGCTTGAGGATGGTTGTCCACTAGATGCTCCCGTCATCATCATACTTCCTGGGCTTACAGGTGAAAGCCAAGCAGAATATGTCAAATGTCTTGTGAGATCAGCTAATCGTATCAAATTCCGTATTGTTGTTTTTAACAATAGAGGTCTTGGTGGAATTCCTCTAAAGGTAATTTTCATATTACTGAAATGTATGAAATTAAAAAAAAGAATAGCAACAAGAGCAAATTTAAATTTATTTATTTATTTTTTTTTTAACTAAATTGAAATATAATTAAAACAACATACAGAATGAGAGAAAAGTACTCTTATTCATAGGTTATATGTAACTTCTGCTGGGGTTAAAGCAAAAAAATTTCTGCAGATCATCAGAAGTTACTTTTTTGATTTGCAAAACTCAGTGGTCTCCTAATTTCTTATACATATTTAATTCAACAGTCCAATATTTCTATTCAACATCTATATTGCTTTAAGCTATATACTAACTTCCTATTAGAAGGAATAAGCGTATAAAACTAATGTATCTGTGTTTTTGAATACATTCAATGTTACTTAAAGGGAATCTTAGATAGAACAAATAAAAGAGCACAAGGAAGGCATTAGAATTTTCTGCAGGTGGGCTAGAAGTAAATAATCCTTGATCATGTGACAACACTAGAACCAGAAAGAGCACTAAATAAAATAAACCAATAATAGCTTATTATGCCTTATCTCTGCATGTAGTCTAAAACTTGAATATTTGCAATCTCAGTGCAGTTCACTGCTCATCTGAACAAGCCTGGATTTGTAGTGCAGGGAAAGAGGGGCAATCTAATGGTTGAGGTACTCACATCAGGCCATTACATCATTCACTCATATGGGGAACTTTTAAGTTAAGTGGTGAACAGGTTAAGTTGAACATGTACAACAGTATTTTAAAAGGCATCTTGCCATTATCTCCTGTTGGTTTTTTATTTTTTTACCCCTTATTCCATAATATTCTTAGTACCAAATTTAAGAAGCGTTAGTTGTGGTAATAATTTTCTTTACAATTTGCCCATAAACATTTTTCTCCATTAAGTTCTAATGAATTTTGTCTTCCAATTTGTAATTTTTCTACCCGAAATGCAGTAATATTGTTCATTTGCTGGTGCATTTGAATTTTATACATTTCAGGCAAGTTTTTAATTACATTTATCATTCTGGTGTATTTTTTCTGTAAATTTTAAATTATTTTTCAAGGTTTTTTATGTGCTTTTGCTCTAACTTGATGAGGATTTTTAATGTCATAAAACTTACTTTGAGCCTTCATTTTTTTTTTTCTCTTCCCTCCCTTCTTTACATTATATATATATATATATTTCCTGGACTGGGCCAGCAGCCTGGAGCATATAGCACATCTGCCAACAGCCAGCATGCTGCGCAATCCCAAAGTACTGAAAATGTGCCTACCTTTTTCAGAAAAGATAACATTTGTGAGACCTGTGAGCTATTTTCTCATTTGCACCAGTTATCGATATTTGGAACATTGGATTCAGCAATTGATACCCTGACAGTAGATTTTAGAAGCCAATTATCTACCCTGTAATTCACAATATACTTTTAGGAGAAAATAATTGTACTTATACAAGTACAAGTTTTTCCAAACATAATTAAGCACATATGGCACTAATCTATGTAATCTTTAGAAACCTCTCCTTTAGAAAATATGAAAAACTTTCCCTTTTGTGAAATCAATCCTTTGTTTCAGTATCACACTGTAGATATACAACTACATCAACAGAGAATGGGGTGAAGAATATCTCATTTTCATAATTCTTTTAAATCCTCAAACTTTGAAGGAAATTCTTATTGAAATTGCCTTAAAATTGCTTTCCCATCACAGTGGTAAAAATGAACTGCATTTTATTAGCAAATTTCCATTCAATAGGGCCAATTTCCTTTCAGATGTCTTTATTCTGTCATGAATGGATAATAAGATGGCCCTTGCATGCAGATTGTTGGAATGACCCATTGGATTTGATAAAAATCCTATCATGAAAGTTCCTGAACAGGATTGTTCTGGGATTCCATGATACTAGATATTTTTTTATCAAATATTTAAAAAATGATCTAATATTTTACCCCGACTGTACCACCACACTTCAATGTAAGAGGGTTACTCTGAAAGTTTTTAGTAGCAGTTAAATTGTAAAAGTGGCATCAATGTAATTGCCTTCATTTGAAAGAGGGATATTTTAAAACCATAAATAAGCACACTTTACTATGCAATAACTAACAGCTGTTTTTTGGGGGGGAATGCAATTGGAAATGCATTAATTGCTGCACAAGCAGGCAATTCAATGGAGATGATTTTTGTGTCATGATTTATTATGAATTCAAAAAGGAGTTAACAGCAGAACAGTGTAATGGATCTTTAATGGACTTTTTTCATGACTGTACCATCCCAAGGTTTCAGGTGTTCCAAAAAAGTTAGAAATCCCTGGAAGATGAGCCTCATGTAGGTCACCCTGACAAAGTTTCAACACCAGAAACAATTGGAACTGCACAGAGATTACTTATGGAGGATGCCCACATCGTGTATATGACATTCAGAGTACCTTCAATATTGGATCAAAAACATTGTCAATCATCATGAACACCTTCAAGTAACCAAGTGTTGTTTTAGTTGGATACCACATTCATTAACAGGGTAGCAATAAGCAATCTAACTTGGATGGTGCCATTTCATGCTAGAAAAATTTTACAGTGGGAGAATCAAGGACACCTACATCATCATTATAAGAGATGAATCATGGTTATACCATATAATCCTGAAACAAAATGACTGTTGACAGTATGGTGCTTTCCAGAAGATGACCCACCAACAAAATTGTGAAGAAAGACAATTGTAGGAAAGAAGATGGTGGTTTCCTTCTTCACAAAAAGCTGTCATTTAGCATATATCACCCTGGATACCAAAAAACGTTATTGCTGAATGGTATGTGAATGACTGTCACCAGTCACTGGAGCATGGAAAGCATAGCATCCAAGATCAAAGACTGCTCGCCTGCTGCTTTATCATGACAATGATTCTGCACACACACACAAAGGCCAGAATACTCGATATCTTGGCCAACTAAAGGTCAGAATCCTTCCCAATGCCCTACATTCTCCAAGTTTGGCCCCATGTGAATTTTCCTCTTCTATAAACCAAAGAAAAGCTTCATGGTTGCCACTTCCCATCACATGAACAAGCTGTTGGCGCTCACATGGAGACTGTGAATGACCTCCCAAAAGAGGCTTGATTAGAGACTTTTTCAAAGTGGTTTGAACAGCTGCAAAAGTGTATAGGTAATAGTGGAGAATACTTTGTAAAGCTTTAAAAGCTACAACTAAATTCAAAAATATTTATGGCTGCTGGTAACTTTCAGAGTGACCCTCATAATATTGTATGTCACCATAGGCATTTTCCAACTCTTGAGAAAATAGGTGAAATTCTTTGTAATTTAGTCTCTTTGCCCTAAAAAAATTTGTTATTTCACAGCTGTCTCCAAACATTGCTCAGTTTTATACTCGTAGCACAGAGATTTTCTTGATGCAAGATACAGTGTAAAGGGAATGATGTCATGAATATGACAGTCCTTTGTTTATATCTTTAAGTGCCCTAGTATACCTGCTTTTGCATCATTGCCAAGGAAATGAATCTGCCATATGATAGCTCAAAATTGTCTCATTAAGTCATGAAATTTGGTCATACCTTTGTCGTTGTCGTCGTCGTTGAATATCTCTTTATTACTGCTAACTTCTGACCCCCTTTCCTCTTCTTGAAACTTATCATATTCATTCGCATGATAAGTTGAAAGAATGAATTTATTTCTCTCACATACAAAATATTTATAACAAAATGAATACAAAAACCCAATTAAAATTAAATTGCAACAACTAGGATTAGTGCCTTCGGCAATTCCAGAATGCACTAACTCCAATCAAAGTTTAATAACCAAATGTGAAATTAGTAACATCTTTATAACATTATGAATATATTACAATATTTTTAATTCTAAATACTTCTATCCAAAATATTCCAATTTGATTGGCTCTGCCCCAAGGACCAGGGAACCAGGCTCTGATCCAACCAAAAGAAAAACAAAATACTATGAATAATGTATACAAAAACCATTATTATAACCAATTAATTGCAATTTATACAGAAATTAATCCATATTTCATTACATCTAAACAAACACACGAAATATCTACAAAATTTAACACTATCAAAACTAATCTAAAAATTTAACAATGCCAATATTACAGTTCTCCCATGTCTTAACCTTATGTATAACAAAGAATCCCTAAAATAAATTACCATTTTCGCCACTGTGTGTACCATCCAGATCCTTCCTTATACTTCTCCACTTATCCCCTACTTTTCCTAGGAATTGCCTAATCTTGTTCATTTCTTTACCCTCATGTCTGATGTTGTTAAAGAGCGTCCATAAATAAATCAATAAACTCATGTCTGATAACATTAATATTGCCGTTATATCTTGTTGTAGATTGTCCCATTTTCCATCCCAGATACTCTTCCACCACCTTTTTACCATTTCACATTCAGTTAAATAATGGAGGAACACACTATCCAGTTTCCCATACATAATACATCCTTCTTTAAAATTTATTCTTAATCCTTTTAAAAATATTATCCCTGTAAGCATCCATGTAAGACCTATTCTTCTGAATTGATCCCAATTATCTATATATTTTTCCCATCCGATTTCTATTAATTACTTTATATAAGTCTAAAGAACTGTTATCCTCTAACCTAGCCCAAATCTCTTGCTTCTCTCTATCTTCTGCCCTCTGTATTCCTTCTTTCCAAAATTATTTTCACCCAATAGCCATACATACCCCATTCCAATTTCTTCTAATAATTTCCCCACTTTCCTATACCAACTCTCTGTTCTCAGTATATCTCTTTGATACACAAGACATTCTTTAATACATTGTCGTTGTATAACGTAGTAAGTTACATAAATTGGAAGTTGAACTTCTTTGCACAGTTTTGTGCAAAAATAAACATCTAATAATACTCCTCATAAAATAATACATCTTCTTCCAAAAGGGGTGGAAGAAAATTGGCATTGACAACCTCTGTTTGACTGCCTCTGCCATTGCTATTGCAAAGCATGTTACTGTGTTTCTCTCTTTCAACATGTTAGTTCTGACAACATGTCTGTTTAGCTGACATTTCTTAATAATCTTATTGTCCTTACTGTGATGCCTGGATTAGATAATTAGATTATGATAGAGATGAGAATTAACAGAAAAAGATGGAATGAGTGGGCAGAGACACTGGAATATGGGGAGAAAACCTAATCAGCTTCTGCTTTGTTTGTCACTAATTCTACTTATGATGGCTGGAATCACTGGGGTGCCTCAGGCAACTGATTTTGTCCTTAACACACTCCTAATTAATTATTTTAGATAAAAATGACTAAAGCTATATCTTCTGTAATGATGGTCTATTAAAATGAAAAAAATAAATAAATTATTACTGGCCATTGGAGACTTAAGTTATATTTACGTATTTATACCTGTTGGCATTTAAAAATATCAAACTATGCTATATTTTCCTTTTTAATGATTTTGAAATTAAAGCACTAGAAAGAGATGTAAAACATTCATTGAAATATTTTCTTTCAGACACCAAGAACTTATTGTGCATCAAAATGTGATGATCTGTCGGAGGTTGTGGCTCATGTTAGGTCTTTAAATCCTGGTATACACATTGCAGCTGCTGGTATCTCAATGGGAGGGTATGTAACAGTGATCAATCTTGTGAATATGTTATTTTGTTTTTCTAATTAATTTTTTTAATAGTGTTCAGTGTATGTTTTTACTACTATTGCATCACCTGTGTTTTGCTGATTAAGTAGATAAAATGCAATGTGTTAATATCTGTTAACATTTGATAAATGAAAAGATTTATACCTGTGATCCAGTGGTTGTTGCATTTACCACATAAATGTGGATCAAATGTAATTAAGATAAAATATTTCTGAATGAACATTGGAAACCAAACACAGAAATGTTTCAGCTGTATTTATTCATTTACAACCTTCATTTTATTTATGTTTTCCTTAAATGCAAGCACATTTCTAGACAAACTGCCTATGCAATGCAAATTTCAGCCCTTTGTGTTTTCAAAACAACTATGATTCAAGAAAATATTTTTTTTAAATTACTTAGGCTGTATATCTTTGAGTACCTTAAGACTACTACATATGTGGAAAAAGGGCAGTCTCAACCATCCCTTTTAATAACATAATCTTATAATTTAATAAGTTGTTGAAATATTAATATTAACTGATTCCTGTGCTCAAATGCTTTTGTGGAGTAGGGAACAGCATTATATGATAAAAAGTAAAATATGGTGTGGATATTTGTTGCAAGGAGAGATTAAGAAATAATACATTACTACTCTTTCAGGCTGATTCTAGGTAATTACCTAGCCTCACAGCATTCCCTTTCTGAGAAAACAATTTCTGCAGCCATGGTAATTTCAGTACCATGGAATGTCTTTAAAGGCACAGAAAGCATAGAAAAACCTGGATTAAATCTTCTTTTGAATAAACACTTAGCGAGTGGATTATGCAGAAATATAGAAAGGTAAGATAATTCTGCATCTATTTTAATAACTAGAAATGAAATCAGTGCTTAGAAAATTTTATTTATAATTATAGAGTTAATATTACACAGAGAAGCACTAGTGTTATTATAATATATAAAAGAAATCTGTCACTGTTTTTGTCATTAAATGTTATATCTGTGTAACTTTGAGCATAGCATTAATCATGATTGCTGTTGCCATTCTGCTGCTCAAAATGTGTTTAATTCATGGGAGCAACCCCATGTGTATAACAAGCATTAATGATGATGTCCAAGCAGGCATAGTAAAACCCCCTCAAATATATACAGGAATGTGATCAAATGGAACTCTTGCTAAATATTCAGCTCTATTAAATAGTGGATGACAGGGCTTGTCACAAGGTTTCCCAGATTATAATGCAAATTGGTTTGGATGTAAAGGAATCATATAAACTCCATCACATAAGTATCACATACCACTCTTTCCAAAACTTTAAATCTTAAAGAAATAAGAAATAAAGAAATGTCTGAAATCCTTCAAAGTGGAAGAAGAACTCTTTGATTAATTAGGTATTAAATCACTGTAGCACATATCCATGGTTTTGGAACAAAGCCATACACAAGTGCATGCTAAATTAAACTTCTTACAAGCCATATGATGGAGCACTTAAGAATTGGCCTGTAGGTTGTTAGTGGACTTAGTCACTCTGAATTCAAGAAAATAGGAGGCTATAAGTAACTAAGAGCGTTCTCCTCAAATATTGGTTCATAATTCTGAACTTAAAGAAGGAAATGCTTAGAATTTCAAGAAAAGAGTCTAAGGAGCAGTGGGTAGGGTAATAGTCTTTGGATAATTTTGGAGAACAATGAAATGGAGGATATATGAAGGAGAAGGGAGAACAATATAAATGGTTTTTGGAAAACTGAAAGAAGGAGATGGAATTTATAGAAATACAAAAACTGTTCAGTAAGATAGCAGGTAAAAAAGCCTTATTATTTTATATACGATAAAAAATAAATGGGAAAGAGAGAAGTATATTGATAAAACAAATAAAGAACAATGAGAGAACATTGCGTAGGTAAGAGCATGTGTGTGAAGATTAAAAGGAATAAGAAAAGGATTTCCTCAGAATCAGTGTCCAATACTGATAAGGAAAGAAAGATATGGGGCATATAGTGTGTGAGTGCAAAAGGATAGGACTCTGGAGAGAGTATATAAACGAGAAATAGTTTAAATTAAATAGAAAAATAGCCTATAAAAATCTTCAGTAAAAACAGCAGGAATGAAGGAGAGTTCCTGAGTAAAGTCAAAAATAAATGGAATTGGGTACTAAGAAGGAAAGTAAATCACATAATTTAAAGGGTTGTACCTTGTTTATTTATATTAGAATTTAGATAAATGTGGGTTAAATTATTGAGTTTATATTTGGATTTTTTTATTAAATAATAAGGTGAATAAATGTAGTATTATAGTATGCATTAGAGAAATAAAGGAATTAGTAGTTTGTAGAGGCTGTAGCTAGCAGCTAACAAAATAATGTCATAGCAGGAGTAACTGAAAACCTTTATTTAGTACCTTGACTTGGTTCAGAGCCTAGTCCCCTGGAATTCCAGTAGGCTGATGCTGATAAACTGGGGTATGGGGACTAATGCAACCAAGGTGGAAATATTGTATTTGTTTAATTGTATTAGAACTTAGATTAAGGTGATAGTACAACACCAATTATTGTGTTTATATTTTTGTAACTGTGAGGGATTAAAATGGCATGGGCCAGATAAGTGGAGGCCCCCTGATAGTTTGTATTTGTATTTTTTTTTAGCATTTTATTCATCCCACCGATAACTCTCATTTGCTAAGAATTTCAATAATTTTACGGATGCAAAATGAAGCTTGAAACCCTTATAAAGTGGCATTACAGCAATTTATGTCAAAGGTGTAACAGTAACTCCATCCAGGCCAAATTGCTGTAATTTATGTTCTTCTTTACCCGCATTATCTTGAAAGAAGTAGTATATCCTGATGCAAAATACATTGCAAAATTCTTGAAATTAAATGATTTTTTTCGCCTTAGATGTAATTAGCCATAATAAGAGATCATGCTATCATCTATCAATGAATGTTTGGAACCTTTATGAAATCTGAAATTACCATTGTGCTCATATGAGTGGCCTGAACTTGAACAAATGATCCTAGAGTTGTCATTAAATTATAAATGGTGCAAAATATGTTAAAATCTGTATGCCGAATGCTATTAGCTAATATCTGTTCTAGTTCACCATATTCATTTAAGGGCATTTATCATATCCAGAGAAGCAAGCCATTTATGAATATGCAGATCAAAATTCTTTTGCATTGCGTATCTATTCCTTCCCTCATAATCTTCTTTGCAAGGTGTCACTCCTTCAAATGATGTAACATATAGTAAATCTTCATCTCTTTATTCTGATCTTAATTTTCTTCCAAAATCTGGAATGGAGAATTTCCCCTACTCCTAAAACCAAGGAAATTATAATTTATAATATTTAAATCCAGTTTATACATATTTACCCGTTCTGGTAATGAAAATACTTGGATTTTATTATTGTAAGCACAGCAGGTTTGACCTAACCATTTTTAGATATTTTCTTATTGGAGGAAGTTGGAAGATTGCTTTGTACAGAAATATCGAATAGGGTGAAAATTTTATAGTATGGCATGGAATTTTATGGCTACATGGCTACCCTAAAATCATAAAACTCCGACAGATTTCTCTGAAGATTAAGAGAAAGAAAAGATTCCCACTATGCATTGTATTGCTAACAAACCTTGACTCTTCTTTTTTCAAAGACAGGGTAAACAACCATTTATTCCTTTTTTTTTCCCCCTATAGATGAAAGCATTAAGGATATGTTGCATGCATTTTGGTCAGAGATCTAAAACTCGAACATACATCTCATGTAACAATAAACTTTGAAAAGACATAAGCACGAAAACTAATGCACCAATAAGAAAAGAAGAATCACAATTATGTTTAAACTGGCCAAGATGCAAGATTTTTAAGGCATCCTAAGAGGCATTGATAAAATAAGGTCACACAAAAGTGATAGCATGCTGAGACCCAGGGCCAGTTTAGGAATCAATTGTTCTGTTTTACAATTTTATAATTTGAGTTTTTTAATGAATGTTAAAACCAGGACAGTTGTGCACCAGCATTGAATAATTGCATACAAGTTGTTGGACAACAAGTTACTTATGAGTGGTTAATTAAGTTCAGTATTAGTGTTAGATGATATTGCATAAGCTTCGCAGAGAATTATATATTGGAAACAAATTTTGAGTGTTCTTTCCTCACAGCATGTACAAGTGTTGTCGTGAATAGGGACACTGTAGTATATGTACTCACATCTTTCAAATAGATTCGCATGTTCAGGACTAGTGTGTCTCAATGTGCAGAAGTGAAGCAGTGTCAAAATATATCTCGCCCAGCAATCTAGCTTTGCAGTGATTGTCTCAGACTCGAAGGTTTCTTCCGCAACAGTGAATTGTAATCTTTGGGCATTGAGAAGTAAGTGTTGTTAAATAAATAACGACATAAATGATCTTCTATAAACTGTTTTACAATTATAAATCACCTTCCAATTCTTTTTCGCTACTAGTCATTCTCATAATAGTCGGAGCAGTGGAAGAATTTCTTCCTTTGTAATTAGGAGAAGCAGAAAAGGGGGAGTAGATTAAGAAGAAGAAGCCAGGATCTTCAGAGAAATACACAAGGTTCAAGTTTCTCCTATACATCACTATATCTTATGCATTCCCTGTACCACTGAGATTGGATCCCATAGACCAATCTGCTTCTTCCCTTCCAATTCAAATTCTTACCAGTCAAATTAATAATAAATCCAATTCAATCACATATCTTCAATTCCCCCACTTTCCATAATAATTCCTGCTTCAAATCTGAAGCTACAGTTTGAGTAAAAAATGAATGCTGAATAAACAGGATAAAATTGGAAAGGTATATGAACTGATTCTTTTTATTTTTCTAAGGGAATGTATTTTAGAAGACAGTGTACATATGATCCAATTTTTCAGATTGCATAACCTTGATATTAGAATGACAATTTTGTTATTTTTATTTATTTATTTTTTTTTTTTTTAACCTAAATATATTTTAATCTATAGTGGAATGTTAGAAGTAGAAATATACCTACACACTGTTTTAAAGTTAGTATAAATGCACAACTCCATTATTATACTTATTTGCCAGGACATTGTTGCTAACTTATATCAAAATTCAGTGCACTTAGTTGGAGGAATGATAATGGATATCAATGAAGTCAAGAACTAAAAAAACTTGTTAACAATTGGAGCAAATTAATGCATCATTTATGATTGTAAATTGAACTTCAAAACCAAATAATTAAAGAAATGTGCATTTATGTTGCATGCATATGTAAATATCAAGCTTCTATAGGCATGTATGTGTGCATGTTTAAAAGAGAGAATCACTAGGAAATGATTTAGGGAGAAAAGGGCTATATATATATATTAGGGAAAATATAATGTAATGCATCCGTTGAAGAGTGAAACTGTTAGCTAAAAATAACATTTGAGTTGTAGCACTGCTCTATTGTTGCATTCTTCACAGACTTTAGCATTGGTTACTGATAAGTGACATTTCACAGTCTGTGCATATGCAAAACTGTTACCCACATTCATTGCAAGGGTGCATAATTGATACTGAAACTTCTTGTCAGAGCGCAGTAGTACCAGCTACCATAGAAGTAACAAAAGTTTGTTTGCAACCATGTTATAAGACATTTGTCTGTGCACAAATGTTTCAGTAGCAGCCATTGTGTAAAAACAACTGTTTTGTCAAGCAATAATAATAATAATAATAATAATAATAATAATAACAACATATGGGTGTCAATGAACTACAATAAAATAATTTTGGAGAGTGTAGAGGTATCTTAGATAATTTGAGATAGAAAACGTATGGCCTGTCTGTTCAAATTTCAAAGCTATGGCTATAAGTTTCTAAAGTGCCAGTAGGCTATGGCTAATAAACATGCCCCTTGAAAGCATAACACAGGACCCTTCTGGTTTCAGAACGTATGACTCTGGTGCAATGGTTATGACATTATTTTTTAAGTAAGAGGTGATCATTTGTTTTCAAGTTTGAGTCTCATTCATCACATTGTTTGTTTTGCTTTCTGACTAGGGCCTAATAATACAGCTTTTAGCCTATGTTTTAAGTTTATGTTTCAATTTATACACTTAAATCTTAACATATCAATTCATATAATTACAACGCTTGTATTTGTTAATAATCTTACCAATCAGAATCTTGTCCCAAGTGTGTGTTAGGTAAATTAAGTTTTAGGCATCATGTTGGCTTATTGTATGTTGGTAATTATTGGCCATTGGCTTATTGGCCATTGTATGTTGGTAATACATTCATTGTTGAGGAAGAGAATAAAACTTGAAAGCATTAAGTAAATTTCATTCTTAATTCTTTAGTGTACGTATCACAGCAGTTCATATTAAATAAAAAAAAAATTGATGGCATGACAATCATTAAACCTGCAACCTGCAGAACATCAGCTTTTGCATTATGCATTATGCCACATAAGCAGTTAAAGAGCTCCCGTTAGAGTAGGCTACATTTAATATAGTCAATCTTGGCTACTTAATGCAAGAAGGCAGTTAACAGATGTTAATTGTCACAATGTCAAATAATTAGTCTGAGATTTGAGGGATTTGTATAACACTAAATCTTTAAAACGCTGAAAATGAACTACAGAAAATCAATATTTCTATGCTTTCAAGGCAGTTTAATAGACATTCTAAAATAATTTTTCATCCAGCTTGGCTTTAACACAGACTTATCAGCATCTAATGCCAAAATGTTTCATCGCTATAAAACTGCATAATATTTTGTTGTGGACCTTACATTGACTATCTCAAAGTGCTTATATATGACATATCTACACTCTCTGAAATTATTTCAGTGTAGTTCATCAACATCCTGTATTTATATTCTGCAGTACTCTAGATTTAAACAAAACTAAAGCACTAAGCATCAACTGTATATATCAGTTTTTAATGTATTTGAGCATGCTGCAAAGACGTATATTTTCTTTACTGCAGCATGTAACATATATTCCAATTTTATAGAATAAAGTGCCTATTCTATATGGCTAGAGAGATATAAATAAACATAACTTCTGGCCAATTGCCTTAACATAAAGTCATTATGATCACTAAGTTATGACTCTAGATTTAAACAAAACTAAAGCACAAAGTATCAAATGTATCTATCAGTTTTTAATGTATTGGAGCAAGCTGCAAAGACATACATTTTCTCTACTGCAGCATGTAATTTATATTCCAATCTTATAGAATAAAATGCCTATTCAATATGACTAGAGAGACATAAATAAACATAACTTCTGGCTGATTGCCTTAACATAAAGTCATTATGATCACCAAGTTATGACTGCATCAACATTTTCTTAAGATTCATGTTTAAAGCAGCCCAATATCAATATCTGTATTTACTTGTTAAATAGTTTTAATATAATAACATTATTTATGAGCCATTGCAAACATCAAGTTTCTGCATGGACTTTTTTTGCCATAAACTTAAAAGTAATCCATACATTTCAGGTTAAAGCGGGAAAAACTACCACAAGGACCGTGGAGCTTTGAGGAAGTGTTGAAGGTAACTATAATCAGGAATTGTTAGCTTATTCTTAAAGCTTAAATATATATACTTGTAACTTAAAGAGGTCTCAGATGTGGGTACGTTTTATTTGATGGTATAACTACTTTAAATTGTACAATATTTTTCTTCCCCAGGGTAACCACTATATTTTATAGCTTGACTGAAAATTTAATTGTCAGCACATAGTGTTTTAGTGCTGCTAATTTTCAGTTTAAATTTGATTTACAGGATTTTTATATAAATTTCTAAATAAGAAATATGGGTACAAATGTATTGTTTATAAAGTTATAAGCTAAAAAACTTTAAAAACATGAAATATTATGAATTTGCAAAATAACAGATTTGTGTGATTAACATATTTAAGGAGGTCTTAGTGTTACGAGCTCTAAAATTTAGTCTTAGACATAATTCAGTTTCTGTTCCATAGCAATACATACTACTTCCTTAATCCCCCAGGGTATTTTTTCTAATTTCCCTTATGTGCACAGTACTTCTTTCCTTCTTAATTCATCAAGTGTTGTAAAAGTATTGTTTACTGTTGTGTCTGAGTTTTAAGGTTAGTAAAACATTGATAATAAGTAGATTGAGTAGGGGTGAAAGAAAAGGGATTGTTTATTTCAAAGAACTAGTTTCCATGTGCTACTTAAGTGATACCCATTGTCTGTTTTTATAAAAAAAACAATACTGTTATTTAAAGTGGCTTTACAAATGGAGGTATCCCTTTGTCCTAAAATTTATGGACTCTGTATTTTTCCTTATTTAAACTGATTTCAGATTTCCTTATAACCTTGGAAGGAAAATTCCTGAAGTACTAAAAAGCACACAGCAAAGTTTCAATTCTTGTTTACTTTTTAACTGACCATTATGTTTTTATATATTTGCTTGATAAGGTTTACTTAAAAAAAAGTTACATTCTTGTCTCCTATATTTGAAATTCCTTTAATGAAATTGAAGCAGCAATGTATTCCTTAGTTTGTTGATGGCATATGGGCAACATATTTCTTAAATCCACTACACCTTCACTGTTTCAATTTTTTTTATTACAGAATATACTGAGGGGTGCCAAAAAATGTATAAACACTTTCACAGTAGATGTATATTTAATATATTTCAAAGTTGAACTGGAAAACAACAGTAATGTGTAGTATGATGTTCTGTAAACAGATGTGACTCACATACATTATGATAGCATTGCTACATGATAGGTAAATCTACAGTGAACAAATGAAGCCAAGACTATCGTATGATGTTCTGTAAACAGATGTGACTCACATTATGTTATGCAAGCATTGCTGCAACAAAATGGAGCTAAGATTATTGTTTGAACACCGGAAAGCAATTTTGAAGTAGTATTGAAAACCTAGAATGTTGTTGAAATTAAAAGGCAATGGAGCCCTGTGTACAGAACAGAACTGTGAACATAGATAACAATTGCATGCATTCGAGACAAATTTGAGATTCATGGTACAGTATGCGACGTTCACAACGGCAGATCTGGGAGACCTCGCACAGCAGCAAGCCCCGCGTCCTTGGCTATGGTTTTGGAACGTTTTGAGCGCTCACTGCAGAAATCTACAAAGCAGTGTGCACATGAGACTGGGATTAGTAGATCCAGCGTACATATTATTAAAACAGCAAACTTTAAAGTTTTCATCCCAAGACTTTTGCATACATTAAATAAAGATGACCCCGAAACGGCAATCTCTAAGCTCATTTTTGCAAACATGGCTCAATCAATAGTTCAACATATTTAGAAGTGTATCGATGCTGATGGTGGGCATTTTAAGCAACTGTTGTATCTACAAAAATCTAAGATGATTAGTGCTCGTCATTTTCTGTTTGTGTGAATTCAGTTTTGTTATGTTAATGCAGTGTTTTCTTTGTTTGAAGTGTGTATATGTTTTTTTGGCACCCTCTGTAGTTTGTTTGTATTTCTACACCCACTTAGCCATGTTATTTCTGTGTACTTGGAAACAAAAAAATTAAGTTTCATTTTTTTACATGTCTTACAAAACTGAGTCAGGTTAAGTCAAATAGTGTGAGTGCTCTTTTAAAATTAGTTCCCTCCCTTTTTTTCCATGGTAACACTCTTCTTTTTCTTCTTCTTCTTCTTCTTCTTCTTCTTCTTCTTGTGCTTCTGCTTCTCCTCCTCCTCCTCCTCCTCCTCCTCCTCCTCCACACACAGTTACAAAGGTTTACTGAATTTTATTTTTATATACTTGTGACACAGCCCATTTTTTTGTAACAGATCACATGAATCTGTCTTGAAACTTAAGAATTATTCATGCTACTTAGCAGGCTGATTCACTCAGCAGTTGCCTTGCAAATTAAAGACTGAATGATGAGGGGAAAGCAATCACATCTTCACAGAATAGCAAATACAGCCATTTTACTCCTCCCTTCTTACCCTGCTGCTGACATATTTACACTCCCACACTTTATGCTGAGGATTGAAGAAACACCTCCCCTTAACTTGAATAGTCGAGAATACCAAATCCAGCATATCACATACTATGTAACTCACGAAGCCTTTACAATAATGATGGTTTGTCATTTCCTTTTTAATCATAACATTGGATAACATTTAAATATAGTTATGGAGTACAGGAAGATCCTCACATTCTGTATGGAAAAATCATCACTGCTAAAGCACAATGAATTATTGAGTCACCACATAATGGGCAGACATTCACATTAAATTTCCCTTTTAACTCCCTTATTTTATAACCCAAGCATACCCTTCTCTTTCTATTTTGTGTCATATACCTATATATCTCTCCTTGCCTCATTCTATTTTCAGATTTTTATGTAGTTCTAATGAGTTTTTTTCTTATAAACTACTGAACAATCCTCCTACTCAGTATCTTTGATGTTGTGTTTGCACTTGTTTCCTAAAACCTTTCTTCCCATTCCAAGCATCTCTCATCCAAATTTCTTCTAAAATTCTTCCATCTACTTTTATCAATAAATGGTTTCATATTCCTGACAGCATAATGATTAAAAACACAACAGACTTTTAAAAAATACAGTGAGAAAGAAAATTTAGACACAATTTTAAAATTAAGCACTAAACTGCCATTATACCAACTGATCCTTTGAAATATATAGGTATCAATGTGAAACTAAAATTGGATCCAATGGTCTCCATGAGGAATGAACTACCAGACAGCACTTAGTACATTAAACAACTATTATCTGACTGATACATGATGTAGAGTATACAGATTGATCTCGTAAAAATGGAGAAGCAGGCTTTGGAATATACATGAAGAATTCTCTCAATATACACCTTTGGGATAGTATGCTAACAATTTTGATGGCAAAATAATGGTCATTAGAGCAGCTTTACAAAATCTACTGTACAGACCTGACATAAATAAAAGAATTATCTTAAGTGACTCTAAAGCAATACTACAAAGTAAAATGAGTTACAGTAATCCAATAACACGTGCTATAAATGAAATAAGAAAATTATATCACACAATCCAGATCAAAACTACAGAAATAGTTTTATAATGTATCCGGGCCATTGAGATTGAAGGGGAAGAGATTGCTGATACTTTATAACAAAAAAAGGGGCCACAATATAATTAAAACCACCTTTTTAACTAAAACTTCCCTCTAAATTGAAATTCATAAAAGGATTAATAATTGAACAAGAAATACAAAATATCCACCAAAAACTTTAAAAAAACCTTATGAAGATCTAAATACTTTCAAACATCTTTTATTGAAACCAAGAAAAATTGGAGTTGCCCAATTCCACTTAATTATTGTGTATGATTGTATGTCAGAACATCTTTTCAGGATGAAATTAGACAATGACAGCCACAGCCCATTGTGTAAGGATGTGAATACCATCTTAAACAAAGAACATCTATTGAAATTGAAAAATAGATTTAAATAGTGGGGATTTTCACAGTGTAATATAACAAATTATTTTTAGGAAATCCCTCAAATTTCATTAGCTTAGTTCCACTTTTGTTCGAATGAAAAATAATTTGAAAGCACATTATTAGGAAGCTAGGTAAAAAATGATAAATATCAGCATCCTCCTCCAATGGCCACTAGCAATCAACCAACCTTTATCATTAAGCTTGATGAGCATCTTAAATCTTGAACCTGCAGTAATACTGACCTCTATTAGCTGGGGACTTTAATATAAACTTAGATTATAATAATGCAAACTGCTTACATCTTAAATGCCTATAATCTTGGATATGTAATACATAACATACTAGGGACACTTCCTCCTCTGCCACAGCTATTAATCATATCGTCACTAATCTGTTCTAAAGATGAAATAGCTATACATGTCTTAAATAGCTATACAGGTCTTAAATAGCTACCTTTCTGATCATTATGTTCAGGTTTTACCTATTGAAAGGTTAAGATTAAGAATAGTAAATGTAAAGTTAAAGAAATAAGATTACTTGGTAGTAAGAAAATCCAACAGTTTACCTAGTAAAAACTCTAGTGTTTGGGATGGCATAACATTTAGAGTTCTAAAAACATGCAATGCTGTATTAGCTAAGCCTCTTACAAACTTGATTAATGCTAACATAGAAACTGGAATTTCCTGACCTTCTAAAAATAGGTATTGTTAAGCCTGTACACAAAAAAGGAACTAAAAGTGGTTTGTGCAATTATAGACCCTTAACATTGACCTCCACTTTAGGTAAACTAATAGAAAAGTTATTTGCTTCAGTTGGTGAAAGTCCTAAATAGTAATAATATCTTATCAAGAAGTCCACATAGTTTTTATAAAGCATATTCAGCTACAGCTGCAGTCATTTCCTTTATTCATTTATTGCTGGAAAAATTGAATAATGATAAAGTTGCCGGCTGAATGATTGATTTAACTAAAGACTTTGATTACATCAGGCATGACATGTTGCTCAATAAATTACAGCATTTTGTAATATGAAGCCTAATTTATAAACTTACAGAATAATTGGTATTCTGTTTATTTGAAATTTAGATTAAGGCATTAGTATATCATTAATTATTGTAAAAATTCAGTACATCTAAAATGACCTGGGCCAGATAGTTGGAGATTCCTTGTTGTTTGTATTTTCTTAGCATTCAAATAAATAAATAAAAATAAACTTTTAGCATCATTTTACTTAAATGTAAAATTGGAACTTAAACACAGTGAAGCCAATCATATTAATGAATATCATTGTATGATTAGTTGAACTACACACTCTTAAAGCTTCACTTACTTTTTATAAATGTATGGAACCGGTTTCGAGAACATTTGTTCCCATCTTCAGCCATGCTAAGGTTCAACTCAACAAAGTTGAGTTGAGTTGAACCTTAGCATGGCTGAAGATGGGAACAAATGTTCTCGAAACCGGTTCCATACATTTATAAAAAGTAAGTGAAGCTTTAAGAGTGTGTAGTTCAACTAATCATACAATGATATTCATTAATTTTAGCATCATATTTGGAAAACAAACTATTATGTACTTAAATATTCATCTTCTACATAATAGGGTTAATAACGTTAGATGTTTGCTGTTAAAAATGAAACAGTGAATTCTGCAAGTTCTGTTTTGGTCCCTCTTTTGTTTATATTGCATAAAAATGACATGTCTACTGGTGATAATTTTAGTATAGTGAGCTATGTTGATAATACTAGTGCTCTTTAAATATTGTACTTACGAAACTGTTCAAATGGAGTGGCAATATATCCTAAACTTAGGTATTCATTTTTTTCACAATAAACTCTATTTACTTACATGAAAGTAAGATGTGTTTCGGGAGAATCTCTCCCATGTTCAGTTGCTCACCGAACCGCCATTACTCAAAATGATGGCTGGACACCTGGAGGTTTCTGTGGTGGCCTCTGTTGGTTGAAGTAGGAAATTGCTGAGTTCATCCATAGGAGGAAACTCAAAATTTCATTAGGTTTTTTCTATTTTTTAATATAAAAATTTTTTCCCAAGTGGAAAACTCCAATGGGTTGTGAAGATGTTTCAGCAGTTTAATTTCTGGTTTTATTTCATGGTTTTTGGTCCAAAAGTGAGCTGCTACTGCTGATTTATTCACCTGCTTAAACCGAATATTCCTAAAATGTTCTTTCATCCAAATTTCCAAACTTCTCTTTGTTTCGCCTGCAGATTTTGAGCAGAGCTACATGGATACTTTTATTGGACTGACAATGATATGAGTTTAAAAAATACAATTATTTCTAGTTCTCAACTTCTTCATCAGTACTTTGAGTCAAATAGATTATGCCTAAACATACAAAAGACTAGGGCTATTATTCTTTAATTTATCTAATAGAAATACAGTGAATAAAATCATATCTCCAACCTTAATGTTAAATGTTGTTAAAACACTCCTTTTTGGGTAGAGAAATTGATGGTAGCCCATCTTGGTCTGATCATATAATTCCTAATATAATGAAATGAATAAAATTATTTATTCAGTTAGAATCATGAAAAGATGTATTGGCATTTCTTATTTAAAAATTATGTTTCAACAGTTGATCTTTCCACATCTTAATTAATATATTGAAGTTTGGAGTTGTGGTCAGATACATATTAAGAAACAAAATCGTTTGAATCATGTTTATTCGTAAACAACAGGAATCTTGTAGGGATATATTTATCAAAGAGAAAATTATTTCTTACAGTTATTGTTGTTTGTGTATAATGCAATATGAATTCCAGATGGTATACCTTATATATGTATATATGTTTAATGTTGAATGTCTTATATCTATTTTGTATCAGTCGTTTTGACTGTAAATAAAGATTGATTAAACCGACTTGTTCTCCAATAGATCTTTGTGAACTACTATACATTGTTAAGGAATCAATCTATCTTTATTTACAATCAAAAAGATTCATACAAAATTGTATCAGATATGCGCGTGCATTCGTGGTTTTTTTTTTTTATATCATCTTAAGCTATTTGTGTTGCATCAAACACACACAACATAATTACTGTAAGAATTTTCCCTTTGATAAATATATCCCTACAAGATTCTTGTTGTTTAAGATTAAATATGATTCAAATGCATTTCATTTGTAGAACCAATAGTCTGTTACATGTATTTGAGCACCATTCCAAACTTCCATACAATAAGTTAAATGTGGAAAAATCAATCCAACTTGTTGACAAACAGATCTTTGTGGGCTACTTACTATATATTCCTTAACAATGTTACCTTCATTCAAATAACTAATTCTAAATAGGCACTTTAATCCTTGTTCAATTACTTTGCCTTTATTCTTTATTCTCTCTAACTGAAGTAATGCTACTGCATTTGGTGATCCCCTAAGTAACCCCAACTAATTTAAGTTTTCTATGAATCTTATCAATTTTTGTCCAGCCAAATTGTATCCCCTACATTTTCACCCCATTCATTTTAGCTACATTATAAATTTGATCAAACTGGATTACCATAATAAAAGGACTTTTAATGTAACCTGCTCTGATACTTGCCATAGCCAATTTAAAAAATGAATTAAATCGATTTAATATTTGTCTTCTAGAAGTTGATAATCAATCTTAGGATTTTTCCCTAAATGAACTACTATTCAACTAATATCCCAAAACTTCTTACCTTTCCTAAAACATTTAATTTATTTGTTCCATCTTCCATTGGCACTCACTTTCACTCCTAATGTATGCATATTTATTTGCCATTTCAATTTCACTGCCATCCATACACTTTTTTCATCCTTTTTAGGCATATTTCCCTTTTTAAATACTATTATTTTGGATTTGTCTTTATTGATTTTTAGGCCTAATTTTTATTCTTAAAATAGCACACAATTGGAGCTATCACAGTGAAGTAAATATCATTAACATGAAACCTTGTACTGCTTATTTCATTTTCTGATAATCACTAAGATGCAGGTAGTGTATTGTATGCATTCAAATCAGTAGAACTGATTATGACACTTTGTTAATATCTGCTTGGATGAGGTATTTTGTTAGAAGTTTTCTGAAACTTAAAAGAGAAATAAATGTTAGTTAACTTTGGACTCCAGCCCCATTTGTGTCATTATCACATTATTTTTGGTAAATGCTTATTTTGAAGATTGTAAAATCTCCCTGAATGCATGTATGTATGTATTCCAGGTCTCTTGAAAATCCCATACACAACTTCTGGGCCAGAAGGCATTTTGATCTATAGGTTAATGCATGTACTCAAAGAATATTTTAAAATAAAATATATATCCAATAGTAAGCTTTGTTTTAAAATTTTTATTTCAGAGCAAGACTATTCGAGAATTTGATTCAGCGTATACTACAAAACAGTTTGGCTACAAGGATGTAGAGGCATATTATGCAGATGCAACAATCCATGACAAACTGCACAAGATACAAGTCCCTCTGTTGTGTCTCAGTGCAGCAGATGACCCATTTCAACCTTATGAAGGCTAGTATACAAGTTTAAATGTTTACTGTTAAGTTTCCATCTTTTTGTTTATATTGCATTTTAGGTAGAGTAGCCCAATTTTTTTTTAATTTACATTATCTAAGTTAAGAGTTAATCATTAAATACAATGAAACCTCTCATATTTAGCAATTGTGGAACTGATAACTGGAAAATGCTTTTATAGACAATGTAAAGACATACTGTATGGACATTTTTGCCATACCTGATGATGATTGGTGGCCATATAATCTCAAGATCAAGTAGCCAACATTGCAAATGGAGACAAAGTTTTAGTATGGGATGATTCTTCCAATAACTATGTCCTGGCTAGAAAGATTATATGAAGCTGTGGTTGAGTCGAAGATGATGTATGCAGTAGGAATTTGCGGAGTGTCAAAGGGGTAGACAAAGGTTGATGTGGTACATAGAATGTTTTTTAGGGAATTTTGGGGATACCAAAAAGTTCACCTATGGGGGTGAGTTGGCTGAACTAGGAAGAGTAGAAAGGAAAGGTATAATAGGGGAGAGAATCTTGAAATATTGGCACCAATGTTTGAAATTAGATAATACAAATGTACTAAAAGAATGTCTTACATATCAAAGAAATGTACTGGGTAGAGAGTGTTGGTCTGGGGAGTTGGGGAAACTAATAGAAGAAATTGGAATGGGAGATGAATTATGGCAATTGGATGTAATTTAAGGATGTAGTTGTGTTTATCATGTGAGAATCTAGTGGACAATTCATTGAAAACATAATCCAAAAATAGAAGAAAATCATTTATGCAATAATAATCTTATACAAAAGTTGTAGTAAGAATATTGCTTCAATAAATTAATCTGAATGTTATTCAATTTTGCTGATTTGGTTCATTAGTTCATTTACGGATACTCTTTAACATCTCAGGTCAGCAGCATCCCATTCAATTCAGGACTTTATAATTGTCCTATGATCTGACAGGAAGGACCTGGGCCCTCCTTGCCTTCCCCATTTAATCTGCACCTGATCACAATTATGGTGCTATAAGAAGACACTTAAAATTTTTCCAAAATAATCATGGGTCCAAAATTCCAACTTCACCCCCACCTTTTCTTTCTTTTCTTATTGAAATGTGCCATTGTTGGGTATTGCCAATTATTTGGGTGCCATATATGAGTGGTTTATGGGGAAGAATACACCACAGCACTGAATTATCAGCTAGTTCTCTCTACACATTTTCAATTTAATTTTCAAGCCTTTTCTCACAAACAAACCTAAACCCCCTGACAGTTAACCTTTGCCTTTTCATTTTACACTACACCTCCCATAAAAATCAAATTTGCTCACTTCGACAAGAATGTCTTTTATCAGCCATGTCTCTGCCACATTTATCACATCTGCTACGTTTAGAAATTGAGATATTTCTCATTTTCTCATTTTTTCAATTAAACCTTCTACATTCCAGAATATAATCCCAAATTTTCTTCCCTATGCAGACCCCTTTCTCTTGAAACTAAATTGCTGTAGCTTGGCTCTACTTCTTGTTAGTCTATCCGTTGCCTGCCTTTTCCCTTCATTGTCCTGTACTTACAAGATGCTTCCTCCAGGTGTTGATACTATGTTAAGTCCAGTATCTGTCCAAACATCTGAGCCTGCTGCTGCACCCTGTGCCATTCTGACCTCTACCATCAGCTGCTTCTCAGGTACAATTTGCTTGCTTGGTGATGAATGCCACTCTCCTCCCCTCATTCCATTCCCAACAGCTGCTTCCCCATAATCTTCTCTATCTCATTTTGCTGACTTGAAGTTATATTCCATTTGCCTTCCCCTCTTTGCTTTTCCTGATTCTCCCCCTCCCTCGTATAGCTTTCCCTCAGCTGTTCTTCCAACACTACCTGTTTTTCTGGTGATGCCAACCTTTCACCTCCCCTCCTCATCTGGTCATCTCCGCAATCCCTCCTACTCTCTACTTCTTCTCCAAGGTTGGTTGTGTTGGAAGTATTCTCCAACCGGCATCTTGAATTTAGTTGATGATTATTCTGTTTCCTGTCTTAATCCACAATTCCAAACCTCAAACATAAGCTTTCTCTCCCCTAGATCTTGTGTTTTTCATTTCTCTTAACAGAATATTTCTTAATTAAGTGAATAAATTGTACTTACAAAGCTATAGACAATGGAGTGGTAATATATATTAAGTGGAGTTAGTGTGAACAGGTTGAATATATTAATGCAGAATATTTCTTATTTCTCTTTCTCTCTTACCATAATCTTGCTCAATAAATATTCTTGTCTCTTTTAACTTTTTGGCATTTGCTAAGATTGCCCATTTTATTTTCATCATAGCAAGCTTGACAATGATCGATCTTGGGTTCAGACCTTTTCTGCCCACTCTAAAAACATCAAATATTTCCCAACCACAAAACTGTAGCCCTAATTTGTCTTGGAAGATCTGTTCAATTATTTCCCATAATTGTTTGTCTCTCGTTTCTTTGACTCCAAATATTACCATATTCATTTTTTTTCTGTTTGCTTCCCCTTTCTCCAAATATGATATTCTCCTATTGTTAATTTTCTATTTACTTTACCTTCAAATTTTCCCCAAAATGACTTTATTTCCTTGAATTTTTCTGTTTTTTTTTCATCAATTCTCCTTTCACTTCCTTTTAAATTTGCCATGTCTTTGGAAATGCACTCAGCATTATCATTAGCACATACCACAAAATCATGGCCTTCTGCTTGTGCTTACTTCCAGCACTCAAGGTGAATCCAGAACTATACCAAATAGACCAATTTTGGTTCTTAATAACTTCCAACTGGATTACCTTTCTGTAACTCTCAACTCCCAAGATTAAAAGGGGGACAGGAAGGCTAAAATTAAGGGATATGAATGAATTTCAGGAATAGGTGAATATAAAATGCTTATTTGCTAAAACTATTTAAATATTTTACTTGTAAATATGTGTATAAATGCATATAATTAATTCTTTTACATTAATATAATTTTCAACATACATTTGTTGACTGAATTTGTACTTCTTGCTGCTTCTAGCACATGCCAGAATTGCTTTCCTTGCAAACATTTTTTCATGAAACTCTTTACAGTCTACACTGAAATTTATTTCACCTGAAATTCTTCCTTCAATGTGTATATGTGAAATCTATTCCTAATGTCAGCCCACAACATTTTTCCTGGCTGAAGATACTTTCTACAGAAATGTTCAATGAAGGAATTAAAAACAAGAAATTTGTCAGCTTACAGAATCTACCATTAATTACCTTTTTTATAGGTAATGAGTTCATAATAATCAACCAATTGTTCAGACTAATAAAATTCACAGTTATTTCTTGTAGCTATGCTGAGAATTTTTTTGATTAATATAATTCATTCACATCAATTACAGTTTCCAGTTTCAATACCTGAACCAGCTTCAACAAAATATTAAAATTAATTTCTTTTGTCAAAACCATAACACTCACCTAGAACAGAATCAGATTTCATCTTCTGAAAAATCAAATCTGGGAGCTAGATACTTTAAAGCAGTTTCATACACTTAGTGAACCCTTTCTGTATCCACTGCATTTTTCCTTTGGTAACGTGTTAAACATGTTCACAGTCTTGAATTCAAAAGAATTATCTTCTATTCATTGTTCTTCGTTTTAAGGATCTCCATTATGTTGAACAATGGTTAGCAAGTCATTCTTTTCAAGGCATTTAATTGTCTCATGAAACAACTTCAAAGTGTTATGAAAATAAAGTGCAATAGCATTCTGTTTCTAACTCTTCATCACCATTTTCTACATCCTGGAAAAATTTATCTGAACTGAACAGTCTTCTAATGATACAAAATAAGATTTGATTGCAAAAGTCTATCAACAGCAAGATAAATATTGAGCCACCTTGTTGCCACATGTCTAATTATTTCAGTATATTTGAATAACAAAAAAAATTATATATTTTGGTTACAAATCCCTCTAAACCTCAAATTTATTGATTTCGTATTTTGCAGGGCTGTGAGCTATTTATGAGCCAAACAAGAAGATCCTATAAACTTTCTATTTTATTCAAAAGTGTATGCACCGAATGTTTTGAGCAAAGATTCACATTTGCACCATATGCTGAAAAGGTTGAACAAATAAAATTAAATTAACAAATTTAACTGAAATATTCTTTTGATCATCTGTCCAACCATTCTAAAATTTGCCAGGAGTTACATATATTCTAAATGTTTATTACTTTTTAATTTTTTTCTAACACTTCCAAAGTACATTCAGAATCCATTACATCTATTTTCCATAGGCTACTACTTATCAACATTTCTTCTTTAATCCCTAAATGTTCCTGAAAGGAACTACATCAGATTTTTGGTGATATAATATTATCCAATGCCTTCCTCTTATACATTCTTCCAAGAGTTTCCCATATTGTTTTGCTCTCATTCCTCCTTGCAGCTTCATTTAAGTTCCAACTAAGCTTTTTGCCTCAGTCTTTCTTCTTTACCTCTAGTATATATTTATATCTCCTTTTTCTACCAGAAATTTTTTCTATTCCATGGTTCCCCTGATTATCTCCACCATTTTAAGATTCTGTGCACCCTTTTTTCATTTCTAAAACATTATTGATCAACTACCTTTCGCTGACTGTGTACCTTCTCTCTTTAACTTTTATTTGTTATATTGCTGTTTTTAAAGCTTGTCTAGAGTAAATAATATTTCTTCTATCTTCCCAACTTATACTGATTTCATAAAATCTCTTTCAAATAAATCTCTTGTTTCTTAATATAATTTCTTATAAAACAATTCAGGTAATTTGTTCCTCCATTTATAACATTCTAATTTTTTTGCATAATCCTATATTGCTCTCCCTAACTCCTTCCTATCTGAATACAATTCTTAATGGAAAATGATTACGCACACTGACCATGTTCATAACCTCAAAATCTACTTGAAATCTATATAGACCTATAAAGTACAATATATAATATATAACACTGATCATTCTTATTTACAAAAATTAATTCTCTACAGACATCCTTGCCTTTACCTCCATTATACATTAGTAAATTGTTTTTCTCACAAAATTCAATTAATTTTTGCCACTATTATTCTTTTTCCTTTCTGATACTAACTCAGTTAATCCAGATACACAAAAATGTACACTCTTTTGTTATTCTACTACTCTTGCATTAAAATCTCCAATACTACTGATTCTAATCCCTTATATCTGGTTTATAAATCACTATTTAACAAATTGAATCATAAAAGTAGGAGGAATTAGGTGAATTATAAACAGTCCGTAATTACATTTGTTCACCTTTCCCATATGTATCACTGAGTAATGCCACAACACTTTATCACTTCCTACATTCTTTTCAACTTTAATTTTAAATCTGTTATCTCTTTTCACCAACAGTCCAAAGCCAGCAAATAATGCAATATTTTTCTTTTGTTCTTCAATTCCTACTTTTTATAGTAATCATAACCCAATGGCAATTTCCTTTGTTAATCACATTTCTGTCACCAATGTCGTATCTTGATAGATATGACTATTGAAAAGGAACAAACCCTATACTAAAGCTTTTCTGTTATATCTAAATCACTCTAACTTTATTCTACTTCTAGTTAATCATCCCTCCCAACTCAAAATAGTTCTTCTTTCTTCAAGACGCATAATACTCCCACCCGGATGAATACTACACTTATACTTCCCTTGCTTCACATGTTTGAACCATCTGTAGGTCCCAAGGCCATTCTATTGGCATCTTCTTCCAGGTGGGGAAGAGATGATACCATATACAATGCTGAATAGTGTCATCTGCTACTCACTTTTCTTTTCTTTCTCGCTTTACTTGCTGACATCTTCAACATTTCCATCTCGAAAACTGCATGGTCTGTTTGACTAAGTTCTATCCCATCCCATTTGTCTGACCTTCTTGATACTGTTGACTCTTCCTGCCGACAATGAAAAATGTAATTCCATAACATAAGTATTTCTGTCTTCCTTTCTTCATTTGCTTCAATAAAGCAATGAATACATTTGTTCTTATATAAATAAACAATGTATACAGTTTTTTTCACACTAACTCCATTCACTTACATCAATTTGGAACATATGTTTCGGGAGCGATCCCTCCCATCTTCAACCTGTTGACAAACTCAACAGGCTGTAGTTTGTCAACAGGCTGAAGATGGGAGGGATCGCTCCCGAAACATGTGTTCCAAATTTATGTAAGTGAATGGAGTTAGTGTGAAAAAAACTGTATACATTGTTTATATATATACCACTCCATTGTCAACAGCTTCGTAAGTACACTTATTTGAGTTACATTTGTTCTTATTCCTTCTATATTTGTATCTTTTAATTTCTGCACACTAGATAACACCAACAATTTGAATTTTATAGAGGTACAATTGATGAATACTGGCAAAAAAATAAATATATAAAGATTGAGAGAGAGAGAGAGTATATGGGTGTGTTGATTATTTTTACTAATTGTACTTTAAGAAATATTTCTGGCAATAAAAATTTAATAATAAATTAAATTAAAGCACATAAACCCAAATTAAAGGAGCATTGAAATGTGTGTATATCAGATATAGAACTCTGTAATTCTCACCTCATAACTGCATATTTGAAAAATAATTGCAACTAGTAATTTTATGCATAACTCTTTTTTCCTTTCTTTACAGCAATTCCAGTTGATGCAGCAAATAAATCTGAGCATGTTGCCATTGTAATTACAGCACGTGGAGGACATATTGGCTTTCTGGAAGGTATTGTTCCTCTAGTTCATGAGCAGTATATGTGCCGCATATTCACACAGTATTTTTCATCCATTTTCTCTGTTGGCTCTGATCTACTTGCCACTAAACCTACAGTCAACTGATGATAACTCATTGGGTAATTTAAAATGCATTTAAGTTTTATGTTTTCCTGATACATAACTTACCATTAAAATAGCCAATTCAGGAAAAAAATTTAGGATGGTGAAGCTGAAGTTAAAACACTGCCAAATTAATGGTGGTAATTTTAGAACATTGCATTTATTTGGAATAGATGCTGTTTGAGATGATGTTTGTAATAAATTAAAAGAAAAAAATTATATGACAATTGTGCTGGAAGAATCACAGTAATGATTTTGTTATTGTTACAAATTATTTTTATAACAAATAATGTGCAATGTTGTTATGTAAGTAACAAAAGTATAAAAGTGGCATCTGGGAAGATTCTTATTGCCTTTGCTTGAAACACATCAAGGAATGCAGGATTTTAATAAAAGACAAAGAAATTTACTTTCTGTTCTTATACCAAAGAATAAGCACAAAAAAAAACTCTTGTATTGTATACACAATATGAAAACTGGCATATTCACATAATGAAGGTGCAACTAAAGTGTGTAATTTTAATATTTTTAGATTGCACTTTATGTGCGTTTTTTTTTTTTTTTTTTTTTCTGTTATCTTTATATCTAATTATTTTATACATCACTTTTAGCTGCTGTATAGCTAAAGGGCATTTATAAATGATCTTAAAACAAATAATAAACATATTTGTATAAAAAAGTTAGATTAGGGTAGCTGCTTTTCTCATATGTTTAAGTTTTAAAGACTTAGGCATTTTTAATATATATTCACATGATCATTTTAGATAACTACCTATTTTTAACCTTTAAATAGGCGTATAAATAAAGAAATTCTTAACAATTTGCTAAGCAAATTTTTTATCATTAACTAAGCATGATTTGAAAAACAATATCAAAACATTAATTTCTGTGGTAGGTTCCAGATTCCTTCTCATACCAAAATCAATATAAATAATAAAGATGCTTACTCTTAAATGAAGGGACAAAATATAAGAGTCACAAGCTAATTAAAATTTCAATGTTTGGCAAATAACAGTATAATATATTATTTACATTTTATTTAAGCAACAGTTTAACTTTTTTCACAATTTTGCTGGATCATACTTTTCTGTTAAATATATTTTTGTGGCTAAGATCATTTGTAGTAACCATCATTCTTCAAATGACTATGTTGTGTTTTCCTCATTATATATATGTATAGGTTTCATATTACAATAGCTTTATATTTGAAAATGTACTGGCTTAAGAGAGCCATTATTTGTCCAAGACATCTTAAATCGTATAGTTCTTGCTGTGAGTAAATTGAAAAGCTGATGGCGTAAATATTTCAAAAGGATGTTTGCATTTCTCTTTAATCTTAGTATGCAATAGAACAAATACAAGAAAGCTGTACATTTGTTATAGTTTATTTAGTATGCACTTAAAATGCATTTAAAAATTTGTAGAGTGGAATTTAAATTTCATCACATTCCATAATTAACAATTCATTATAAACTTCAGCTAATTGTATTTATATCAATGCATTATATGACTTATATACTTCTCATGTAAAATGAGCTGCAGGATTTCTTACCATTTTCATTTTATTTTTTTCCTGTTTATTGTTAGTTATAAATAATTTTTATAAACAGGCTGTGCATTTTGTATAGCAACATATTGGCTTTAAGTATTTGTGCATAGTTTATAAATAATATCAGTATCAACCAAAGGTACTCAATATTGTCATTCTCTCCTTTCCTTTCTAATTTCTCTTCATTGATTAAGAAGCAGTAACCTTAAGATTAAGGTACCTGAAACGCTAACCTAGTCATAAATATTTGCTGTTTAAATGGAGTTGAAGAAAAATGCTATTGAAACCAAAATTATATAATAAATTTTCACAGATAAGAGGGCATTCAAATCATAGAATCCTTATAGAACAATGGTTTTAATGTGCTTCTGAGAGTATTAATAAATTTATACCATGACCCATTCACATCCCATTCAGATGTGTTCTAATACATTTTTTTATTATTATATCCAACTGGAGCTTGATGATGTGGTTGTGATTGTGGTGGTGGCGGTGGTGAAAATACAGATGAGATTCAGGGTGAAGATAACTGTGAGAAAATGGCAGTGAAAATATATCAAAATAAATAGTGGGGGAAGTGATCCATTAACTTATTATTTCTGTTATATAAATGTTAATGGATATTCTGATATAAATACTTAAAATAGTTGGTTCTTTCTTGAAAATGCTTTAATCTTGTACAATGTGTTCTTGGGTGAGTAGCCAAGTTATGTTGATGGATGTCTACAAGCTTTCGATGACTACTCTGCCATCATGTACAGGGAATTGAAGAGTCTTCAAAGCTTAGCTTTGAAAAATTCTTTTTGAAAAGCATGAATGACTAAAAATTCATGAAAAACATTGCTTGCATAAAGATGACCATTAAAGGAAGCAGTTTAACATTAAAAAAATTCAAAATTAAAATTGGTTGCTTTGGCTCACTTTTTCCAAAATTGACTTAATATTTTTCTTGTCCATATCATCTCAATTTCCAAGCCCTAATTACTATATAAATTTGTACAGCTGAAGTAAACTTGAATGCTTTTTAGTACGCATCTTATTGAAGACTAAGTATTTAAGTTTTGTACAGCATTATATAATTGATTAACTGCCGTGAAGTTTTGCCATTATGTCTCACAGTTAAGTATAGCATATTTGGTGTATAAAACAATTGTGGTATATCAGCAATATTACCCAGTAATTTTTAATTCTGTATCAAAATCCTGTAAATGATATACATGAAGGTTAAAAACTAGATAGGAGGAGGGGGAAACAAAATTCTGGAAAACTTTTAGAATGTTACATTGTGTGGAACACAATAGATTTTGCATCTCACCAAGGAATTGCTAAAAATAAAATTGTTCATAAATTTTGGAGGCAGTTTTGTAAGCAATTACATGTAAAGTGCCAGTTGTTTAATATGAAATCTGTAAATTAATTAGAATAAATAAAATATATGATAAAGCTGTTTGGAGAAGATAAATCTGATTCTTGCTTCATCTTCTCCTTGTTCTTCACACTAATTTTTCAGCAGGCTTCAACCCTTTTATAGTATTAATTTTGTTCCTGTAGAATTTATCTGGACTTCAAATCTGATTTTTGCTTCATCTTCTTCTTGTTCTTCACACTATTTTTTAGCACCCTTCAATCCTTTTATAGTATTAATTTTGTTCCTGTAGAATTTATCTGAACTTCCTTTGACATATTTATCACCATTTGTAAACTGAATGAGACTATTCTGGAAATAAATGTTCATTTCTAGATATTGAAAATGTAAGCATTATGCTGGAATTGTGCAATTCCTAAATTATATATAAAGCAATAAAAGATATAAAGTTAATGCAGCAAACTAATGAATATATAAACTTTTCGTTTTTAAAGAGTCCTGCTGTGATAAATCCAAGGTGCTACATAATTAAGCAGCTTTTCTCCCACCATGTATAATGCATGTTCACTTGCTCACTCATTCATTCACATACTCCACGTTAGCTCCCTGTTCAATTTTAATTTTTGTACAGGAGCAAAGCTAAGGTTGGCAATCTTAGTTTATTTAAGAACTCTATATTTTCATATGTTCATAATATTCTGTGCTAATGTTCCTGCTACTTTAAAATAATTTATTATATATCTAACTATATAGCGTGACAATTTTCAGTTATGCATTTGTTGAATTTATAGAACTCAAAAATTCCTTGTATACTTTATTACAGACTTTTGTATATGGATGTAAAATATTTATAAGGTGCATTGCAAAATGATAGATAGCAAGATGTCATATAATGGCACAGCAAGTTTCCTAACATTAAACTAGATATATGTACATGAACACACCGTTGTGTGACAGTCCTTTGATTATTTTTTGTTGGTGTAGTATAGTGATTGATATATGCTGTGTCAACTTGTGCTTATTAAAAAATGGTATTGGACAATGGGGTATAATCCAGGGTTATCATTGTTGAACAAGGGCAGATTATACAAAGAGAGATGGGTTTTCTTTTTAGGAAATAGCAAGAAAAACTGGCAGATCACCAAATATGGTAACTGAATGTTAAAGTAAGGAAGTTATTATGAAAGCAAAAAGTCAGGCTTAGAAAAAAAAATTCCGAATGATCAGGAAAGCTTACTGCTGGTGGAATATCAATAAATAATTACATGTATAACATTAAAAAAACCTTTCTTTCTAAATTGAGACTCATAAAAAGATTAATAACTGAACAAGAACAACAAAATATCCAACAAAAACTTAAAGAAAAAAACCATATGAAGATCTAAAGACTTTCAAACATCTTTTATTGAAAGCAAAAAAAATTGGAGTTGCCCCATTCCACTTAATTGTTGAGAATGATTGCCTGTCAGAACATCTGTTCAGGATTAAATTAGTCACAGACAGCCACTGCCCATTGTGTAATGTCATGAATACTACCCTAAAAAAAGAATATCTTATGAAATGCAGCCAAGTTGATAGCAACAAACAAATGAAAAATAATTTGGAAGCTCTATTGGGGAACTAGGGAAAAAATGATAAATATCAGCATCCCCAATGGCCACTAGCAACCACCCAACCATATTTAGAAATCTACATCATCCAGACTAGACCATTAGATTAATATTTTTAATGCAAGAAATGAAACAAGCAGCTCCATATGATCTAATCATTGACAAAAGAGAATTTATCTTTAGATAGTCCTGATTGGTTGTATACTATTAGCATCACCTTTAGAGAGAAGTTTTCATGAGACAGCAAAGAGAATATGTCTGATAGCCAGGATATTGGATTCATATACTTCATGAATATTATCTTTTGCCATTTGTGGAGAAGATTGAAACAGCATATTGGGTATTCCAACATGACAAGATAATGCATCCATCCATAGTAATTGATAATGGAATGGTCAGCAATTATCCAAACCTTAAACCCCATACAAAAATTTTAGAATCCTGTGTAGATCGTTTATGGAGGCAAGAGTAGTAAGAAAGTATAAATTAAAAATAGAGAACATGAAGACTGTAGAGACCATGATTGATCATGTGCTTCAATTACTTTATAACAGGACATCAATAGAAAGTGATCCCATCATTTTGAATGGTAAATCAATTTGTTTTTATCTAATTGATAAAAGTTAATATAATTTTGTTACATTTAAGCTAAGACAGATCCCCCCCCCCTTTTGTTAAAGACCTGTTACCAGGTGGTCATTCATTTTGCACTGCACCATATTTAGAAAATATGCTTACCTCTGATATTGTATTTTCTTTGGAAAACAAACTACATTTTTTAAGCATTACTAAGAGTGATTAAAATTAAACGAGTGAAGCATTTAGAATAGTCGTGCAAATCAATAAATTGCTTGGCATAAAACATTGTGTAAGTAATTACTTAATTTTATGATTTATTTTCCCTAAATACATTCAATGCACATGTGCCATTATGCTTAATATAAAGAAATTGTTTGTTTTTCTAACCATTAGACTTTTAAAAACTAATGTAGAAAATTTGGAGCAACATTTTCACAAATTAAATCATTTGTAATGGTTATGTTTCTACTCAGTAACTGTAAACCTTAAACTAATGTACAAAAACTGCCAATAGTTTATGTTTATCCTTTGCACCTTTAATGTATCTTGAAACCCACTTTTTAGTGTAACTCAAAAAATTATGTAATCAGCATTTACATATCAGCGTACATACTTACCTTGTATAAGAATACAATGTTGTCATGGTAATATTTTCTTGGATGTAAGCTCAGATAAAGGAAGAAATAATGCAAACTTACAATTTTGATGTAAATTTATAGAAAAATTAATCAAATCACCAGATATGAATATTTTAGGTTAGGTGTACATTTAATGTGGCATATGGCTATCATAACAGCACTAAATATAACCTAATTTTGGGGACATTGATCTATAAATTAGTTAATGGGTGATAATGCATAATGTTTATTTGCATGGTTAAAAACTAATTATAAATTCTCATAAGAAACTGACAATAGCAATTTGGGTGCCTTATTAGAGTCTTGGTAATGAAATTAATTTTTTATTGACAATTGCATTATGTTTTGGAGCACTTTAGAAAAAATTACAGAGAAAATTGAAACTGTACTTGGCTTATTTATTTTAATGTTTCTAAATGTGATTTTATTCATTTTTATGTAACAGCTATTCAAACTGTAACAGAAAAAGAGTGAATAAATAAAATGTACATAAATTTTAAAAAAATCAGATTAGTTGGCTTTGCATTAGCAGTATCAACCTAATTCAAAGTGAGGTCTGTTTTTGCTTGAAACATCCTATACACATTTAGACATTAACTGTACCAGTTTTTTTTTATAGGAATCATAAGGTATTTCAAGATTTAGCAAGTAAGATGGCTAAAGTAAGATCAGAATTTTCCAGCCCACTCGATAACTTGCAGGGCCTAATCATATATCATTAAAGCATAAAAGAGTTATTGGGCTTTGTTACCATCAGAGATAGATAAACTTGCCCAACTATAATTGATAAGTAGGTGTCTGCTTTCATACACTAGTTAATAGTCGCCATAGAATCTAGAATATGCTAGAAGAAGAGATCCCTAGCATAATATTGCCATCTCTAGCCTAGTGAACACCAACTCATTGATCCATATGCTGTTTTCTTTGTAAGTGAGTATGTTCAACATAAGTTGAAATCATGGTCCAATAGACCAAGTAACAGATTTCTATGGAACTCAACTGTTTTTATTTTTTTCTTCTTGAAAGACACAGGTATTGGTTTCTAAGAGTAAGCATGAGCTATATTAGGGCCATTGGCCAGAAAACCTAAATGAATGTTTAAAATGTAATCCAGATGTTTAATACACTCAGTGCTAAGGTAACACTGTTGAGATACTCTTTGCTCTCTTTGGGCAATATATTATGTTCTGTGGATTTTTAAATATTGAGCTAATTATGATACGCTTTTGACACTGCAGCAATTTGCAAATACTATCATGTACATTTTTTTCCACAACAGTAATATCTTGTGTAAGGCTATTATATCTTGTCATCAGTGCCATTCCACTTAAAAGAAAATTGACTATAATAGGAGTAAACACTGCTTTATATATCCTGTCACTGTCCTGGAGCAGCCAATAGCCACATGGAACAAGCCTTTACTTGAAACAGAAGTGAGGCTAATGTAAGGCCAACTCATATATTGTGTAAGCATTTGTCCATAATGTAGGAAACATGGGCATTCACCTATGAGGCAGAGTCAAAGAAGCTTTAATAATTGTTTTTATTAACTCAATATTTACAGTAGTATTGAAAGCACTATCACTTTTCAACACACTCCCCACCACATTTAATGCAGATCTGCCACCACTTCATTTATATCTAGAGGACTACTGAGGTTGTTAAGCTGCAGGTCTGGGGCTTGACTCCCACCAGAACCATCCTCCTGATAAATGTTTTTTCCAAGTTTTCCTATATATTGTGAAAAGTAATCTTCCACGTATATTCACACACATTCTTTCAAGTCAGATGTTTTAGTAATCTCCCAATTGAAACTTTTTGATACTGTAGCTTGTGAATGAATGAACAAATGAATTTATTTATTTCTTTCAATTTTAAATTTACATGCAGATAATATTTTAACATATAAATAGAAAAAAATAACATGCAGTTTTAACAAACAAATATATATATATATATATATATGTTAAAATCAAAGTAAACAATTTACATTTCCATTTTCTAATACATGTAAACTTACTGATATTAAAACCATTAAATTTCCCATTTAATAACCCTAAATTAATGGAGTTGCATTCTCTCTGTACCCCATTGCAATTAATACCAGGCTGTATATGTAATGGGGATATATATTTACTGCTAAATAGTGTCATTATCGGCATTATTTCCATTTGCATTGCTTACCTTCCAAAACCATTTTTCTCTCAACTTCCCAATGTAATTTCCAAGATTTCAACTGATTTTAAATTTAAAAATTTTCTGACACTTATTTCATTTGGTAAAGGAAACTGTTCCCTTCAAAACTTGAATTGTTTATATTCTAAAATACAAAGCCAAGTACTAATCTGCTTCCTCAAACATTGAACTTATCCCCTTAATACATCCATTTCTCATTCCACTTAAACATATTGCTCTTATTCTAAACTATGGCAGTCCTTCCCTTCCTACCGTATCATAGGTTTCCATGTATATTTCTCTTCCCAAATCATTTTTAGTATACTTTATACTTTCAGAGTTTTTTGACATTAAGACTAGTCCATATTTCCTAAATATAACATTTAATTTCGTGCCAGAACCAATACAGCCAACAGTCGACTTGCAACTGAGGATACAGGCAAAAGCCTGCGAAACTAGTTTTGTATAATTCAACAGTAAGTGGAGCATAAGATTATCAAATGGACTCACTAGATAATTAAGACCATATTTCCTGTTTTTCAATATCCTCAATTCTTGTTTTTTTATCTCTTTCTAAAATCCTTTACCCATTCTTTCTCCCTCATACCATAATTATCCCATATTCTTGCAGAATATCTTGGATTTTATATATCCAAGTTTCTCTCCCCTTAATTCTTTCTTGTGTTACCAAACATTGTTTAATGATATTCTTTTCTTCTAGTCTCCCTATCCTATACCTATATTGCAGTACTCTTTTTATTACTTGCTTTTATAGCCCAATCTTTATAGCTTGTGATGAAAATATATGTCAAGCCATTACTAATCTTAATTTTCATAGCCATTTCATTAATTGTTATCCATCAATTTTCCTATGTAATGCAGTTATATCAGCAAATGCTATAGGCTTGTTCACAGTGTGACGCTGTCCAGAACAGTCCACTTAAGCCAAATAGGACATCCCATTTTTAAATTTTCTTTGCCTCCCTTATACCTGTTGAAGTGATCATTCTCCAATGTGCTAGTTTCTTACCTTTACTACCCAAGAAACAAATAACTGCATATTACTGCTGTCTCATACATGCTTCCTAAGGAGGGCCATCTGGGATTTGGTTTGGTGAGGTCATATATTGACAATAGTGAAAGTATCTGCATGCACAAAAGACAAAACTTATCTCTAATGCAATCCTTTACTACTTGGTTTATAATTTTTAGAGACATATTAAGGTTACTTTTTGACTCGGCCTCATATTAAAATAATACATTAGTACTGTACAGAAGCATTTAGTTGTGAATGAATCTGAATAATGTACCTCTCTAGTTGTAATTTTTGTGATGAAGATTTTATATAACAGTTAAGAATCAAAATTATATTTGCTTTTTTGTTGGTGTTCAATGTTTTGGTGGTATGTTGCAATACCTGCTTTGATGTTCTAAAAATATCTACCCAACCACCTTTCTTCCTTCTTTCATTTCAAACTTAATCTACATAATCTGAACATTAGGCATCATGCACCACCACCTAAAATAATAAAGGTTGGCTGTGAAGCCTAAGTGCTTTAAAATGTTTGTTTATATAACATTTACTATTTTCATTGCACAGTAGGCACCATCTAATTAGTCTGTTCAGCTGCAGATATATGAAAGCTGTTCTAGACATTCCCAAAGCTTATTTGCATTCCTAGTCCAGCTCAGTAAAGGATATTGTTTTTATTATATATGTATTTATTATGGAAACTCTTAATACCAGAGAATATTGTTAAAAACCTGTTTAGAAATGTATTTGTATTTATGATTTTATTCACCACTTTCGTGTAGCCATTCTTTTTAACTAAAATAGGAAATGCTGTAAAGATTAGGAAGTAAAAATATCATTGAGACCTTTATTTTTTTTTTTTTAAACAAATATAATTTAAACAATTCATGGCTAGTGAAAATTTTATATTTTTTATACCAATTTCAGAGTTTATGTAGCTGCTACATATATAGTTAGTTATAAACATATGAACATAGGTCACAGCTCTGTTCATATTTAGAGCAACCTTGAACAGGAATCAGCTACAGTCATAATATTAATAATCATTACTTTTAGAATATAACCAGAATCAAGATTTGCCTTGAAATCTTGCAATGTTGAATGCATGTATAGAGAAAAACACAGTATAAGTTCTGCATTTGATTTTGTGTGCCCACTTCCCTAAGCAGGTAGGCTTAATACAAACTTGCATAGTAATGTGAGCCCAAAGGCTTAGCACAAATGATTATTTTAGAATTGACTTGTCACATTTTAATATGCTTTAAACCACCATTGCAATTAAAAGAGAATGATTTTCATTCTATACAGCCTAGACATTGGCATGTGACTGTTAAAATTGATGTGGTAGGTTCATTTTTCTCTAATTTGCATGTTGTTGTTTGGGCTGTAGCATCACTTTTGCTTTGCACTTCTCTCAGCAGATGCTAAGTATAACTAAACTCAAATGGTTCATATGGTCCGTCTAGACTGGGAGACACTTAAGGCTTGTAGAGATTAACTGTAGAATTTTCATAACAAGCTCCAGAAACATAGTGTCCCTTTTTTAAACTATTAGTGATGTAAGTGTTACAAATTCGACTCAATCATTAAAAAATCTAACCATTCTAAATATTCAGGTTGAATTTGTATTGAATTAAGATTGACTTATCTTCTCATCCCTTTAAGAAAAAAATCTCTGTGACCCATTTGGTTATGGCATTCATTTGCAACCAGCTGAGGTTATATGTTCAAATACTGCTCAAGTCAAGTTGCGTGGGAAAGGTATTTTTCTGAGGCATTCGCTCATCCTGAAAAGGTAAATACCAGCCATCTTAAGGTGCCTATGGAAACTGGGTTCAAACAAATCATCAATAATTAATTCATGGTCTTCTTAAGACCTTGGTTCAAGCATGGGGTTTTAAAATATCACAATTAAAACTGCCTTGAAAATCAGAAAGAGGGAAAGACAAAGCAAAAGTATTACTTAGGTTCAGAGGTATATAAAAAATACAGTTTTAGTTGGATCAGCCAAATGGTTTGCCATGTTTACATTCTGAGCTCATGTGCCAGATGTGGCAGAAAATTTATAAATAGATGTCTCGAGATATCTGAAGGATCTTTAATTTCCCTTGTTCTTTGTTATTCAGTACTAGCAAGAAAAGAAAGAAAAGGTAAAAAACTATCAGTCTGTACAAGATTTTATTTTAAACCAATAGGTATTGCCATTATAAAATGTTTGTAGAGCTCTACTTAAAAACAATTTTGTTTGCCTTTTAAATACCTTTGAATCTTTAAGCAATAAATAATGTAAAGCTTTAGAAGAGTTCTATAGTAACTCTCAGTAAGAACTTAATTCATATTGGATCTTCTAATTTCAGCAATAATATTCTGTTTCACTATAGTACAACTAGCAGTCATATCAAAAGCAGTCCATTTTTTAAAAAATAATAACATAGAAGTCAAAACTATTCCATTTTTTAACTTAATTTCAGGTTTTTAAGCACTCCCTTTATGTAATATATGATTTTTTTACCTTTCTTTCTTCAATAAAAGGAGTTATATATATATAAAAACATGGAACACCATTTATGAGTTTGCATTACATTTCAAATACACAGCATTTAAGAATATGAGTTTTCATAGTATGTGTTATTCTTGAGTATGTTGACTATATATACATTTATTTTAGGGACAGGTTAATTGTTTCCTTTGTCTTTGTTGTTTTATTTATCTGTTAATAAGTAATTTAATCAGGGAAAATATAGTGTAAAGGTATTTGTTGCAAATTTACAATAGTGCATTCTTAGTGTAAAATTTAAAATATTTTAGTGTGCTGAGAATGTGAAATTTAAAATATTTTAGTACGCTAAGATGAGTCAGAAACTGCATATTGCAAAACGTTTTTATAGTAATTTAAAGATATGTTAAACATTTTTAAACACTAGCACCAATGAATGTTTTAGTGCACTGTGATGCACTCAGTGATTTAGCTAGTGATTTAGCTGGTATGGCAAAAGTAAAAGGTTTTTAGGAACCTACATGCCCTGCACATTAGTGGGAGGGCCAATAATGGATGTGAGTGAGCATGAAAGAAAAACTTTTTAAAAAATAAAGGTGCTTATATCTCCAATGTACAGCATATAATAACAGCTTCTTTGTAACATCAGGCAGGTTGTGCATACCAGCAGTTAATTATTTGCAATTCAACCATTAATGACATAACAGGAGCACTATGTAAACACTCAATGGATCATTGTTGACAATATATGTTGAAATAAAATATATCACTTTTGTTAAGAATGCTTTCGTTTTTTGTATCTGGTAAACATTAAAAGTTTATACATTGATATAAATGTGACTAATGTTGCCTTTAAATGTTCTGATGGAACAAAACATTGGTGCACAATTTTGTTTAGTTAAGGAGAAAGCTGTGCTATCTTGCCTTACAACTTGCATACCCATACTGTTTATATTTATGCAGGATGCAGAATAGACCCCCCCCCCCCCCCGCCCAATAACCATTTTTAACCAGCAAAGCAAATGTGCAAAGTTTTATTCCATTAGGACAGTTGGTTGCATTTCATTTTCTGCACTGCAGAATATTGTTATTGTTCATGGGCACCTGCATGCTTTATTTGGGGAAGAGCTGGTCCTACAGATATTGTCCTGTGTTTTGGCAAGATAACTTTTCCTGGGATAATCACAACATTTTAGTTTAATTTTATTTTTTAACATTTTTTCTTGCATAAAATCTGCTTAATACCAACAATGTTATAATTTCAAGCTCACATTCTCCATATTTATACTAAACATAATTTGCTAAATTTGATTCAGTCAAACAAGTTTCATAAGTTTTTTTCTTCAAAATTGAATGTGAAAATGTTCACACTAACTCCATTGACAACTTTTTAAATTGGGACACATTTAGGAATCTTCATTCTCATCTCCAGCTGTTGACTGATTATTTGTTAAGTTCCTGAAAGTTCCTAAAATATGTCCTAATTTAAAAACTTTTAAGTGAAGTTTGTGTCAATATTCAAATATGTTCAGTTTTGTAGACATTATTACTTCATTGTCAATAGCTTCTAAACACATATTTCAATTTCATAAGCTTCATTCACATTAAAGATGCACAAGTATAAGTAAAAGCACTTTTTTTTTCCTCCCACGTATTTAAAATATTATTTTTTCCTTCTACACCCTATTCCAATATATTTTCCCCTTTCTTGGTACAAATTGAAAAAAAAAATCATTCACAGGCATTATACGTAAAATTAAATAATTCAATTAAAATTTGTAAAAATTTGCAAAACAACTTTCATGTTACTAACCTTTGAATTTATGAAAAGATAAAGTTGGTCTAGATCTTAAAACTGTTATTGTTATTTTTGTTATTTCCTTAATAGCATATTAAAACAGGGTCCAATCCATGATAAAAATATAGCAATGTTAAAATATTTTGCTTGCTATTATATCATCTCATTATCAAGCATTATCTCTGTAAAAACATACATCTTAAGTCTCTATTAGCATCATTATCTACTTAAATGCAAACTTATTAGCTGTGCAAATGGTATCCCTAATTTATAAATATATCCAAATAAGTGAAACAGAATTAGTAAAATTTGATTGATTTCCTGTTTAAAAAAAAGTGCATAGTTACTTAGGGATTTTTTTATCCCACTTTCCTTCACTCTTTCTCTCCCTGCATGTGTGTGGATTCTTTGTTATACTCTGTTAGTGTAAGATTCCAAAAGAGAGAAAATTTTTTAACTTAAATGTAAATTGGAACTTGCACAGTGAAGCCAATCATATTAATTGATATCATTGTATGATTCAGTTGAACTACACAGTCTTAAAGCTTCACTTACTTTTCATAAATGTATGGAACCGGTTTCGAGAACATTTTGTTCCCATCTTCAGCCAGGCTAAAGTTCAACTGAGTTGAATGTTCTCGAAACCGGTTCCATACATTTATGAAAAGTAAGTGAAGCTTTAAGAGTGTGTAGTTCAACTGAATCATACAATGATATCAATTAATAAATTTTTTTAAATTTATTGCAACCAGGTTCTGATATTAAAAGCTACCCATCCTGATGAAGGCAACAACAATTAAACTGTTCTTAAGCCCACTGTCTCACATCAGCCTGAGATTAATAATAAAAAATGTAATATATTTTAATTATAAAGAATGCAAATTTCTGCAAAAAGTAGCATTTTATGTACTCTTTTCAAAAAATGATGGTGCTTCTAGTTTCAGGACCACTCACTTTACATCTCTTTAACCCCTACTGCAGGTGCCCATGTTATTGTTTCTTGTACATTTTTGGAATAAAAATATTGCTGTTCATTTAATGTATGATGTTAATAAAAAGGCACAAATCAATGAATAACCATATTTGAGTTGTGTACTTTGTGATATGTTTTTAATGGTAATTATATATACAAACAGGAAACTTATAGTATGTATACACTATAAGTTTCCTGTTTGTCACTCCTATTTCTTCTTCCTATTATTCACCCTATAATACAATGTTAATGGAATGCAATATCAGAAAGAGAAATCCTATTGATGAAAATAACTTTTTTATTTATTTATTATAAGAACATTTTGCTTTGCTTTAGTGTTACGTTTAAAAGAAAAAAAAATATGACATGGGTGGCAGAAATTGTTAAGTTATGTTCTTGTGAGCAGTAAGTCTGGGATTTTATTTCTGCCAAGACTGTCCCCCCTGGCAAAGGTTTTCTCCAGGTTTTCCTTAATCATAAATAACAAATGCTGGGGAGATACTTTAAACTTAGGCCTGAAAGGCTTCCTTGCTTAAAAAATCCTTTCCATCATTTCATGTCATATATAACCATTGATCCCTCAGCATTAAAAACAGGCTTTAAAACATTCAAAAGAAAATAATTTGCCATTATGGACTAATGACATTATATCACATGCTATAAACTTAATTGGATCATAACATTTTAATCTGAGAGGAAAGTACAGTTATATGAAACAGTCCTTTGTTGCAGTACTATATAGTACCAAGCATTGGTACCAAAAACCACCTGCTCAAATCACCGGAGCATAAGTCTGCAACCAGCTGCAAAAGTGGAAAACATAGTTTTGAATTTTACTAGAGCCCAGTTGCAAAAGTTGAAAATGTAGTTTGTATTTTACTAGAGCTTAAGTTGTCTGGGTAGAACTTTTTCTAAAATTTCCATACCCAGATAAAAGGAATGCAAATAGCATTAGGTACTGATGAACTCTCAGGCTCATTTACATCATCATTCATTAATTCATCTCATTCTTCTTATATAGAAAAGAAGAAGAAAACAAATTGGTACCAAATATGCATAGTTAAAAGATGAATCAATTTCCTTAATCCCCATGTGCATAATAGGTAATGCCTTTCAACATTAAACTTCGTCATATTTAAGCCTCATACTTACAGTTATGTATGTTACTCTAAAAATAGATATCCATTTTTAAAATATCTATTTATTTTTAGTGCACCAGGTTTTAAGAATAAAAAGGGAAGGTCCTGTTTCCATCTGTGCCAAATGTTCCAAAATTCAGGTGAAGGGATATCATTCTATTGAATTTCCTGCCCAAGGTAGCAATAACACCTGAAGAATGAAGAATAATCCTTTTTTTTTTAATTTCAAGAACCAGGTACAGGAGAACAATCATGCCTAATGGCTACATTATCTGGCTTATCTACAACTACAAATGAAGGTGGAAAACATTTAATGAATATATCAACTGACTCCATTCCATTCCTTTCCCAATTTATCATTTCATTTCATGTGTCAGTGTCCATTTCCTGTAGTGCAAATGATCATAAAACTTATTAAAAATAACTGACCCCAAACATCCTTATTTTGTTGATATAACAAAAGATTGAACTCCATTATCTGTTCATTGCATGGCCATTCAAAACAAGTTGTCTGCGACTCAGTTTGAAGACAGACATTACAATGTTATATTCCATCTGTAAAACCATACACCAGTCGCTTACCTAGTGTCGGTCCTGGTGGTGTAGTGGTTACCATACTTGCCTCCTATACCCAAGATTGCGGGTTCGAACCCGGCCAGGACTGATGGATTTTTTCGGGTGTAAAAATCCTAAGTATGGTTTCCTTCGGAATGGAAGTAAAGCCGTGGGTCCCATGTCATACATTTACGGCACGAAAAAGAACCTCAAGCCTGAAAGAGAGGCCTCTGAGCAAAATTTGTCGGCCGTTTCACGCCCTGAATTGAATGGGATGCTGATGACCTGAGATGTTAAAGAGAGTCCATAAATAAATAAATCAATCAATCAATCAAAGCTTTCCTAGTGTGTATCATTAAGCCATCTGAAAGCAGTGCACAGTGTATAAACAAAGAAATCAAAAAGAAAAAATAAGTAAAACATTTCATCTTTCATTTCAGCCAATTATAAATCAAATAGGCTGCTTCTATATCCTCCATGTGACTGTACCTTTACCTTAGCAGTGACCAGCACTTATACATCTCCTGTCTTTCCATTACTCTAACCACACTCCTATTGCTCAAAGTGCAATTAACTTTAAAAGAGTTGGCAATGGTATTTGAATCTGTCCATGATAGAAGGACCTCAGTTGTCCTTATCCAATTTTGAGATAACTAAGAAAAATTACTTTGCTATAAAATCATTACCATTAAAGAAATTTAAAAATCATGCATATTCCTTGCAAGGTATGTATTCCAGTACATCTAGAAAAATAATAGAAACACTTATATTAGCTTAAATAGCCTTTTAGTATATGTTGGGTTTTTCTAATAAAGTCACTCAACTAGAAAGTATGTTTTTAATATTATTTTATATAACTCATTACAGCAGTTATGTATGCTATATAAGAATAAATTTTATTTTACAGCAAAATATTTATCATCTATCAGTCAGTATTATGTCACTTCAGTACCTCCTAATAGAACTCTTGATGTCATGGGGTTACATAAGGTAATAAATAGCCTTCTAATATTATTTGCTGTCTAGGGTACCAATACAATGAGCTTGGTTTCTGAGAAATGACAAAATTGGTTTGCCAGGTAGACTTAAGATAACATTTGTGCTTCACTTAGAATTTATTCCTGTTTGTATGATGATGTAACCTGGAAATTTTGAATGTAAGAGAAGTTCAAAATAGTACTGATTAAAAATTGAATTTTGTGATCCCTTGATACATTTCTGGAACACATTTCTTCTAAAAAAACTTTTTTTTTTTTTTTTTTTTGCAAACCTGCGGCACTAATTCCTAAAATCTAGTACCTTCAAAGAGTAAATTAATTTTATTTATTTGTTGTTATGATTATCTAAGTATTTTTCATTTACTGTATATATTCTGTCATAGTTCTGGTAGTCTAGTGATAACCATACTTACCTCTTAGACCCAACATCATGGGTTCAATATCGGCCAGGGTCGATGGATCCTAAGTATGGCTTTCTTTGGAAAAGTAATGCTGTTGGTCCCGTGTCATAGATTTATGGCAGGTAAAAGAACCTTAAGCCTGAAAGAAGAGGCCTCTGAGCAAAATTTATTGGCCATTGCATGTCCTGAATTAAATGGGACACATGATCTGAGATGTTAAAGAATGTTCATAAATAAACCAAATAATCTTCATATTTGTTCATTTCTTTCTTGGTTATACCAAAATCCTTGTCACTGGGCAGATACGAGGTTAGTTCCATTAGTTTCTGGCCTTGTCTATAAGGATTATCACCTTCACAAAACCCCTTATCTGGTGTCATACCTTATCTGTTAAGTAAATAATTGCAGCTGTAACTTCAGCTCTACTGTGATCAGTTGTTTAAATACAGTTGCATAAAGGCAATGTGTAGAAGATTGTGACATGTTCAAAATGGAGTTTTGAGCTGTTATTAAGTTCTTCACAAAAGTAGGACTACTCCAAATGAAATTAAACAGCGATTGGATGGTGTATATGGGGAAGCATACCCCTTATATTCTACCATAAAAGAATGTGCCAAACTTTTCAAAAATGGGTCGAGAAAACATTGAAGACGAGCATGCGGGTCGGCTCTTGGAGGTGCTCACTCCTGAAAATATCACTCTTGTGCAAGGAGAAATTATGGAAGACTGCTGGTTCAAAGTTACAGAAATAGCAACAAGGTTGAGCCTTTCTAAAACTACAGTTCTTCAAATTATTAATGAGCATTTAAACAAGAATAAGGTTAGTGCAAGATGGGTGCCTAGACTTCTTTCCTCAGTTCAAAAGCAGCAGCGAGTCATCCGGTGTTAGGAATTTTTGGAGCTCTACCAGGCAATGAGAGAGATGTTCTGCAAATCATTGTTACAGGAAATGAAACTGTGGTCCTCTACTATGATCCCTTGGCCAGAAGAAAATCAATGGAGTGGCATATACCTGGCAAAGCATCGCCCCTAAAGGCCAATGTCACTCAGTCAACCAAGAAGATCATGACCACAATCTTTTGGGACTGTGAAGGAATACTCTTCATTGACTTCAAGGAGAGGAACACCACAGTAAATGGAGAGTACTATGCTGGCCTACTGCACAGACTACATGTTTCCTTGCATCAAAGAGAAAAGGCGAGGAAAGCCGAGTAGTGATGTGCACCTTCTTCACGACAATGCACCTAGGCACACAGCTCTTGTTGCAAAGGAAGCTGTGAAGAAATGTGGCTTTAAGGAGATCGACCATCCACCCTACAGCCCATATCTAGCTCCCAGTGACTATTTCCTCTTCTCATAACTCAAGAAGGACCTTCAAGGAAGGAAATTAAAGATGACAAAGAAGTGATGGATGCTGTTTATGCTCTTTTGCAGACAAGACTTTTGACTATTTGGGGGGGGGGGAATTGAAATGTTAATTCATAGATGTGAGAAGTATATTGCAATAAAGGGTAACTTTATTGAAAAGTGAAATATAACTTTTGTCGTGATCATACCTAGAAAATGGTCATACCAGAAGCTCATGGACATACCCTCATATAAATGCCCCCCAATAGGATAGTAGTATTCAATTGTATTGAATCTTTTAAAATATGTAAATGTTAAGAGCAGTTTAGCAAACAGTGGTTCTCCCCCCCATATAACTTGTTTTCTTTGCTTGGATTGGTCTCCCATATTTCCATTTCTTTGATATCCATCCATATTCTATATTACTGAGGTCTTGTAATATAGAATATTAACTTCTTCTACGATATGGGCAATACAGATGTTTTGCATGCTCATAAAAACTAATGTTTTTTCAGTACATTAATTTTTTTTCTCTTAAAATGATTTACATACATTATCAACACAATTCAAGCTTACCTTTAAAATTTGGGATAGAAATATGTCCAAGTACAAGAGAGGAAAAGTTCACTGGTATTTAACAGAGGCAGCTTAAGGTGATCCAGTAGTTCTGCAATCAATATGCCTATTGCACTGTGCCTTGCAGATCCCAAGCAGATTGATGGACATTCACATCTTTCAGCAGGAGAAACACTATTGGAAATTGGAATAGAAAGTTCTTAGAGGACACAAGATATTGACTGGGTCTTTCATAATTTTTTCACTTATTTCATGGCAGCTGATTTTGTTTTAAAGTTGGCCAAATTTTGGGAATATTTACATGTTTTAATATTGGTACATGATAAGCTTAATGCTCTTATTCAGAATTTCACTTTTATTTTTCCCACCCATTACAAGGAAAGCGTGTGAAAAATTTTTCCAAATTGCAAATCTTGATCTGTTGGACAACACAGAGATAACAAAAATAAAAAATGTATTAATATCCAAAAAAGGATATGAACCCATGATCCTGCAACCAACAGATCCTCTTATTTTACAGCAAGAAATCCAGCTTCTCAGACAAGTAAGCATATATTAATTAATACAGTGTGGGTAAATTTGTTACACACTTCACTTACCGTATTTAAGTTAGGACATTTTAGGGAACAGTGCAGTTAGTTTCCTACTGAAGTCATTTACTCCACATTGCATTTGCTTTTTTAACTATGATGGTATTAATATGATTAATAAAATTTATTTAACTTGCTAGTACCTGCTGAAAATTCTCATTGAAACATATTACACAATGCATTCTTTCCCATAGTTCCTGTTGCTAATGCACCTATGGGAAAGAAACTCAATCATGCTCATACCTTTTTCTTGTTCTTCTCTTTCTTGATCAGTGTGGTTTAAGTGCTTATTGCTTTAAGACATGAATGAAATTAATTATTAATGAAAATCAAATGTGTACAACATTCATTGATACTTGACATGTGGCTTTAAACGGCAAAGAAAAGGCTCATAAAGACCACTTAGTCATGCTGAATTTAGCCCATAGTTGCTTAGTTGAGAGTTCTCCACAACCTGTGTTTGCCTATCCATTCTGATGATTGTTTAATGAATAAAAATAAACAAATTGGATGGGGAAATGCTGCTTATAGGCATTTAGTAACTTTGGGCATGTATTCAATTTGTAACAATTAACAACTCTCATGTTATGTTGGTACCACTAGTAGCTCATCTCATCTTTCTTATGTACATGTATCAATAAGCCACTCTAGAGAGCAAACAAATACATAGTCCCAATTTTTTAACATTGCCTAAAGTTCATTTTTTAAGGGCAGTAAAAGAACTGAATAATATAAGTGAAAATACTAACAGAGGCATATTGATTTATCAACATGGGTAGTATGCACCTTTATTTTACTTTAACCATCAAATAAACGTATTTGTACTCTTTAAGTTTGCAACCATGAGGTATCTGCATGATACTGGTGTTTCAAACAGTATGAACACAAACACTTTTACATATGAAAAGAAATTTTACCCCTTTTTCCTGCTAATATAGGAGTCTTACTCTGCCTATATCATTAAATATAATTTATAATACCTATTATTGTTTGTTAATATAACTGCACTAATAATTACAACAAATAGGGGACATCAAACCTTGTCATTGTTTTAACACACCTAATACAATCTTATAACCAAGAAGAGTCTTGAATCATAAAAGGAATAATGATTTTACAAGAAAGAAAGACATTTTACAGAAAATATCAGAAACACAAAGCTTCATCACAGTTCATGAATTATTTAAAAATACAAAGATTTATTAGACACCTCCATGGTCTAGTGGTAGCATTTACAACTATAAATTCAGAGGTCTTGGGTTCGATCCTGGTCAAGTCAAGCTGTATGGTAAGGTTTTTTTTATTTATTTATTTATTTTTGAGTTTTTTCTTACCCTGAGAAAGTGAATGCCAGATAACTTTAAGGTGCCAAGGATTCCAAGCTCATTTGTCTGTCATTCATTTCATTCATCCCCACAGACTTACACCTGTAGTATTCAGGTTCAATCTACAGACGTAGCTAGATGTAGGTAGAAGACCAATGTTGTCTAAAGCAATAATAAATAAAACAAAATATAAAAAGATCTTCCAAGTTGAATGTTTCTGAATGTTAACACAAACAGAGTTTTTAAATAGGATATTTTTTGGAAACCATTGTTAACTGACTAGCTTGTTAAGTTTTGGGTTACTTGATGTGGTTGTGACTGGATCCGAGCTGCTACTCTGTTTGCTGCAATAAGAATTTGTGGAATTCAAGGGATGCTGAAATTCATGAATTTGTTCCAATTTTTAAGAATGAAAAAATTTTTCCATGTGGATAGTTCTATTGGAATGTGTATTTCTTTTAACAAAATTACTTCTTTCTTAATTTCATGATTTTGTTCCAAAAAAATTGGCTACTGCCCATTTTTCCAATTGCTTTAGCTGGCATTTCTAAAATGTTCTTTCTTCCTGGTTTCAAAATTTCTTTTTGTTTTTCCTATGTATTTTAAGTCACAATCTAAGCATTCTATTGCATAACCTAAACTTAGTATTCATTTTTTACACTAAACTCCACTCACTTACACAAAAGTAAGACGCGTTTCAGGAGAATCTCTCCCATCTTCAGTTGCTCACTGAATCGCCGTTATTCAAAACGATGGCTGGACAACCGGATGTTCCTGTGGTGGCTCTGTTGGTTGAAGTAAGAAGTTGCTGAGTTCATCCATAGAAGGAAACTCAAAACTCATTAGGTATTCTCCATTTTTGAATATGAAAATTTTTTCCCAAGTGGATAACTCCAATGGGTTGTGAAGAAGTTTCAGCAGTTTAACTCCTGGTTTTATTTCATGGTTTTTGGTCCAAAAGTGAGCTGCTACTGCTGATTTATCCACATGTTTAAACCAAATATTCCTAAAATGTTCTTTCCTCCAAATTTCCAAATTTCTTTTTGTTTTGCCTATTTGCTCTGTTCATAATCTGCACATGGACACCTGGACTTCTGATGAAATTTTGAAGTGTTGTAATTTTTGTACTAGATCAAGTGAATTTTTAATAGATATAAATGGGCCTAATACAATAAAATATGATCTGAAAATTTTCTTTTATACAGCATCTAATGAGTATAGGTAATGCATTATCAGAAACTGTACAATCAATTACAAAAATTGAACCTTTCAGAAAACAAGTTATAAAATAGGTACTTGTGGAATCCATACATTAAAGAATTTAAACAAGTGAATGAATTGTAAATAATGCTTTATATATAAGAATTTAAAATCATCTTAATTTCTAACTATGAACATAAGATTATTTAGTGCTACGTAAATTCTTTGTCTATAATAATTAAAGTCAGGTATATGTTATAAGGTAATTTTAAAATAAATATATTATTTTATAATTAAAATAATTTAGTCCCAGATACATGTTTATGTTCATACTATAATATTATCATGTATAATTTAATTGTAAAATAATGTTTACTATGTATAATATTGTAATTTTACAAGTTCAAAAACCACCTGAAATTAAGAGCACATATATTATTAATAAATAAAAAATAGTTTGATGTTTTTGAAAGGATGAATTTATTTTAAGCCCTTTTGCAAGTGAGTTGATGTTAACTATTGATCACAAGCTATGATTGTGTTTAATGTAATTTTGGAAGTTAATGCAATCTCAATAGAAAAGGGTTGTCTGGGGTATTTTTGTTTTATGCTATGTCTGAAAGGATCTTCATTTCTTATATTATGTTGATAAAGTGTTGCAAATTTTGAGAGATCCTTGCTTATTTCCTTGTCCATTATTGTAGATTTATGGCACGTAAAAAAACCTCAAGCCTGCAAGAAGAGGCCTCTGAGAATATTCAATGGTTGTTTCATCTCTGAATTGAATGAACGTTGATGACCAGAGATGTTAAAGAACGTCCTTAAGTAAACCAAATAAATAATAGCATTCTGAATAATTGAATGCTAACTAAAGCTGAGGGACTATGCACTACTGGTAGCTCATTCTAATCTTCTGCAATCAAGGATCTAGTAGTAGTTTATTTCCAGTTGATTGCTTTAGTACATAGTAGTATAATTGATATTAGACACATCTCAAAAATATTGAATTAACACAAGAATATCAAAAGTATAGGAAAAAACATAATACAATTAAGTGTATATAATAATATCATGGTAAGTACATAGATGGAGTACATGGTCATTCTCACACTACTAGAACATAGTGCGGTTATGAAATAGTTTTTATGGTCAATTGTGTCAAATGAAATATGTTCTTTTTCATCAATAGCTCTGAAGGGTTCACAAACAAAAGAGAAAATTGCTGATTCAATACAATGATTGCTTCTAAAATCCCTGTTGGTCTCCATATAGTAAACTGTTCCTCTCTAGGAAGTTCAAGAGCCACTTATAAAATAATTTTTCCAAATTTTTTGAGAAGACTGATAGTAATATGTCAATTGTTTGACATATTATTTCTTTATCCCCTTAATGGCTCAACAATAGCTATTTTGAGGCAAGCAGGAAAAATGCCAATGCTGAAGGATTCATTGTAAAGGTATGTTAAATGTAGAGCAATTAGATCTGCACATTTTTTAATGAGGAAGTTAGGTGTGTCATCTATTCCTGTTTAACATTTTGGTTTTAGATCCTTTATTATTTGCAGTATTTCCACTTCATTGGTTGGGACAAAGTACATCGAATCTTTGATTATGCTACTTACTTCACAAAGTAATTGTTGAAACTATTTGCTACTTCATTGCGGTGTGAGATGTATTGTAAATTCTCCATCAGAGTTACGTTTGCGACCTGGGGTAAATTATCTGTTGTTTCTCTCTTAATTACATTCCATTTGACTTTTGATTTGTTACTAGCTATTTTGAATGCTTTATCATTAGCATGCCGTCTTACTTTTCTTATGACTCTGAATAGGATTGTTTTATATTTTATGTAGTAGTCTTTTATTTTAGGACTGAAAGGATAAGTTTGTTTCGCACAATTTCCTCATCCCTGGTGTAACCCAATGCTTGCTATTATTATTAGGATTTTCTTGATGATTTTCATGGGGCAGGTCATGTTTAGATAATAATTAAAAGTTTCTAAGAATGATTCAAATTTGCTTGACACATTATTACGATTGTAAATTTCTTCCCAAGATTCTATACTAAGTAAATGAAGTATACAAATCTATTCTGCCAAGGGATCTAGCGTGAAACGTTGGTTAAAATGCTTAAATTAAAGGAAAACTGGAAAAGAGGTAATCTACGGACGATGATGAATTGTTTGATTTCAATGCTTCAATCTTCTAGTAGACGGTTCATGATGTGAATCAACTAAACTTCATGGGTTAAACATTTCCCATATGGTTTGGTTATTCGCGTCTACGCACGTGATCACGTGATGGTGAAAATCAGCTGATTCATTCATGGCTCGTGTCATCTGTGGCTCGTGAGCACCTCGTGACCTCCTCGGGCTCCTCGTGTGAGTCTGCTTGCGGGCAGTAAATCATGTACAGTAACTGATAACGTCATATAAAAAATGTACGTTTGTACCGTTTTTTATTTACATACAGTATCTCAGGATTCGTATGTGCCAACCCTTATAGGCTTCTGAATCTTCAGTGAATAGCAAGTTGTTATTTTTTTTCCCCCGTTCTATGTAACGATTTAAAAAAGAAATTGAAGATGTCAAAAGCCGCACTTAAAAATGAACGATGAAAACAAAGGGATATTATGTGTAGGAAAAACGATGCTATATATTGAGAATACATGCCAAACATATTTGAGAGAAGATAAAAAATCTCGGTAATTTACTGTGTTTAAAGCATTATATATTTTTTTTCTCTGTAACTGTCATTCCAGTCACACGATTGCAACAAGTGAAGTTGGGATCCCTTATTTGAAGGAACATGATAAGCAGCATACGAGAAGTGTGTGGTAGTGTGTTAAGCCAGCTTCCAGGAGTGGGAACGGCAACATATCAAGAGAAAAAAATACTCTGTATTGGATTAGCTTGTGTAGACATTATCCAAGTGTGTGAATCTTTTCCTATAGAAGACTCAGATCAAAGGTATGGAAATGTTGAAATTGCCCCTTTTAAAGTGCTTTGGTTTCATTCCTAAAGCCAGACACTGCTGCGGTTCAATAACATGAGATAGTTAAATAAAGAGTGCTATAATTTGACTTTTAATCCCAATTGAGCTCTGGATTATCCCTCACTTCAATTGTAAAGACAAATGGTAATGCACACAATATTTGTAAAACTAAAAGAGCCGCATACTGAGATTTAATAAAATTAGATTTTGCATAAAACGATTTAGTTAATTTCTTTCTGGACAGTTTTGCTGGCAATTCTTCGGAGAAATTTACTGAAAATGTAGGTATGATTTTTTAAAATTTGTTTTAGAATCTGCTGCTTCTATTATTTTAATTAAAAGCATTTTTAATAGTTAAATACTTTTTTTTTTTTTACATCTGGCTATTATTATTATTATTATTATTATTATTATTATTATTATTATTATTATTATTATTATTATTATTATTTTTTTTTTTTTTTTTTTTTTTTAATTGTGACTGTAAAATTCAGTTTACTTTTATATAACATTTGCTTAAGAAATGCAGCATTTCTTTGAAGCTTTCAGATTATTTTAATTTCTTTCAGTAAAGCTTTAGCACATGTGTCAGTCTCTGAATTGGGGAATAAAGCATTATAAAGCAGTTCACGTAACTTAAACTAACTTAACATAACTACATAGGAACCCTATTATGAGATTCTTCACCCAACAAACCTAACCTAGGTGTCACATGTTTAAGATTGTTGTGAACTATATGCAATTTCAGTCATCTAGCTAAAGTGCTAAAATTAGGCTTTTGTTTCATATATACACTTTTTGGGGTTTTGGGCAAATATTCATATTATGATAAGTTTATTATTTATGCTATGCAGGAAATAAAATATTCATCCATATTATAGAAACCGCCACGGGTGGCCGAGGTCGTTAAGTCGCGGACTCGTGAGCGCGAGGTCTGGGGTTCCAAGCCCGCCGGGACCGTTCTCCCTGACTGAGGTTTTTTTTTCCAGGTTTTCATCAGTTCACATAAATGGCAAATGCCGGGGAGATACCCTAACCTTAGGCCTGGAACGTTTCCTTCCTTAAAAATAAATCCTTTCCCAATTATTAATTAATTTCATGTATCACCAGTGTCCATCGCCTGTGGTGCTCTGTAACAAAAACGGACGTTAAACACTATTCATTCATTCATATTATAGAATAAACGAGTATTTAAAAAACTTGTATGCTTGCACTGCTACCCATCGCAAAAAGCTTTATTGAATTTTTGGTTATTTGAGTTAATAGCATGCTAGTATTGTAATTATGTATAGATAGGTTCATTTTAAAGCTATCAAAGTTGTCAACAACTAAGCTAATGAATATATGTACTCTCCAGCAAGAGTAAGAATAATGAGTTTTTAAATAATATATGATTGTGGAGAACCAGCACCACAAAGATTCTTATTACTGTTTTTTTGCAAGATGAATTCTTTCTTACTGTGGGCAGAATTACCCCTCCCCAAAAAACTATCCCATATCTCAAAATGGAATGAAAATATGTGTAATATCCTACTGTTAATGTAAAGTGTTCAAAACTACTTAGAGCAAAGCAGGTAGCACTGAGCTTTGGAACTCTAGTCTCTTATTATTATGTTTCTTTCAATTTAATTTCTTTTCAATTTCTAGCCGAAGAGCTTCGTATCAGGAAATTTCCATGTGGTGAAATTAGTGTAACTAATGATTAATTCTGATACCTGCTTGTTTTTAGTTCTAAACAGAATAGTATTTGTTTTGTCAAAGTTTAGCAAAAGCTTATTAGCTTCAAACCAAATATTTAGCTCTTCAAATGCCTTTGTGACTAAGTCTGAAAGCTAAGCATGTGACTTCTCAGAACTAAATACATTGGTATCATCTGCAAAAAGTGCTATCTTAGTTTCATACTTAAGCTACAAGATAAATGATTTATATATATATAGAAAGAAAATGGAACCCAGTATTCAGCTTTGTGGATAACTAAGTTTATTAATTCCAGCAATTGATTCACAACTACTGGTGATAGTTTTTTGAATCCTTATCATTAGATATGAAGTGAACCAATGTAAAGATAGCTTGTCAATGCCGAAGAATTTCAATTTCTGTGACAGCAGTATGATTTATGCTATCAAAAGCTTCAGCCAAGTAACAAAATATTCCCAGAGGAAGTTTTTTTTATTTAGAAAAGAAAATATTTCAGTGGTGAATTTAAAGGTGATTTGGCAATCCCCTCCTAAACCCAAAGCAAGATATGGAGAATATTTTTTGAGTGAAGTAATTTACAATGAGCTTCTGTACAATTTTGAAAATGCCATTAAGATTGAAATTAGTTTGCAACTGGAGGGTATACATTTATCACTATTTGTTTAGAGTGTTAATTACAGTCTGCTTCATTCTTTCTGGAAATAACCCTGTTAAGAATGAATGATTAAAAATATGGCTAAGAGGTTTACGTATTTCAGGATAATATCGTAACAATTTAGTGCTTATCCCATCCCAATCATGCGAGTGTTTGCTCTTTAATGACATAATAATTTTTCATTTCTAATAGGGTTTGTGAGATCTGTTTTAAATCCACACTGAATTTCTGGGTATGCTTTCTCGAGTAGACTAAGTGCAGAACATTTAAAACAGCTCTACGTGTTCTCCCTTCAGCCGCAGTTAAGAAATAAGAATTGAATGTATTGGCAGTGTAATAATCAAATGTCAAATGTCCAAGAACTGCTAGGAAGAGTTAAGTCCTGTTGGTCTAATCTTATTTTGATTTAAAGTAAACACTAAAAATCATGTCGTCACATTAAAACTGTCTTTAAGTTTCACAAACACAAACACTGTGTTTGTGAAACTTAAAGAGAGTTTTAATGTGATGACATGATTTTTAGTGTTTACTTTAAATCAAAATAAGATTAACAAAAGTTTCACTGTGTGGATTCCGACATTCCGTAAACATATCCTGTTGGTCTGTTGGTAATCATACTTGCCTCATAGACCCAAGATTGTGGGTTGAATCTTGGCCACTCAATGAAATTTTTGGGTGTAAAAATCCTAATTGTAGCTTCCTTTGGAAGGAAAGTAAAGCTGTGGGTCCAGTGTCGTAGATTTACAGCACATAAAAGAACCTCAAGCATGAAAGAAGAGACCTCTGAGCAATATATCTCACCCTTGAGTTTAATGAATGCTGATGACCTGATATGTTAAAGAGCATCTGTAAATAAACTAAATAAATAAAAACTACTGGGGAGATGATATTTTCATTAGTTCTACCTAATTCAGTTTGTATAATTTTCCTTATAATTTTAATTTTTTATCAGATTTGTTGATACTCTGGGAAAAAAATATCTTATTTCAGCTTTAGTTATTACTTTAATAATTATTTTACAATATAGTTTATAATATTTTTTTAAATCTGGATTGTTGCTAGAATGATAATGTAAGTATAGTTTCCTTTTACTAGCACATGATTTTCTAACACTCATGCTATGTTCTTGGTGTTGGGCGATTTAGTTTCATTTTTCTTAGGAAAACTGCTTCAAATAAAGTTGTTGTTGTTGATGATGATGGTGGTGGTGGTGGTGGTGGTGGTGGTGGTGGTGATGATGATGATGATGATGATGATGATGATACAATATTTAAAAATGTTTATATATAAATCAGCTCAAGGGCATTAAGTTATATAGAGCAGGTTCACTTCCAAAAAGTCCCTGGCAAAGCTAGCAAATTTAGCAGGCGATCTTTTGTCAAGAGTCTGCGTCATTTTGCATGAGCAATAGTGTGACAATATTGGTAGCAGACAACACTTTACAGGACATCAAGCAGTTTGACAATCACACAAGTACCTATTCTAATCCCATGCCCATCAGTTAGTGAGGGAGTAATTTTAGAATTAGGAGCTTTATGGCAGGGCACCTGCTCTACTGAGCAAATTTGGACATTTTTGTTTACTTAATAGTTGCTTGCAGTTAGTATTTACTCAGAGAGTATTTAGGATATGGTCATCTTAAATTTTTGGTCTGCCAAGTTATTCACAAGTTCATGGGGAACTTTTGCCAACAGTGGTATTAAATAGTTTTTTGTATCTGGGATTTTCACAGTGAAATATATTATAATATAACAATTATTGTTACGAAATCACTCAAATTTCACTAATTTTGTTCCACTTGGACATGTTTCAAAGGCTATTGCCTCCATCTTCAGCTTGATCCCACTGGCCACTTCCCAGTGTGGTATTAAGATATCGCTCTGTGACTTTAACGAACTTATTGATGCGGTAATTGTTGTTTGGGAGATCAAAGTTAACCAAAAATTCTTTGTTTATGTTTATAAATATATTTTCCCATAATGTTAATTCTATGGGTTTTTGAAGAGCTTTTAATAGTTTTGGTTCCTTTTGGAATTCGTGTTTTTTTTGCTAAAAATAGTCTGCCACTGCTGATTTTTCTGTGTTTTTATATTTAACATTTCTCATGTGTTCCTTAAAACGTATGGTAATATTTCTTTTTGTTTTCCCTATGTATTTCATGTCACAGTCTTTGCAATCGATTTCATAAATGCCTGATTGCTTTCCTGGTGGAATTTTGTCTTTTGTGTTGGTGTTTAAGTGGTTTTTTAAACTGAATTTATTTACTGGGGCCAAAATGATGTTTGCCTCTCTAAAAATCTTCTGGAATTTTTGGTGTGCCCATGGGTGGAATGTAAATTTTTTATACATATGATCTCCTTTGTAGCCTTTTACTGTGGTGATGTCCCATATTTCATTATGATGAATAGAAATATATGGAATGAAAACAGAGCCTTGGCAGTGATTTGCAAAAGCAGAGGAATGCAAGAAAGTAGTGAAATGCAAGAAAGAAGAAGAAATGCAAGAAAAGAAGAAAGCTGAATGTCAGTCTGAATCAACCTATTCTTTGATTCACGATGACTGTAAGTTTGGTAAATAATGAAAATGCAGGTTATCTACATATCTGATAAATGAGCATAAGTGCAAGTGTCTTAGATATTTTCTCTTGTCACTTGGTCTATTATTACAAAGAAGATGCAACCTTTCAGCTGCATGTATAATAGTGGTGAAATATGGACTCACCATTTTGTACTGTAAAGGATGTGTCAAGACATGCTATGGTAGTGCTGATCCATTCTGTTGGAAAGAAATTCAAAAGGCTGCTGTTAAGAAGAAAATTAAATTGATCACCCTCTGAGATTCTTAAGAGCCTATTCTTTTAGATCAACATGGAATTGTAAAAAATGTAGCATATTGTGATGCTCAGCAAAGAGAGCTGAGAGCTACAGTTCTGTTATTAAAGAAAAGTAAATAAGTCAAAGGATTTTTGTAGCAGAACAGTATCCATTCTGCTACTGCAACGTGCATGTTGGAAACTCTTACAGTGTTGAAATGGGGAATCGTGGCATATCTAATCCGCAGTGCAGTGTATTTGATTCATACATTTTGGATTGCTCAAGGACGCTTTAAGGGGCAGGAAGTTCATGTAAGAATAATGTGAAAGTGGAAGTCTATCAGAGGCTACTTGTGAAACTACAGATATTTTTATGGTATTAAGTTGATAGGCAGCTAGGAAAAATATATTGCAAAGCAGAATTATAAAGTAGAAGAATTATATAATTTCCCATATGGGATGAATAATAAATAGAATTGTATGAAAATAAAGCTTGGAGGCATACTTCATACTTTTAATAAAACAAAATACCTGTTTAGGTGTTTTATGAAGTATTGTTTGCTTTCCGGAAGCATATTTTTACTGTCATAAGCAAATGTGCGTTGTATATTGCAGATGTGTGTCAATGAGATGGCAGCGTGGAGGCAATTCATCAAACAACTGCACTGTGCTATCTCAAATGGGAGTGCCATGCGAGTTTTTGGGAACCCTTAGCAAGAAGCAGCATATGAGGTATGCTCTTGGAAATTTAGCATGTTTTAGTTCTGAAGAAAAAGTATTAACATTTATTAAAAATGTTAAAGGCTGCAATTAATAGATATGCATTACCTTGTATTAATGTGAAAATATAATATAATATTAAAATATTGTGTCTTATAAACTATGGGTGTTTGTTTGTCAGTTCTATTAGAGTTTCACATTTTCTACTTCTTAAATAAACTTAATTTAATTCTTGTAAAAGCTCTATTTTGTATGAATTTCAGATAAAATATCATTAAATTACAAACAGATGCTTGACTGTCATAGTAATGGATTTTCTTGGACAGGCAATAACTTTCATCATTCAAAGAGATTTTGACCTTTTGGATTTTTGCTTGTTCATGTTTCCTTTTGCACTGGATTTATTTCCAATGTTGCCACTGTGAACTGTGTTATGTTGTTCTTGCTGAGTTCTCATCCTATCACCATTCCCTACTAAGAATGACTAGTTTTATTATTGGAAACAGTTCTCTCAAACACTTTAATAAAAAATTTAAATTAAATTATCTTCTCTGCATAAGGTATAGATGGTTAAAAATAAAAATAAAATAAACAATATGATAATGAATAAATTAATCCATCTAAATACAGAATTAAGAGAACAATTCAAAAAAGTAAAAATAAGTATAGACTGCCATTTAAGAAAAATATGTTTTTATCACACTTATATGTATGAAGTAACAAATGTTAAATAAATGTAGCATGTAATATTTTTAAGAAACATTCAAATTTTTAAGTTATAACTACAATACTTTTTGTTCACCTTATCTATCCTATTATGCAGTTTCTAGTCATTCACACAACTCTTAATTCGGTCCTAGTAGGGTAATGATAACATATATGCCTTGTAGACCCCAGGTCATGGATTCAAACCCAGTCAGGGTTGCAAGATTTTATTTAGAGCATAAAAATCCGGTGTATGGCTTCCTTCAGACTGGAAGTAAAGCTGTTGGTTCTGTACCATAAATTTACAACATATAATGCAACCTCGAGCATAAAAGCTTCAGCAAAATTAATTGGCCATTTCATGCCCTGAATTGTATGGGTTAATGTACTAGTGACTAAGGATGTTAAAGAACATCTTTAAATAAACCAAATAACAATAATAATAATAATAATAATAATAATAATAATAAATGCACAGCTCTTAAGGAAATGGAATGGAACCTATCACTGGTCATTTGTGGAAATCTAAGCAACGCTGCTTATTTAAAAAAAAAAAAAAAAAATACAAAAGCAAATAGAAATAATGCTCTCAGCACAATCAGAAATTTTACTGTGGGAAGGGAGACACTGAAGAAGAACTGATACACGTTTTAAGTCACAAATATTGCTGATATTAGTATGCTGTGAATGCTTGTATTGGTATGAATCAGTATTGGTTCAAATTGCATAAAATGAATAAAATCTGAGATTTTGTAAGTATTCATATTTGCATGGATTAGTGTGTTCTAAAGAACAGAACTAGAAATGAAAGGCTGATAAAATCCACATGGATTCACCTCACTCAGGACCACCTGTGGTGCCTCAGTTGTAAAAATGGACATTGAACACTACTTAAAAAATCCAAAAGTGCATATGATAAATAAAGAGTGTTTATAGTTAATTTATGTAATCGGTTACAGTGAGAGCAGTTTAAAAGTTGCAATACATAATTCAGCTGGTCTGTGCCAGCATTTTCTTGCATATACTCATTCAAGCACTTTACTATTTTAAAACTTAAATACAGCATACTAAATAACATAATTTGGTACTCGTCTGCCGTACAGTAGCTGCTGGAAATTTTTCTTGTTTTTCCTGACATGCAATCCACATTTTAGGAAAGTATCACTGACATTAATCAGTTCCACATCACTAATGGACATGACTTCATTTTAAGTAAAAAAAATCATGGATATAGCGTAGAAAAATGGCTACACAACAGATCTGGTCAAGAAAAAGATTGAAAAATTAAAAAAAAACAAAAATAAAAAGAAATCTCCACACTGAAAGGTTACAAAGGAGAGCAGATATATAAGAAATTTACATTCCATCCATGGGCACACCAAAAATTTCAAAAAAATTTTAAAGATGCCAACATTATTTTAGCTCCAGTGAATAAATGCAGTTTGAAAAACCTCCTAAAAACCAACACAAAACAATCGGGCATTTTCAAAATCATTTGCAAAGGCTGCAGTAGTAAATATATAGGTAAAACAAAAAGGAACATTACCATATGATTTAAGGAACACATGAGAAATGTAAAATATAAACATATGGAAAAATCATCAGTAGCATATCATTTCTGGCAAAAATCCATGAGTTCCAAAATGAACCAAAACTCTTAAAAGTTCTTCAAAAACCCATAGAATTATCTGTGTATGAAAATATATTCTTGAACGAAAACAAAGAAAATTTATTAATTGATATCATAGTATGATTCAGTTGAACTACACACTCTTAAAGCTTCACTTACTTTTCATAAATGTATGGAACCGGTTTCGAGAACATTTAGTTCCCATCTTCAGCCAGGGTAAAGTTCAACTGTCGGATCATTCGTTGAGCTGTGGGAATGTGTATTCTGCTCTGGTGACGGTGTGATAAACTTGTGGTTTATGTTTTCATCCCCGACACTGTCGAAGTTCATTATGCTGTCTTTGTATTTGTAGATGTAGATTTTCTCCCATGTTGCTAATTCCATAGGTCCTTGTACTGATTTTAATAGTTTTGCTTTATTTATTATGTCGTGATTTTGTGTCCAAAAATGATATGCTACTGCTGATTTCTCTATTTGCTTGTACTTTATGTTCCTGAAATGTTCCTTTAACCGTGTGCCTATGTTTCTCTTTGTTTTTCCAATGTAGATTTTTTCACATTCTGCACAGTTTATTTTGTAAATACCTGATTTTTCTTCTTGTGGAATCCTGTCATTAACATTATCTATCAGTAAATTTTTAACATTAAATCTATTAATCGGTGCCAACCTGATATTAAAATCTTTAAGAATATTCTGAAATTTTTTGTGGCCCATGGATGATATGTGAATTTTTTAAAATTAGTTAATCTTTTGTTGCTGAAAGTGTTGTGGTTTCTTTGATATGTTTTTGTCTCTTGAATTTCTGCACCTTTTTATGTACTAGTTCTTTTTTAAAACCATTTTTAACTGCTGTCTCTTCTATTTGTTTGTATCCTTAAAATATTCTTCTTTGCTAATTTGTAGGTTAACTAGCCGGTGTGTTAAACTGTTAATTACTGCATGTTTGTGCACTGTGGGATTAAAACTGTCAGCTTTGATGTGTATTCTTTCTGTATATTCCAAATTTAAGTTTTTCTTGGCATTTCATTATTTTAATATCCAAGAATGGCAGCATGTTATCTGTTTCTATTTCGTATGTAAATGATATGTTTTTATCTTGAATATTTAGAAGTTTTAAGGCATCGTCAATGAGTTTTTTGTTAACTATGGCACATATATCATCCACATATCTGTACCATACCTTAAATATGTATGGAAACGTTGTGTTGATGTGTGTTTCAAATCTACTCATTAAGAGGTTAGCTAGAAATGGAGATAAGGGGCTGCCCATGTAAGTCCTGCTTGTTGTTTATAAAATTTTCCTTTAAAAGTAAAAAAGGCTTGGTTTATGCAAATTAGCAAAGAAGAATATTTTAAGGATACAAACAAATAGAAGAAACAGCAGTTAAAAATGGTTTTAAAAAAGAACTAGTACATAAAAAGGTGCAGAAATTCAAGAGACAAAAACATATCAAAGAAACCACAACACTTTCAGCAACAATAGATAAACTAATTTTTAAAAAATTCACATATCATCCATGGGCCACAAAAAATTTCAGAATATTCTTAAAGATTTTAATATCAGGTTGGCACCGATTAATAGATTTAATGTTAAAAATTTACTGATAGATAATGTTAATGACAGGATTCCACAAGAAGAAAAATCAGGTATTTACAAAATAAACTGTGCAGAATGTGAAAAAATCTACATTGGAAAAACAAAGAGAAACATAGGCACACAGTTAAAGGAACATTTCAGGAACATAAAGTACAAGCAAATAGAGAAATCAGCAGTAGCATATCATTTTTGGACACAAAATCACGACATAATAAATAAAGCAAAACTATTAAAATCAGTACAAAGACCTACGGAATTAGCAACATGGGAGAAAATCTACATCTACAAATACAAAGACAGCATAATAAGCTTCGACATTGTCGGGGATGAAAACATAAACTACAAGTTTATCACACCACCACCAGAGCAGAATATACATTCCCACAGCTCAACGAATGATCTGACAGTTGAACTTTACCCTGGCTGAAGATGGGAACTAAATATTCTGGAAACCGGTTCCATACATTTATGAAAAGTAAGTGAAGCTTTAAGAGTATGTAGTTCAACTGAATCATACTATGATATCAATTAATATGATTGGCTTCACTGTGCAAGTTCCAATTTACATTTAAGTAAAGAAAATTTAGTTAATTTTGATCTTCCAAACAACAGTAGCCTCATCAAAATGTTTATAAAATCCAAAAAGCAACATCTTAATACCACGCTGGAAAGCTGACAGTGGAACCATGCTGACAATGAAGGAAATTTGCCTTTGAAACATGTCCAAGTAAGGGGAACAAAACCAATGAAATTTGAGTAATTTTCTCATAAATAATTTGTTATATGATACTGTGTTTCACTATGAAAATCCTAAACTATTCAAATTCATTTTGAATGTTTAAGTTCCTCCAGTATGTGAGGGTTAGTTGAATATACTCTATTTTTCATTATACCCCAAACTGTAAGGGCTTTAGTGGAAGCTCTTTTTTCATATATTTTTTCTTCTGAGAGCAAAAGATGTGTTTGATTTTTTTTTCTGGTCGGTCACAGAACCTGTTTCATTGAATTTCTATACTAAATATCCTGTAAGAATGTATTAAATAAGTAAGTGGAGTTAGGGTGAACATATTTAATACATTCTAATAGGATATATTACCACTCCATTACAGCTTTGTAAGTACAATTGAATTAATTTCTATACTAACTTTATGTTTTTTGTGTTGGAACCAAGTTGCCAGGAAATTATTTATGTGTAAATGCCTATCTCATTTTGTACATGACGATCTGTACTTGATGTTTGCCTTGAAGATGAATATAAAGGCAACACAATAAATATCTCACTATTTGTACAACGCTACTGCACTGTTTAAGAAGTCTTACTATTGACTGCATGGCACAATTGCCAGACTCTGGCAAAATCCTCCGACAACTTACTGGAAGAGAAATAGCTCTGCTTATGTTGTATGAGGAATCTTACGATGGGAAAGTGGGGGGGGGCTAAGTTGCAGGATTTTTAAACTGCTCTCGCTGAATATTCTTTGATAGTGTAAGCAAAGGTTTGGTTAAACAGATGTAACAATAAGCATACCGTGGATGGTATTTAGCCATGGTCATGAGACCAGCTTAAGGAATCTGTTGTATAAAATTCAAGGCATATCTTCTTCCTTCTACTGTTCTTTTCTTTGGCTCATTTGTATGTTAGCCTTGATAGCACATATGTTGAAGACAAAGTGCTGCCTTAGGCTATAGCACATATAATTTGTTGAATGCTTTCAGATCCTGTGGACTTAAGTTTATTCCATATTTATTGATTTGAAATAATGTCATTGTTGTAGCTAATGTTGAGTGGTTTAGTTTTTAAATTTGGAGATTGATTTGATTACATTTGTAGCTATCACCGTGTAAATAAAAATCATGTTCCAACTTATTTGAAAGCATTAACAGTTCTAGTGGCTCATCTTGGTAGAAGCACTTTTTTTTGGTGTAAATTAACTGTAATGCATTTTACCTGAGGAACTAATGGAAAATTGTATTAGCAAAATAAAAAATTGTATATATATTTATAAAGAAAGTAAAATATGATTAAAACTAATATTATAATATATTAATGTATATTATGAACAATATGCAAATTTAAATACTTTTTTATGTTGATAAAAATAAAATTAAAAAAAAAACTGGTTCTCATTGTTTTACATATTTCTGCACCAATGTGAGTCTAAAATGTAATATTTGCTTTTGCAGTTTTATGATAGAAGACTTCAAGGCAAATGGAATTTGTATTGAAAACTGTGTATATTTTAATGACTGTGATGCCCCTACATCTGTTGCAATTATTAACCTTGCAAATGGGTCCAGGACAATTATTCACTCTAACAAGAATTTACCAGAGTTGAGTCTTGAAGATTTCAAAAAGTTGGATTTTAACCAATATGGTTGGATTCATTTTGAGGTGAATGCATTCTTCAAGCAGTAAAGAAATGATGAAATTTTCTAAAATTATTTGATGTAATCATATATGTTGAAATTGTAGGTGTATAGACATGTGAACATAACTTGGTAAATTTTCTTTCTGGACCTTTGAAGGGACGAAATGTTAGTGAAGTGGTGTCCATGATAGAATGGGTGGACTTTTGGAATGAGAGGCAGTTTTCGAAAAGCTCAGAAACCAATGTATTTGGAGGAAAAGGTGTGCCCATTTCAGTGGAATTGGAAAAACCTCGTGCTGAAATACAGGATCTTATTCCAATAGCAGATGTTGTCTTTGTAGGCAAAGATTTTGCAGAATTCCGTGGCTGTACAAATATGTCTGACACACTAAAGAATATTGCAGAGGAGGCTAAACCAAAGTAAGTAACAATGTAAGTATTTGTAAAGATGGAGGTGAATGATTAATACTCCAGTAGAAATTTATTAAAATGTTTTTGTTTAATTCTGATCAGTGTAGTTGTTGCAACTACAAATTTGATGTTACTAAATATATTTTTATGGAATTCCATATTTCAGTTTGATAAGCACCCATAGGAATTTGCAACGGTTAAGGTTATTCATTGACTATAGACAGCTATGAATTTCACATTAATGTTTTACTATTCATATAATATGAGACTTGTTCACCTCTATGGGTGGCAGAAGGTACTAAGGCATAGACTTGTAAGTGATAGATCATCCTCCCTGACTTAGGATTTTTTCAGTTTTCCTCGGTCCCCATAAATGGCAAATGCCAGGGAGTTATGATACATTTAGGCCTGGAATGCTTTCTTCCTTTAAACAATTCCTTTCCAAATGTATAATTTTGTCTCAAATACTCATATCATCGATGCCCAAATCTGTGATGCCTCAATAGTTAAAACAGTCATTAAACACTATTAAGAGAGAGAGAGGGGGAGGGAAAGGTTTGTTCAGTTCCTTAGAGTTTATTTTTTTTGGGGGGGGGGTTATTTACGGATGCTCTTTATCATCTCGGGTCATCAGCATTCCATTCAATTTAGGGTGTGAAACGGCAAATTTTGCTCAGAGGCCTCTCCTTTCAGGCTTGAGGTTCTTTTTCGTGCCGTAATGTATGATATGGGACCCACGTGTAAAGGCGTATTATTGTAAAGAAAGAGAATTTTCTTTTTTGCAAGGTGTGTTCTTTTAGCCTGAATAGTATCTTTCATTTGGTTCAGTAGTGAAGGGTAAAACTATCTGATGATGGTTCTGTCCTTCTGGAAGTAGTCTATGAGCACCACACCACAGGAATTTCAGAAAACCGTAGCTATGACTTTTCCTGCTCATGAAACAGTTTTGACTTCCTTTGGTGCACTTTCACTTGTTGCCACCTACTATATGAATTGCTCCTTTGTCTCTGGCATGTAGTGATGGAACCATGTTTCATCTACTATTATGAAACATTGATGAAACTCACTGGAATTGCATTTAAACAAATTTAAACATTCTTGCAAAATGTTCATTCAAATGTGTTTTTGGTCCATTGTTAATAAATGCTTTCCCATATCCAAAACTTTGTGTAAAATGTAGTGGACATGGCCTATTGAGATCTGTGCAATGTCAGCCAACTTGCATACCTTCAATGGGTGATCATTAAGTATGGCATATTTATGTCACAATCTCGTTGGTAGTAGCACTTGTGGGATGCTCTGAGTGCTCATTATCTTGAATGGATGTATGATTAAACTTAAATTCAGCAGCCCACATTTTAACTATTGAAAATGAAGGGGAAGAGGGTCCTTTAATGTGGAATTTAATTCCTTTTGTATTTTTGTTGGAGTTAAACCCTTCAAAATGATATACTTTATCACAACTTGTATTCTGTTTTATCCATTTTGTAGAAAATAACACTAGCTTGTTTACATGATCATCACAAACAAGTGACTGCACTTAAGCATCTGAAACTGTACATTGTGCAATCCTAAGGATGATACTTAACAACTATCATACTATTTTGACCATCTTCATGGCATCTCTGAATCTGACTCAGAACTTTTAGAAGACCCCTCATATAAGCAAACAGATCACAGTAAGGTTAAAAAGAATGGGCTGACTTTTACATTTCTAATGTTCAAGAGTTAGGCCACTCTTTCTGAACCTTGTTGTACACTGTGGCAAACTTTTATAACTTCTTAGTAACTATCTTAATTGTGCACATTTATCAATAATATGAAATTTTTAGAATCACATTCTTTATGTTTATCAGTGCAATTGTGATATGTGCTTGGGGTGAAAGAGGAGCTATGGCACAGGGAGCTGATGGCAACGTGGTCCAGTCTCCAGCATTTCCTCCTCTTAAGGTAGTTGACACTCTAGGTGCAGGAGATACATTTTGTGCAGCAACTATATATGGTCTTTCAAGAGGTTACTCATTGCAGAACAGCATCATTTTAGGTTGTCATATTGCTGGTGCTAAAGTAGGTATGGATGGCTTTAATGGTATAAGGAAAGCTTTTGAAAAGCTTAAGAAGAAGTCTTCAGTTTGGCCAACAGAAATTTTACCTTTGGAGTAAGGTATTAAGAATAGCTTGTTCATGTACTCTTATCGATCTACTAGCAGTAAATCTAAAAATTAAAGGGGCATTTAAAGTCTATATGGAAAACACTCAGTGTGCATTGGGAAAAAAAATTGTTTTTTATATAAAAGTATATAGGGATGGCAGAAGTTCCGATTCTGTTTATTGTACTGTTCTATTTTCAATCTTATGTTAAGTAATGAAGCTCTGCAAAAGGACATGCTTTTTCTAACATTTTGTTTATAATGAACAAGTACATTTGAGTTTACTGAATGTTATAAATATTTTAGAAATGTTTTAATTGTGGGATAAAATTCATGAATTTATTTTATTACTTTAATTGCATTTATGCAGTGACATATTTGAAATACTTGAATATATTTCTTCATAATTCATTAAGGGCAAAGAGTATAGTTAATTGAGGCTTAGATGTTTAAAGTATGGAATTCAATTGCTTTCTTAAGGATACATTGTCTTTATTTGGATATACTCATTCATATTTACAAGATTGTCTTCTGCACCAAATGACAGAAAGATGGAGAGAGAGAGATAGACTGTCTGTGTGCTTTTATATATATATATATATATATATATATATATATATATGTAATAACCTTTATTCACCTGCATGCTGCATTACACTAATAATATACACTGCCACATGCATTAATATTGACTTATTTTTAACAATATATAATTTTCTTGTCACATTAACAGTTCAGAATATTCCCTGTCTTGTAGTCCATCATATACTGGGTTGTAATGTATCAAAGTTTATACTGTTCACATATTTCAGAAGTTAATTTTTAAATATCTTCTGAATCAAAATATATAGAACACTCTTTATGGTTTCACTTACATAAGATTTACTCAGGACATGTTCCACGAAACCTGAGTAAAGAGAAGATTCTATAGAAGTATTGAAAGATAGTTCTTTGAATTTCAGAACCAGAATTTTTGCATACAAATATTTTATCATCAAGAACATGTGATTACAGATGGACACCACTATGAACATCTGCTATAACAAAGTTTGTACTCATTATAACAAGATTATGTCAATTCTTTTATTAATTAAAGTTGTATGAGCATTTAATATATGGGAAGATTATGGATCAATAAGTTCAGGTCTGGTCAGTCAGCCTGTGCTGCAACCCACATATTTGGCCAGCAGATAGCTGATTTGGATGCATTGCAGAACCAAATTCAATAGATAGAATCATGCACATAATTAACAGTGCTTTCATTTAAAGCAAAATGACAGTAAAAGTATTACATAAACTTCAGCATATAGCACATCAAAGTAAATAATGAAAATTGAAGTATTTAGAAGCACTTAGCTTGAGAGCTGGCATTTAAAACATTTAAAGTGTTAACTAAGACTAGTAAAGTTTAAGTCAACAAAACTGAGGACACCTTGGTTCACATGAGGGTAGAAAAATAATTTAAGATTCTTCGTTATTACAGTAGCAAAAACTATGTCTTTAATTTTCTAAAAAATGTATAAGAATTACAGAATGTACCGTTGGGTATTACAACTAGTGTAAATGAACATCTCTGTGCAATATGTATATAGTAAATCTATTATTTATATAGCTGCTAAATATATATATTTTAATATGAAGCTATTTTTTGTAGAAAAAAATATATCCCTTCTTTTCCTTAAATTTAAACCAGAAACATGTTCCTTATTGCTCATTATTTAAAATTACAATGGAAACTAGTTGGTTTCATATACTTTTAATGTAAAATTAGTTTTCTTTTATTTCATTCACTGATTTTATATATATATATGAAAGGTAATATGCCAAAAAATAATATATACAGTGCTTTAGTTGGAAAATAATTTTTGGGGAAACTTGCTTTTACTATAATAGCTTCCATAAGGAAGGGTATTGGGGAACATTATGTGAAGCCCCTTGTTTATGACAGACATTCTCAACTACCTTTAGATTGGAAAGATAATTTTTTAAATTATTTGGAAATGTAATTAAGGAAAAAAAAAAACTTAAAATCCCAAATATTTGGGGAACCCATTACCCCCATGTTTCCCCAACTAAAGCATTGAATATATATAAGGTTGATAATCACATTGGTATACTTAAACAGGTTAGTACAAATTTAAAATAATTACATGAATTATTTCCTATCAGAATCCTATGAAACATCAAGATTGACTTTAAATCAAATTAAATATAAGCATTGGTGTCAAATATGCAATGATTTAAAGGTTATTGGTCTACTATTAGGACAAGATGACTCTGTCAAGTAGGACAGCAGGAACAAAAACAAACTGTCCTGACTAAATCTCATGTAAGTGAAACCATAAAAAACGTTCTAAATATTTTGACTCAGAAGAGATGTTTCACTGTGTTCAATTCCAAATTGAATATATGTTGTAATTTTTAAATGTTCAAGTTCACAGCTATTGCACTTTTGATCTATCTATACTTTTGTGAAGTACTCTCTCTCACTTTTTAGACTTCCACACTCCCACAGGATATGTTGTATGAATGCATGAATGAATATTTATTATTATTTCTACACATTACAATTACAGTTTTACAATATTTCCTTTATCCTTGAGTGCTTGTTAATGAAGGATTCTATACAAATAGCACTCTGATTGCTGTATATATCATTCTAAATGTACATATTATCCAGCAAATTTGACAGAAACTTCCCTAAAGGTGATCATGTTCCATCAATGTTATCTTATTACCAACTTTCTTTGCCTTGATACTTTCCTCCACCACTTTTCTGTCTGCATATTATTCCACTTGTTGTTCTATTTTTCTCTCTTCATCCTTTGGTTTCTGTACATTCTAATATACAGTGCAAGTTCTTGTCTATCTTACCACCCAGTGGACATAATTCTTTGTCAACTTTGCCCACCTAACACTATTGTTTCTGTTCTTGCCTATGCCATACCCTCCCTACCCATTTTGTCACAAACCTGGATATTAAATGTACTTACGAAGCTGTTGACAATGGAGTGGTATATATATATATATATATAAACAATGTAATAAATTTTGTTCACACTAACTCCATTCACTTACATAAAAACTGGACATATGTTTTGGGAGTGATCCCTCCCATCTTCAGCCTGTAGACCCAGTAAGGTATTTATGTATTTAAGTGAATGGAGTTAGTGTGAACAAAATGTTATTACATTGTTTATATAAACCTGGATATATTTTTCTTTGCCCCACTCTTAAAATTCTTATAATGTATCGGAGAATTCTTATCTCTTAGGCTACCAACATTTCCTGTTTCTCTCTATTAATCCTTGCTTTCACTTTATTCCGTGCTCCTTGCCCATATTGTGACTTTAAACTATCTAGCTCTTCCGAATCAATTTTTCTTGCAATTTCCTTTAAACTTCTACCCAGCTTCCTTCCCATTTATCTTTTTCTTGCTTCCCCAAGTAGTCCTTGAGAATATTTTCTTCCTCCAATGATTGTATCGTCTGGCACTATTTCATAATGCATTTTATTACTAGACCACTTTGGCCCACCCTTCCTAGTTCCATCAGGGCTACTCCTTTGGGTGCAATAGAGACTGGTAATCTCAATATCATTTTGCATTCCCACCCTTTTTTGTTCCATATTTTTATCCAATGCATCATTTTCGATTCAACTGTAGCCAAATATACTCTCTCTAACCAGCATACACTCATATTGGGATTTTCTTCAATTGCATTCTTATTTTATTGGTAACTAATTTCCCTTCTGTAGTGTATTCTTCCTTTGTTCTGTCCATTTTGATATGTTGTATTATTTGTACACTTTCTCTCCACACACTAGTAGGATTTTTCACAATCTTGAACTGTTGCAAATAGTTCTAAGAGTATTACTGTTAAGTTATAGTTAAGTGTCCATCGCCTGTGGTGCCTCTGTAGCAAAAACAGGTGTTAAACACCATTCAACAACAACCGACATAAAAGACAAATTCTGCCAGTAAAACAATCAGGCACTTACAAAATTATTTACAAAGACTACAATATGAAATACAATGAAAAGAAACTTTACCCAAAATGTAAATATAAACACACAAAGAAATCAGCAATAGGATACCATTTCTGGGGAAAAAATATGAAAAGAAAAAAAGAAAAAAGAGAAAAAAACACAAATTCTAAACTGAACCAAAACTTATAAAACTTCTTCAAAAACCCATAGAATTAACAATATGGGAAATATTCATAAACAAAAACAAAGAAAATTTAATTTCAATATAAATTCAATTTGAAATCAAATACAGTGAAACAAATTAATAATCTACTCTTCTGAGTCAAAATATTTAGAACTCTTTATGGTTTCACTTGTATGTTCTGAGTAAATCTCATGTAAGTGAAGCCATAAAGAGTGTTCTAAATATTTCGACTCAGAAGAGATTATTAAAGAAAATTTATTAATTTTGATCTTCCAAACAACAGTAACCTAATCACCATATTCTTAAAATCTACAGAGTGTCACCTTAATACAATGCTGGGAAACTGACAGTGCAACCATGCTAATGTTGAAGGCAGCCGCCTTTGAAACATGTCCAAGTAAATGGAATAATATTGGTGAAATTTGAGTGATTTCCTCATAAAAAAAATTGCAAAATTACATTAATGTAGCATGCATGATGCAGATTATGCATTAAACATTTTCCTCAAGCATAGAGCTTGACATAAGGTGACACTAAAACTGACCCATTTGTATATCATTCAATGATGTTTGTACTGTTAAAGCAAACACTTCATATTTGTAACATTATATATTCATCTTTAAAATGCATTATATGAGATGCATCCAAAAAGTAACTTCAAAGATTTAAAAAAAAAAACTATATTACAATTATATAAAATATATTACTGAACCAATACTTCCAAATCAGTTCTCACAAAGATGTTCTCTGAATTTGGGAAACAAGGGGAAATCCAAAGGTGCCAAATCAGATGAATAGGAGTTTGGGGAAAAATTTTCCAACCAAAATGTATCACATATGATGGGGTAATGGGGGAGGGGTATTGTCATGCATCAGAAGGACTTGTTTGTCAATTTTCCCACTTGAGCTTGTTTGCCCAAATTTTCTTCAGTTTTGTGCAGTAATGTTCAGCATTAATGGTTTCAACAATTGTGTCTGTTTGATTTGCCCATGAATATTTTCTCTTCCTTCTTTGAACATTTTCATCCAATGGTGAACCATTGGGAGGGCCATACAATTTGGCCTATACTTTAATCAACTGTTCACAAATTCTGCCTCTGTTTGCTTTCTATTGTCAAGAAATCAAACAATGCACCATATTAGGCAATCAGACACATTGTCCAAGGGTACCTCCATGGTTGCCAAGGTGCTACTGAAGCTAGATGCAAATGAGAGGAATAAAACTTGATGGGTATTGCCAGAACAACCAAATGTAACTTCTCTCCAAGTGATAACTGTATAGCTGAAATTCTGAAGCCATTATAATTTTTTTTAATATACTCATTGGATTACCCTCCTATTTATGAGATGTTTATTAAGCATAGAAAGGTTTTAATAGTTCAAGAATGAAGTTCTATAAATGAAGGTTTTGCGAGTAAGCTCAGTCTTAAAAATTAAATGTTCAATCCTTTAGCAATGGTTCAGAAATATTTTCCTTGCATTTATTTGGATAATGTTGTATATGGTATTTTTTTACAATGTTATGGTAAAATAGCAGCAGTAGAACATTGCCTATTTTGGTATAATTTATTTAATTTATTTGTACAGTTTATTTAATTTATTTGCATAATCTCAGCAGCCACTTCCAAATAAGAAGTCGATGCAAAAAAGAAAGCTGAGTGAAAGAAAATTTCTTCTTAGTTTTGTTTGTTAGTGTATTTGTTTAAGAAATATTGAGTGCCAAATCTATTGTTCATGTCCTCTTGCTGAGGGAGGATTATTATACCTAATTATTTTTTTGCAAATATTTAATTTATTTGTATAATCTCAGCATCTACTTCCAAATAAGAAGTTGATGTATAAAACAAAGCTGAGTGAAAGAAAAATTCCTCTCAGTTTTATTTGTTTAAGAAATGTTGAGTGCCAAATCTATGGTTCATATCCTCTTAGTAGAGAGGATTACTTTTTTTTTTTTTTGCAAATAGCCAAAAAAATCTAAGCTATCCATATGTTTATCTTTATGAAGTAGGGGAAATCCTTATTAAAAACCTTATTTTTACAGTACTGAATTGATTCCTTGATCATTGTACTATGAAGTAAAAGCATGGCACCTCTGAACCATAATTATATAATAGAAAAGTGTTCTGTAGTTGTAGACAGCACATACAGTGTAATTTTAGACTACTCTATTACCTATCATGTGTCTCCATTTGTCAGCTACAGTGCAGGTTGTAATGATGATATCACTAAATTCTTGGGGTGAATGTAATAAGTCTCTAATGGACACCATCTCTCTTGAGTTCAGAGCAAATCCTAAAATATTTTAAAATTAATAATCTTGTATATAATGTGGACAAAACAAAATTTATGAAATTTGATCTAGTTAAAAGTAATGCTGTAGAGGATTTATGTATGATTGCAAATAAAATTTGTGAATGGGCAGATACATATAATTTTTTAGGGATATGGATAGATTAGTTAATTAACATGGACACATATAGATGCCATATGTAGCAAAATTAGGAAATCAACTCATCTGTTGATATTTTTAAATGATTTGTTCGACTCCAAAGAGTTAAAAATTATTTATTAAGGTATAATTTACCCTCATTTACATTATGGACTGCAACAAAGGTATGCATAGATAGATTATTTATATTTACAGAAAAAATGTAATAGGTTAATTTCTAAATTAGAATAGACAATCTGGTAAGCATGCATTTATAAATTATATGCAATGAAGAAAGAATTTTATAAAAAAATAACTATATTCATAGTTATAATACCAGAAACAGTAAAGATATGTTTATAATAAGCAAATAGTACCTAGGATGTAAATGTAATGTGTACCCTTTTGTACAATAAATTACCAATAGACATCAACTCTGTAGAAAAATCGAAATTTAAGTATCAGTTCAAGAAATATCTCATAAATAGATGTTTATATTCATTGGATGAATTGTAAGTTACATTTTGTATATGGTATTGTAGCCTAACATTTGGCAATGCTAGAAACTTGTATTACAAGTCTATTAGCTGTAAATAAATCATCATCATCATCTAACAAACCAAATCCCAGACGTTATATTTGTAATTTACCTACTCAGTTACATTTCAGGCATCCAGCAGTTCTGTCATAAAGTCTTTGAATTTTCATTTGCAGTGTGTTAGCAGCTGATTATTATTATAACAAGATTGAATTTGGTATATGGAACTACCATTCCACAAGTTAACCCTAGAACAGAGAATTTTTTGCAAATGAACTTGTGTGAAAACAGCAATGGATAGCAATTTGTAGAGAAATTTCCTGGTGTTTTGGTTCCACATAGAGATACGTTACAAGAACTTCTTAGAATTAGAGAAACAAAAATGGTGAACAATTGAATTCCTAAATGAAAATGACAAGTTTTTATGAAAGTAAAAATTGATGGTAATAAATAAACATTAGAGCATTCTCCAAAGAAATCTGTCATGTATTATGAAAAATAGCCATTTCAAAAATATCAGTACATAGAACTGTCAAGTCATCCAGTTATTTTATGACATGCAGCATTGAGGGACTGCCTTAGCTGATAAGCACTTGCATAAGATCAGTTGGGCTACACAAGTTGGGATGGGCAGGTAGCAGGGTTTACCAAACTGCTAAATTGGGATTGAGTCTCGTGCTACTCATTTAGTATCCTTTGAACAGAAAAGAAACAGCAAGTCTCTAATCCTAGAGTACACTGTTGAGAATACTAAATGACAAACACTAAGCCTAATTATTCTGTTCTATTCCACAAGTATGTATTTATAATTTTTATGTCTGTACCAAGTCTGCTTGTACTGTCGATATTATTTGAAGATAAATTTCCAGGTGATTAAGTTTCAAGTCATAATGTGGTTCATAAATTAGTAGTATCCACAACTAAAGAGTAACATGTCAAAAGATCATTTTAATTTCTGAAGGAGAATTAAGAAGGGTAATTGGTAATTTCATAAGCAGATAGCAGAAATGTGAGGAAAATGAAAACAGGATTTTCAGAATCTCCTTGCTGTGAATACATAATTTTTTAAGTGCATTAGAATTTATTAGTGTATTACTGTAGTGAAGCCTGGCTGACCATGAGTGGTTGTAGTCGGTCCTGGTGGTGTAGTGGTAAGCATACTTGCCTTCTAAACTCAAGATCGCGGGCTCACACCTGGCCAGGATCGATGGATATTTTCAGGCATAAAAATCCTAAGTATAGCTTCCTTCGAAAGGGAATTAAAGCTGTGGGTCCCATGTGTACATTTACAGCACAAAAAAGAATCTCATGCCTGAATAAAGAGGCCTCTGAGCAAAATTTATCGGCCGTTTCACGGCCTAATTTGAATGGGACACTGATGACTTGAGATGTGAAAGAGCATCCGTAAATAAACCAAATCAACGAATGAGTGGTTGCTTATCAGCCAGTACAGTCCCCCTGCCACTGTCAGTCATCAAATAATTGGATGACATAAAACTAAATTGATAAAATTTAAGTGTTACAGTTCATAATTTGCTTTGATGATACTTGGTTTCATGGCTATGGTTTCCAAAACTGTGTGCTGAAGTGCCAAAAATTTTTCAAATATTTCACAGAGTTCCCTTGAATGATGAAAAAATTGGTTGTGATGTATTATAACACAAGGCAAATAATAGGACCCATATTTTTTCATTACTGTAAATTCAGAAAAGTATCTCTGCTGATACCATGTTTTAAAAATTATCCATAATATGAATATTTTCAATAAAAGGCTGTCATAGCAAACACTATCCATGATTCTCTAATACTCTTAAGGGAAGTTTTTGATAATTTCTAAGTTTTCCAGAGCTTACCATGTGATAGTACTATTTTGGAAAATCTTAAGAGAGTCTATAGAAGTATTGAAAGATAGTTCTTTGAATTTCAGAACCAGAATTTTTGCATACAAACATTTTATCATCAAGAACATGTGATTACAGATGGATACCACTATGAACATCTGCTATAACAAAGTTTGTACTCATTATAACAAGATTATGTCAATTCTTTTATTAATTAAAGTTGTATGAGTATTTAATATATGGGGAGATTATGGATCAATATACGTTCAGGGTCTGGTCAGTCAGCCTATGCTGCAACCCACATATTTGGCCAGCAGATAGCTGATTTGGGTGCAATGCAGAACCAGATTCAATTAAGTAGAATCATGCACATAATTAACAGTGCTTTCATTTAAAGCAAAATGACAGTAAAAGTATTACATAAACTTCAGCATATAGCACATCAAAGTAAATAATGAAAATTGAAGTATTTAGAAGCACTTAGCTTGAGAGCTGGCATTTAAAACATTTAAAGTGTTAACTAAGACTAGTAAAGTTTAAGTCAACAAAACTGAGGACACCTTGGTTCACTTGAGGGTAGAAAAATAATTTAAGATTCTTCGTTATTACAGTAGCAAAAACTATGTCTTTAATTTTCTAAAAAATGTATAAGAATTACAGAATGTACCGTTGGGTATTACAACTAGTGTAAATGAACATCTCTGTGCAATATGTATATAGTAAATCTATTATTTGTATAGCTGCTAAATATATATATTTTAATATGAAGCTATTTTTGTAGAAAAAAATATATCCCTTCTTTTCCTTAAATTTAAACCAGAAACATGTTCCTTGTTGCTCATTATTTAAAATTACAATGGAAACTAGTTGGTTTCATATACTTTTAATGTAAAATTAGTTTTCATTTATTTCATTCACTGATTTTATATATATATATATATGAAAGGTAATATGCCAAAAAATAATATATACAGTGCTTTAGTTGGAAAATAATTTTTGGGGAAACTTGCTTTTACTATAATAGCTTCCATAAGGAAGGGTATTGGGGAACATTATGTGAAGCCCCTTGTTTATGACAGACATTCTCAACTACCTTTAGATTGGAAAGATAATTTTGTAAATTATTTGGAAATGTAATTAAGGAAAAAAAAAACTTAAAATCCCAAATATTTGGGGAACCCATTACCCCCATGTTTCCCCAACTAAAGCATTGAATATATATAAGGTTGATAATCACATTGGTATACTTAAACAGGTTAGTACAAATTTAAAATAATTACATGAATTATTTCCTATCAGAATCCTATGAAACATCAAGATTGATTTTAGATCAAATTAAATATAAGTATTGGTGTCAAATATGCAGTGATTTAAAGGTTATTGGTCTACTGTTAGGACAAGATGACTGTCAAGTGGGACAGCAAGGAATAAACAAACATTGTAATGTTATATATTAGCCTGAAAGAAAGCAGCTAACACTAGAAGACAAAAATATTAATGATTTAATTCTATTGCTCATGAGAAAAATTATATCCTCTCTTTTGCACATAAAACTGGAAATTAGGAAGATTTCTAAAATCAAAGATAGAATTTTTGATGGCCTATAAATTTAGAAGCTGATGATGGATAACAATTTCATCAGTACTATAAATGAAATAGAAAATAAAGCATGGAGTGAAAGAAGTGAAAACAATTATTGATAATGCGAAGAATCCATGATACAAAGAAATTGAAAGAAATATGTTGAACAAGTTCAAATGGCTTGATTGTAACATAGCTAAAGCTCACTTTCTAACGAATCATGTAGACTATTTCATACAAATTTAGGAGCTCTCAGTGAAGAGCAAGGTGAAAGGCACCAGGATCTGAAAAAAGTGTGTGGGATGTTATGAGGGACATTTGGATGTAAATATCATGGCAGAATACTGTTGGATTCACATGATCCTTCCAAAGAACTATCAAGGATGTAACATACTCTCAAGTTCCATGGAAAGAAGGGGGGGATTGAGGATGCCTAAAATACTTTCTGAATGACATTTACATAAGTTGCAAAAAAAAAAAAAAAAAAAAACTACAGGTGGTAGAACAAAACAAAATGCATTTTTGAATTTAACACAATAAGATTAGTAAAAGGGGCATGTTGTGATTTATACCACAGAGAAAAAGTTTCCATTTGTTCCCTTGTATTGTTAGCTAATTTACCTTTGTCTTTTTGCCACACTATATTTGCACTATTTATCAATGGAATAGAATTGGTTATCTCAGAAGAATAAATTGAAAACATTCCTCAGATCCACCCCAATAACATTAATTATTATGTATATTTATGCAACCCTGTCATAATATCTTTGCATTATAATTAATAATATAAATATTATATATGTTTGTGCCATAAGCTGTAACTGCAACATAGGAATAGGACCTTTCATTGGTGTGTTTCAGTTTGTAGTATTTGGACTTGTCAGCACCCTCATAAAACCTTTTCAAAGATTCTCATTTTCAAGTTTAAAGGGACAAGCCTTATTTTGCAGGAAAACAACTTTCGTGAAGGACATTTAAACCATCCAGGGAAAGGATGTTGACCCCTATCTGCTGGTGGTCTGCAGGCCCTTTAAATGATCCAATGATAATATAGTCTTAAACATGTTCAGATATAGTGAATAAAGTATGAGGTACATAAACTTGAATCAGCCAATGAAAAAAGTGTATTTGAATTTTTAAAGAAAGGAGCAAGGATGCTAGTCTTTTCTGGCATCTCCTAGCCAATGAATCTCAATGCAAATTTGATATATAAGGAAGGGATCACTCCACTAGGGCACTCAGTATTCAGTCTTGTCAATCTACTCAGTTCAAGCAGTCACTCAGTTTATTCAAGAATTTCAAGAAGTTCATGCTGTGCAGTCATTTAGTGCTCAGCTCTTCGGATCAGCCTCAGTTTATGCAGTCAGTACTTAATTCATGGTCAAGCCAGGCACCTAGCATTCAGTTGTATGCTTTCAGTCGACTCATTTCAGTGAAACTCAGTTGTTCAGTATGCAAAAGTTTACTCATCCAAAAGTTTCATATGTGGCAACTAAGTTTATACTCAAAATAGCCCAGTCTATCAAATGCAAAAACACCCAAGAATGCAATAAAGTTTGGACATAAACTATGTAAATATATTATGTCACATTGAGTGCTCATTTACGCTTTCAAATTTCCCTCCTGACCCTGTTGAATTCTACTCAATGAAATAGCGAAATCATCCAGAGACATTGTTGCCCCTGGAATGTCAGTAACAACACCGAGGCAGCTCATAATCAACACAGAAATTATTTCATAAATTTGACTCACTCCGGTGGGGCCTACAACAACTACTTTCCCCCCATGACGAACTGCTCCAATATGCATTTCTGTTCATAATTTATTTAAATCCTTTGAATAGTCAGAAAGCTGATTATATACTTTAATACAATTTTTATTAATTTTTTTATATAGATTTGATGTACAAAAAATGATTATTTTTGACATGATAATGAACTGTAACAATCCTTATAAAATTGTCAGGATTGGTCTTCATTAACTATTAATTGTTTAATATATAAAGAAGGCAAGGAGAACACATTAACATGTTTAAAAGGTTCCTTGCAACTTTTTCTTGGAGATACATAATAATTCTTAGAGCCTTTGTTTGTAACTTAAATATAAAATTGTTTTTTAATTTCCCCATAATTGTAGTCCATACAAAACTGAAGTAAAAATAAGTAAAAATGTTAATGCATTAAATGAATCAAAAGATATCAGCTGATAAAGATTAAAACACATCACTTTAATTAGAAAGTTTTCTGCTTGTCCCAACTTAAATCTTTACCAACAATAATCCTACAAATTTAGTCAGGTTTGTTGTTTGCTATTTTTTTCCAAATATGGAATTAAGATTGTCAGGCTCATTATACTTTGTTTATATTGAAAATGAACTGCTTTAATTTTATTCTTGTTTATAACTTATTTTTTTTATTTACTACATGTGGTATGCATTCTTTAAGATGATCAATGTTTTTTACTACAATAAATATGCTTACATCATCAGAAAATAGTTGTTATATCTTATTCACATTTCAGGTTTGATTGATTTACGGATGCTCTTTAACATCTCAGGTCATCAGTGTCCCATTCAAATTAGGGTGTGAAATGGCCAACAAATTTTGCTCAGAGGCCTCTTTTTTCAGGCTTGAGGCTCTTTATCATGCCGTAAATCTATAACACGGGACCCTTGGCTTAACTTCCCTTCCAAAGGAAGCCATACTTAGGATTTTTACGCCCCAAAAAAATCCATTGATCCTGACCAGGTTCGAACCCGCGATCTTGGGTTTAGAAAGCAGGTGTGGTTACCACTACACCACCAGGACCAGGACCGATCACATTTCAGGCATAACAGTATATCATTAACGTATAAAAGGAGTCATATGGAACCTAAAATGGATCTTTGGGGGAAATCCAGATAATGTTCCTTCTGAGAGCTCCTATTTAAGTTTCTTGCTTTTTTTTTTTTTTCGTCCTAAGTTTAGTCAGTTCCAATCATCTGTTCTCTCTTTTTTAAAAAGGTTTTTAATAAATTTTACTCTAACCCCCTGATGCTACATTTAGACTATTTAGAAACATTTTATGGTTCATCATATCAAATCTCTTGGACATGACAGAACTAACCCATCTAGTTCATTTCTGCTTAGCTTACAAGTGCTATCAACAAAAATTATTGCTAGATTACAGATTTTATTTTTTTAAGCCATATTGGCATTCAATAAAGTTAATCTTATGTACAATTTTTTTTTCAAAAATTAAAAAAACTGAAAAAGCTGTCAGCTTATAATTATCAATCTCTTCCTCTTTTTTTAAAGGTAGGCATAATTTTTTATAGTCTCTTGTTCTTGACTGAATTTTGCTGCATTTTCTAAGCATTTACTTGTGACAAAACACTTCTGATGTGTAAGCTGAATTTTAATATTAATTTGATATAATCTCTATATTATATATTTCAACTGATTGCCTCTGCACAATAGGTGACTAATATGCTTCAGTAAAAGTAAATAAGGAACATATATCAGAACTTAGCTCTATGTTTAAGGGATGTAGCACTTGTAGACATTCTGTATCTATGACCAAATCTACAGAATGATTGGAATTGACAGATGAAAATAGGTGAAAGGTAATTTAATAGAGAGATAGATAGGTCAGAGCAATGCTTATGCTGATATGAGAATTATGAATGGCAAATGGCAGGCAATTTCACCTGGAAAGAAACTGCTTCAAGGCATGGTCTGCATGCTTATACCCCAAAATATTTATTTTGAAGATGTCTTATCGGGATACAGGATTTCTGTACAGTGTAAAATCTCTGTGGAAATGATAATGCTCCTGTTGCATGCCCCATGAAATTTTGCAGTGATTGTCTCCAGAATTTTGAAAAGATTTTGATAGGCCGATGCAGGTATATCCCCAGAGAGGGGGGGGGAAACATGACTAAACTACAGGTATCTTGTTTGCAGTATATTGCCCTGCCTTTGTCAATACATTAGTAGGGAAATTTCCTGTACACTTGCATAACTGCATGGATAACAGCAGATTACTCAGGAGCTGTAGGACAAGACTCAAAGAAAGCTGAAACTTACACAGTCCGAGTAATATGCTCAAGATACAGTCCCATACATGTATGCTTCAGTTTACCTGTGTCCTATGTGCAGTTCATGGATTTTCGAGACTCCAAAACATGCAAAGGCTCCATAAGTGAAGCAGCCTTTATCAGTGGACAGAACTTCATCTAGCAACTGCACCTCCCTCTAAAATGTCATCTTTAACAATTGACAAAAGTGCATGCAGGGTGATCTGTACAAGTGATATGTGCACAATATAATAGGGAAATATCATGTCAAATATCAAAGCATCACATATCATGCTTTGAATTGTATTTTTCTATGGTTTGTAGGATTTCTCCCCTTGAGCTACAATGTAATGTGAAACATTCATTCTGCATCAAAAAGAGCTGATATTCATAGTCTCAGTTTTCTCATCTGGTTATCTAACTCTTTTAACATCTTGCAGGTAGGTTTTATTAGATATGCTCAGCATACTCCCAAGTGGCAACATTAAGTCATCGCAGGTTCCTAGGAGACATTGTGCTGCAATACCACTGATTGTATGAATCCATAGTGCAATGTCAAAATGAAGTATACCTGCATTATTTTGTTCTCTGTACATGCCAAACAGGCTGCATGCAATAAGAGGGTTTAAACAGCTTGGGTTTTTGAAGCATGGGGCTCAATTTTGTTGGTCTGAAATTGCATAATTATGAATGAAAATAGCATGATGGATAAGCTAAAACATAAGGGCAATGCAGAAGGTATAAATACTGAAAACTTCCAAATTCCTTTTGATCAAAGGAACTAATGTTAAAATAGGACATTATTTTGATGCATGATCACTTCCAGCTACCAAATATTTGAGATGCACAAGTTTTAGCCAGGAGCTTTTAGGAAATCAAAAGCAGGAGATTCTTCATTGAGCCCTTAGGTAAAGAATGTTTGTATAACAGTCCCTACAATACCAAGTTCAGTAAAGACTAAGTGTAATGGCACTTGTAGTTTTTGTCAATACCAACACTCCAGGGCCCCGTTTTATTAAATTTAACTAATATGACAATTTGACAGCATATGTAACAAGTGGTGCACATAACCTACAAATATGCAACATATGATTGATACAAAATTGTAACTTGTCAAAGCAAATCATAGTTTTATAATGCTGACGATTACGTGAAAAAAAATGGTCAACAAATGACTGTGCTGCTATGATAGAATCATTGGTTATATCAAGGCCCAATACACCATTGCTTCCAGTCATCTTATTGTATATTTTATAATAAATGAAAGCATGCAACACAAACATTAAGTTAATTATGGCTGACTACATTAACCCAGCCACAAAATAAGCTATTCTAAATCAGTTACATGTCATTGTACATATGATGCACAAAGATCAAATATATTTTAAAAAAATAAGATATGGGAGCATTTAAGAAAACATAATAGCTGCTTCCTATCATGAGGTTTGTCAAACTTTACACAAACTTATGTTCATTATTACATAGGATATATCATATTAAGGTTAAAATAATTATATTCTATATTGCAATAAATTATTGCTTCTACATGTGCTATGACAGGTAAATATTTTCCTGTCAAATTTGTTGAACAATTTTATAAATGTTAGCTTGTCACCATTGTATGTGACAGTATTATGTTTCATAAAACAAATACGTCAAAATATTTCTGAAAATTTGTCACTTTTTATCAGTCACCCTAAAATTGTATGAAACAGAAACAGAATGACAAATTTGTAATGCTTTATGAAACAAACGTGTCAAGTTTTGAATTGTAAAACTATGCCTATCACTGTTGAATTGTCAGTTTTTATTAAACAGGGACCAGGGTGTAAAATTAAGGTTTTAGCAAAAATATTTTCAGATATCTTTTAACCTGTCACGAGAATAATCACACGTTCAAATTTCTCACATTCGGACACTTTTATTCCTATACTGAGTTCAGCTGTAAAAGAGATGGCATAAACATTTTCATTCCCAAATAGTTGCATTGAAAGGTTAAAAAAAAAAAAACACATAGGAAGAAAATTATTTTTTGCATCTTCATAGAAAAAGTCTGATGCATGATTGGTGTTAAGAATGAAGCTAATATATGCATAATCAACATTATTAGATTTAAAGTCAGTTGAGCACTGGTAAAATGAAATGGTGATTGAAAAATACCATGAATAGTCTTGTCAGTTCCCACTGAGCTAAGAGCATAAGCACTGACCCTTTCATTACTTTTTTGTTTTTTCTTTCTTCTAAATTTATATGCAAAGATAAAAATGATAAAAGCATTTATAGATTCTCAGCTTGCAATGATGTGACATTTAAACTTAATTTTTTATTAGTCATTTGTAACTTTCATTCTTCATGCTTTTAAAATGTGTGTTTCTGACCCTGTATTATTAAATTCTAGTTCTTTTTGCACCTTAAGTAAAGAAAATAGAATAATTTTGAAATGCCTATTATTTTTCTCACACTCTTACCTTCATGCTTTCACTGTTCAGTAATTGGGGAACTTAAGTTGTTTTTGTAAATTTCAAATCTGGGATGTTATAGTTCATGATAGAGTAATTATCAAAAAAGAAAGCCTCATAGTAAACAGAGAACCATCCAGCAGCTTAAAAGGTTCTGCAATTCTTGTTCAAGTAATTTCATTTATGCTATTCTTAAATTTGGATGATGCCAAAACCATTATCAAAACATAGCATAATGTAGAATTACAATTTATTAAAATGGATGGTACCAATTAAGACAGAGCAAAAGCTATGTGGTTAGATTTTTATGTTCAATAAATATTTTTTTTATAAGTAGCTTTTATTTAAAGTTTTTAAAAATAATAAACTTGTACAAAAATATATATATATAAAATCATATATCAGTTGTGTTCTTTCACCTTATAACAAATGTAAGAAGTTGTTTGTTCATTTTTTCTCACTTTGCATTTTTCAAAATTAACTCTTAAAAAGTATCACAAATTCAAAAATGCATGTACTAAAATCTTGAGATCACTTGCTTTAAACTTTTAATTGCACATTGAATGTTTTATTTTTGTGCCATTTGATAAAAGAAACATTGTGTTTTCCAAGTGCTTGTGCAGTACAGGCATCTATTAACCAAAGTCTACTCCAGTGTCCAACAATTCTCTTATGGCACCCACAGCCTTGCGAGGAAGAAGCCTAGAAAAAATAAAAATAAACACACACAAAAATGTTTTATTATTGTTACATGAGTAAATGGTAAATATAATGACTTTACAAGATATTTTATTTATAGAAACATTAAATTTGCTGTAATCCTGACTTAGTATTTTAAACCCAGAATTTAACTAAAAATATTAATTGGAACTTTTACAATGAGCTTAATTATTAGAATTTGATATTTATATAAGATTTGGAAAAGCTGCTATCATTTAGCTAAGAAGTGAAAAAGCCTGATAGCCATTTTAAATAGCTACAACTTGTCTGTGAAAAACGTTCAGATTGTGGTTATCCAAAAGTATTTAATTAAAACTTAATATTGTCCAAACATACAATGACATCTATGAATGTGTGTATAGAAGTGGAGGATGCATGTACTTATCACAACAGCAAGCAAATATATTTTCACTGAATTGCAGATACACTAGAAAATTTATTTAATATAGGTTAGTTTGCACTCACCCAACAATTTTTCCCGCATATAGAAGGTAGCTAGGTATGCTTACTTCTGTGTACCCACGTCGCATAGCATCAATTATTTGCCTGGCAGCATTATCTGGTTCAATAGTTCCAAAATAACTTGGAATTCTAAAAAGTAAATATTTTATCTTATAATGCTTCTATATAGGTGAGTTGGCACTAATTACTAAGAAATTGCTAGTATACTAAACAGGTTTGATGAGTTACCATATAACTAAATATTGGCCAAACAGGTATGCACATTATTTGTTTTATAGAGGTGATAAAACTCCAAGTCCTTTGATAAAGGTTGTATCAATGTTATAATTTCAAAGGCAGTTTACAAAAAAGCTCCTGATTCATCATTAGTTTGGTGGTGATTTGCAACCACTTTATGTGTTCCATAGATTGTTCAGTTTTAACAAGTTTAGAGTTCATGGAGGCTGTGGTGAAGATGACTGCAATTTTAGTAGATTCATAACCAATCCATCTTCTCAAGGAAACAGCTCAGAAAACTAGTAACAATTACTACAAAATTAGCTGGTGTATCTTGGTGTGGATGTATGGATATGTTCCAATACAAAGTGTGAATTTTCTTTTTCCCAGAAAATGATATAGGAATTTCACATCCTGTGGAAAAGTACATTTTAATCAAGATAAAGTTATATGAAATTTTGAAGCTATAAAATATGCTTTGCCATATTCATATATATTTAGTAGTCCAAATGGCTGCAATCATAAATACTGTGCCTACTTCTATATTGATTTTACAGATTAATATTCAGTGCATTCAACTCCAGGACATATACTGAAATGTTTACTCATTCTTCATTTCAAGGACTATCTTTCATGCTATCAGAGCCAAACATCTACTTTCAAGCTAGCAGTATTGCTTCTTCCGAAATCTCATTTGAAACTGCATAATAATTTGCTGCATGTGTGATCTTTCATCGATTGAATTGCTCATAATTTAACACTTTTCAGTGAAAAATCCTATTTTCTCATTCAAAGGTGCTGCATAAATGAAAACTGGGCTATATTGGCATGGACTATTTTACTGGTTATTGCCAGAAATATTTTTTTCTTTCTTATTGTTGCCATAATATGCTGTCTGTCAGCATATAACAACTCAAAAGTCATTATAAGTTACATTAAATAATATAACTTATGAGTGACTAATGTTAATATTCACCTTCATAGCATGAAAAAAAGAAAAAATATGGTCATATATCGTTATCAACATCTAATGAGTAACTGAAACCATTGAGTGTGGAGAGGGATTTTTAAAAAAATAACCTATATAAATTAATTATTTTAAGAAATATCTTGCCAATAGCTTAAGAGATGAAAGTAAAAAAAATATTTTTCTATTATAACAATGTTGTATTAAATATTATTCAATAAAAACTAATTTTCAGAGTTTGTTTTTCGAATATTAATTTCCACTTTTCAAAATTCTTGTATTACTAAATAAATTTTATGACTGTAGGTATAATAAACAAAACTTTTGTACTGTACTTGTCAATGAAGCATAGATTTGTCCATAAAATTGAGACTTTGTTACATTTTATAGAGGTGTTATAAAATTACTTACCTAAGTTGAATGTTATTTTCTTCCAGTTCTTTTGTTACAACAAACGGATATATATGCACTAAAGTTAGGTTGATATCACCAGAAGGTTTGTATTGCCTCAACTCTTCATGTAAGGATTCTGCAATACCCTGCACTGCAAACTGTGCCATGGAGAGAGGAACAAGATCTCTGGCACCGGTGAGTCCTGCTACAGATGACAGTATCACTATATGTCCATGTTTTATCTCTTGCATACGAGGAAGAAAAGCCTGAAGAATCTGCAAGCATCAAAATATAAAAAACTTAACAGAAACTGCAGCCAATGAGTAAAGTTAAATACAGATTTGTTGGTAAGCTAAAAAGAAAATATGATGCTTACTGTGAATATGAAAATTTGAGCTAAATTTGAAGTCAGCACAAAGATTTGTCAAATATGTTTCTTTAGAACAGAAGTTTAGCTTTATCACATTTTTAGCTTCCATCTGCAGAAACAATTGGTGTCTGGTTATCTTAAGCTAATGAACCATTTGGATAAAGGAGAAAAGAAATGGCACAAAATATTAAATCCTGTTGAGAGCATTTAGCTCAGTTTATAGTGGTAATAGAAGGTACTGTACCTTTACACATTCAAATCTGTTCCTTTTGAAAATGTTTTGTTAGGTACCTTGTGGCATCATACCAAGCTCATATACATAAAATCTACTGCACTGTTGAATGAATTAAATTACAAGACTCTTAATACATTCAACTAAGGATAAAAAGAACTGGGAATAAAAAATTGAGAGAGATTAAAATGTGAACACTTTCATGTTAATTATCCATCATGAACATATTAATTGCTGCTTTTAGTGAAAGACTATCTTTAGTTGCTGGCATGAGCCCTTGGTGATTACATTGATTGATCTTATTTACCCTTTTCTATCGATGAATAGCAAGGCAACTTTAATTTTGTGACAAAAATCAATAAAACAGCATTTCATATATTTAATGCTGATATTTTCATAAAACTGCTAAGTAAAATTAAACAATTCAAAATAATACATGAAAGTAAACAAATTTATCACAGTAAAATGAGAAATATTTGCTAATTGTATCAAAGTAAGGAGTGAATGGAATAATATCCTAAGAAAATGATAATATTTACTCCCTAAAGGCATTAAAATCTAACATATATAGAATGGTAATATATTTACATTCAATGAAACTCTTTTTAAGGCTAAGACTTCCTTTCATGTGGTTTCCTTTAGTTCTTATTTAATATATCATGCAACTCACCCAGAAATGCGACATGACTCCTGTGTCCAGAGTTGCTTGTACTTCTGGGGCTGGTTGCTGAATAAGAGCACGGGGACTTGGTAGATTACAACAGTTGATAATTATAGTGACATCCCCGACATTTCTTCTTACTTGGTTGCATATTTCAAAAACCTACATATAAAGGTCACTTTAATAATTTACATTTGGAACAACTTTCTTTGCATAAAGAAGAATATAAGGGTGTAAAATTTAGATTGCAAATAATATATGGATTATAAAACCACCAAAGGTAAAGCAAATTGTAAGTAATTCTTTCCAACAATTCATTTTAACAATTTTGTTTGGAATATGATAAAAGTTTTAGCATGAACATTAGAAAGTTCTTATAAAAAGTAAATCTCTACGAAAATTTCAAGTATTTCCAATTAGCATAATGCAATAATTTTATGGTCATAAAATTTAAAAAAAAATTCACAAAATTGAGAAAAAGAATATTTCTTTTTCGTGCTTCAAATTCTTCTCTGTATATTTTATTTATGAAAGGGTCCAATTTCCAGGAAACTAACTTGAGGGAATCGATGTTTGTTGTATGGCAGTTTTATGTGACTAATTTGTTTTGATAAACTGAATTTTGTTCAATAAGAACTTTCTCATTTTATAATAATGAGGTGCTTGGCCAGAAGTTTGCTATTACCTATTTGTTTGGGTGCTGCATCTCATGTATGTCTCATACTTTTATGGACTTGGTCAAAGCATGCTTCTTTTACAGATATTTTTATTTGGTTAGAATCATTTACACAAACATTCAATTATATTACAGAAAATTTAGAGATAACTGCCCAAATGTTAAAATTTTCACTCCTTGCTCAAGAAGCTATTAAATTAAACTCATCACCTAAAAATAGTGTGGATATAGATTATTATTGAGTGTATAAATTTGATTGTCGGACAAACAAGAGGTTAAAAGAAAGTAATAGAAATTGTTCTTTGTTAAATTCTAGCGAGTATGATCAAATTAAATAAATTGTTACAACTTTAATTCTAATTCTCCATATAAAAAGGAACATTTCTACCCCTGAAGGCAAAATGCTAAATTTTTTATTTTAAATTATAAAATCTAGCATCTCTTTATAAATAGGAGGATGCCTTAAGCCTCTATATAATTGCCATTTGTGCTGAGCATTAACTACTCATTTTGTGTATGTTTAAATATTTATTTTAATGTTGATCATTGCACAATTAAAACAGCTTTATGATGAATGAAAATACTCATTGTACCTGATTTCTGTTGGTGATATCACAGTGATAAGCAAAAGCTCTGCCTATGCCACCGCCTGCAACATTTGCTTCTTGCACTGTAATTGCATTATCATCGTCTCTTATGTCCCAACACACTACTAGAGATCCTAGTGATGCAAACTGAATGGCAAATGCTTTTCCCAGACCTCTGGCTGTACCTGCAATCTTTAAGAATTTATTATGTTTCCTAGTTTTACTTGTAGCAATTTTAAAATGAGGAGATCAAAATATTCATTTACTGATGCTTTATATTATTGTTTGCTACCAAGAAATTTGTTTTAGCTTTAGGAAAAAATTGAAGTACAACGGAACTAAATATGATGAGTGGTGATTCACACCTTAATTCAGAGCTTTTCATCATGAAATGACGTTTTAATGGGATCAGGAATTGTTTTGTTGAAAATGGGTTCTCAACTATATACCTGCTTTACTTTCATTCATTTTTTGCTTCTTGATTCGGAAGGTTATATAGTAGTCTGATCAATTAAAAATGGCAAATCAGCAATATTCCTTTAGCATTCCAGAAAAAGTTTATCTGCAGACAAAACTTTTTACCTTTTTTCAGTGATAGGGGAGTCATGATTTCATTGCTTTGATTGCAGTTTTGAACAACTTTTAATAATGTACTGAAATCTCATTTGTAGTTTCTGATCACCATACAAAATCAAAGAAAATAATTAAATGGCTTAGAAAATGTGCACTCTGATGCATTTATAATTAATGGCAAATGCAGTAATAATTAATATGTTGTGATCAAGTCAAACTATACACTCTTGCAGCTTCACTAACTTACCATTTCATTAGAACATGTTTTGTAGACCTTCGTCCACATCAGCAGCTATGTCAACTGTGAAGAATTGTGTTAACGAGTAGATGATATGAACAAAGGTCTGTAAAAAATTACTAATGAAATACTAAGTTAGTGAAGCTGCAAGAATGTTTAGTTAAACTCACTTATGTTATTTGCTTCATTGCCATATTTCCTATTCTATTTTGTATCAAAACAAATGTTGCATCTATCTTGCTAAAAGCTTTTTTATAACTAAGTCATCTTTTTGGAGTAATGCATTCATCCAAAATTTCAGCACCTTTTGCAAATTTGGATTACTTCAATTAAATTGTGCTAAACAATATCCTTCAATTTATGAACTATTTTTTCAGTTTTCAGACCTCCACTATGAATTTTCACCACTTTTAAAAATCACACATATGGCAGTACATAATGTAATTATTTTCTGAAAAGTTTAAAACATCTTATGCTCTACTTTTTAGTCATGCAATAATGACATAGTAGATATATACTGGGTGAGAAAATTTAAACTTTATTTTGTACATTGGTGCTTTGCTTATGCACTAACTAAATGGAAAAATCAGCAGCCAAACAACTAGAATTTTGTTCACCTTATATTATATATTATTTGTTTTGTTAATTTTTTTTATTTATTTCTGTGAGTAAAGTTTTTTAGTAAATTGAGTGAATAACTTAAAAACTTTCAAAAAATTGCATAAATTTGGAGTTCCCCAAAAATAAAACTCTACATCTGTATCAGAGCACATTAATGATCATCAGTATTACAAATAATCAAAGAAATGTTTAAACTTTAATCTCAATTTTCCTTCATTGTAAGCTATATAGAAGAATACATCTGTCATCTCCAAGGTCTAGTCATAGCATTTGAGACTGCTAATTTGGAAGTCCTGAATTCAATTCCTGATCAGATCAAACTGTCTGCATAAGGTGAATGCCAGATAGCTTAAAGTGCCAAGGACTTTCAGTTAATTTGTACCATCATTAATTCATTTTATTCCATTCATAACTACAGACTTACACTTACAGTATTTACTTCCAATCTACAGATACCACTTACATCTACAGCATTCACTTCCAAATTACAGATACATCAAGAAGATCAATCCAATCAAAGAATCAATAAACACACATTAAAAAAATATAGAAAAAGAATACATCACAACTTTACAACATGCTATTCATATATGAAATATGACCTAACAGTAAATCAAAAAGCTTAAATGTTTTTAATTAAAAAATTGTTGCTTTCATTATAATAAATTCTAAGATTAATTTTTTCCCCCCTTTTTAATAAAGAAAGAACAACCATGCATGTTAAATGAAAGCATATAAACAAATATAATTAAAATTTTCATTTATACAGGTTGAAACATTTGTTCAATCATAGTTTTACTTAAAAATAACATTCACTAATAAAAAATACAGAGTTTTTCTTTATCAATAAAAGCTGTGCTTTATTTGTGTTCATACCCAAAAAGAGAAAATTCCCAAAAGCAATTAAAATTGATAGAAGCCTACATGTTAAGTGTCTGCTTCATAAAATGTGTAATTACTGAAAATTATTTTTTTTTAAAAAGAATTGTGTGGAAGCAACTAAAAAATAATTTTATTACTTCAGTTATGCTGATAGTTCACAGTACCTATTTTTGGAAAATTTTATTTTCTCGTTTCTGCATTATCAAATAACTTCATTTTTATATCATCAAATTCCACATAATTTATTACTGATTCACGTATAAACAATCTACAGTTTTCCAGTCCCTTTCTGCTCCCTTTCCTCACACCTCATCCTTTGTTCTGTTCCCCTTTTTATTCCTCTATAGAAATGAATAGTTAAATCAGCAAATTCATAATAGGCTTTTTCCATATATTCAGTGTTTTCAGTATTGTAATGTTAAAAGTTAGCTTTTAGTTTTAAGGTGAATCTAAATGAATTCAATATTAACATTTACCAGTTTTGGAGGATTAAGAACCTTTTATAATTATACCTACCAGTACAACTTCATCTCTCATAGGTTTCAAAGCTGGTGGGCATATCAAGTGATAAGCTGCTTCTATGAAACTCTTGATAATCACAAAAGTTAGAAATATTATATCGTAGATCAGCACCATAAATGAATAAAATCTTAGCAGCATACCTGCAAATAAAAATAAAAATACTCTAAATATGTTTTTGTTTAAATCAGCATCCATTCAGATTATTGATGTGGATGTTCTAGCTTTATTAAAAAATAGGCAAACATCTTACATCCTACATCAGTCTTGAATGTTATGGATTAAATACATCATTGATTTGACCACTACTGCCAATATAGTCCTGGAAAATAAAAATGTGTAACTAATGAATCAAAATTTAAAATTCAAAGTAAAAGATTTTTAATTATTTCAGCTTAAAATTTGGCAAAGAAAATGTACATAATTGTGGAGAAATATACAGAGCAATAGGCAATTCAGAATTAAGAATTTAATCAAGAACCAGAAGAGAAACATGGCAATTTAATGGCTAATCTATTTTTCCTTAATTGTGGATGGGTTAGAAGAGGATTTAAATTTAATTATGCATTACTTTGTTATATGTGCATACTTTGTGGCTACTAGATATATAATCAAAATTTAAAACAAACATTTTGTTAAAGAATAAATAATTTTATCAACAGTTCAGCATTTCAGCAAATTAAAAACCATTAGACAACTCCATGAGAATTGCACTCCAGCCATCTAAAATATATAATGAAATTATAATCACCAAATTAAATATTGATCATAGTAAACGTCCATATATGCCTGTAAGGATTGTTAAACTCTGATCAGTCAAGTCAAAATGTTTTTTTTTATTTGTTTATTTATGGACACTCTTAACATCTCAGGTCATGAGCGTCCCATTCAATTCAAGCGTGAAACTGCCAACAAATTTTGCTCAGAGGCCTCTTCTTTCAGGCTTGAGGTTCATTTTCGTGCCGTAAATGTACGACACGGGACCCACGGCTTTACTTCCCTTCCGAAGGAAGCCATACTTAGGATTTTTACACCCCAAAAAAATCCATCGATCTTGGCCGGGTTTGAACCTGTGATCTTGGATTTAGAAGGTAAGTATGGTTACCACTACACCACCAGGACAGACTCAAAAAATGTTCTGATACCATAGATGAATACGTGATCTCAAATGAGAATCTAATAGTTCTCAAATTCCAAGAAGTTATGTTCAAAGGTATTAGCGTGTTTAAATCAAAATATGCAAATTCGTACATGGTGCATTAAAAATAAAGAGAAACTTACCTTGGAATTTGTCATTGAATAGAAGTTATCAAAAATGCCTAAGCAAAAAATTAGCTGCTACTTTTAATAAATTTAGTCTATTTTTTATAAAAAAGAAAGACAGACAGAAAGAAAGAAAAAAATTAGAGAGAAAAGGAAGGAAAGAAAAAAGAAAAGAGGATAAATTTAATGATTAATTTGGACTCTGATATCAGATCCAGTTTAACAGATTTTTTTTAAAAATATTGCTCATTCATAACACTGTGTCCTTTACAAAAATCTTCTGAGCAAAGTAAGGACAATTATTAAGCGTGAGGAGACTACAATAATGGTATGAAATATTCTTCTCTTTTATTAAGAAAAACAATAAATTAAAACAATGGTTGAGATAAACAGATATCAAAGTTATGCCCCTTGTTAATAGAACATTAAGACATACATTTAGTATTTAAACAGGATTACTACATCTATTTGAAACAGTGGTAATTTTGTCCCAATATTAGACAAATTTTCATGTGAACAAAGTGGACAAATCATTCTATTAAAGACCTGAAAAGAATGTATCCAAAAATGCATGTGTTTTGGGTATTGACATATGTAATTTTTAATGCCTTATCTTTCATCAGGATGAAGTTTGATGTTTACCATATCACATTCTGTTCTGCCTCAAATGACTGGTCATGCTAGTGACCAAGGATTTAGAAAGACAATTTATCTGGTAAGGTAAGAAACAATTTAACATTTTCCAGATCTAAATCAGTAAAATGTTTTAATAGAAAAGATAATTTTCTTAATTTTGTTTGAAATTGCTATTTTCGTAATTAATTTGATAAATCTAAAATCTGTGTATTCATCTTGAAAGATTTATAATGGCTAAAATGCACTCTGGCCATTTGAGCTTACATATAAAGCAAAGTTTGCATGAATTCATTTCAGTTCAAAAAAATTTGTGCATGTCCCCTGCTCATTTTGTATATGGAACATAGCATGGAATTTCATGATAACTGTACCTCTTATTGTCTAAATTTTGAAATATTAGTGCAATAATTTAAGTACTTTTTATATTTTCTCTTGAAACTACAGGGAAGTTTATTTCTGAATACAAAAGTAGCAATTCCGAAATTGTGCGTTTCAAATGGTGTGATCACATATTGCAGTAGGTACTCTTTTTAATTAGATGTGTCAACTTTTAATTTCAGTAAAACTGCCTTAGCAGACATTCATTTTCTCCCTCACAAAGTAGTTTTGGTCACATTGACACTCAAACTCTAGTTGCATTGTTGACTGGATGCTAGCCAACTTTTTTTTTAAGTCTCTGCAATCTTATTTGTTAAGAGGGTTATCTTTTGCTGTTCATCCTATGGGCAGTCTGCAAGTTTGAGCCCTGTCTTGGGCATGGATTTTTGTAATAAAATTCAGACAAGACGATGTCTAGAGATAATAAATGTGAAAGTGAAGGTAAAAGTACTCTTATCAACATTCTTACTTAATAGTTGCAAGCCAGTCTGTTCCTCGAGTGCTCTATGTGCCATACATATTTAGCAACATATTGCTGGAGATTGCCTATTCTTTATTTAAAAAAAAATAATTAAATAAATAACCAAATGACCAACTTCAACTGCATTTAGCATTGTAGAGATTGCTCTAAATTTACTAAATTGCATTTTAACGCTGGATTAAAGGTGTATTTGAAAAGTCTGCTAAAGTTAAATACCTTTTCCTTAATGTAAATTTTGTTGCTCAGCAGTCCTTATTAAGTTTCCAATGTTATCATCCTGTCAAAAAAATATCTTTCCACCAAGCCAGTTTTCATGTTTGGGAATATGAAGAATTTGCTAGGGACTAAATCTGAAAATATAGTTAATGAGTATAAATTCGAAGCTCTTTTGTGCACAATGAACTGTTGTGTTGTACTGAAGATACTTGCATGCAATCCTGGAAGTTTTTCCTACAGTTCTCATTCTAAACTGCCCAACAATGCTGCAAATAGACTTGTTTTATCCAGGATTTTGGGGGGGGAATTTTAAAAACAATGGTGAAATCCCAGCCAGCAAAATTGTATTCGGTTTCTTTGGCACACTTTCACTGCCGCTCAAACTCAAATGTGTAATTGTGTATCAGTTTCCTCCATAGTCACAGAGGCACAAAGTCCTCTTGCAGTGTAATAACTCCAATCGCAACATTGAAATACTTTCACGTGCACTTAATCGTGGCCCTCGGCTCTCGTGTACACACAGCTATTACATATTTTGTGCATTCGTTCAGTTGAGAGCCCACAGTGGCGTTATCCCGCGAACTGTCACTTAGCAGTATTCCAATGTTAAAATATTTATCCTAGAAATAATTAATGGTGATTCCAGTTGGGTGTGTGGAGCGCGCTTCATCTTCGATGCATAAGCGGTCACCTTTAAAATGCAGAAATAGTTTTCAACATGATTCAGAGTCCCGTGGACTTGAATTCTGCCTTGACCTTCGCGCACGTATTCTGCTTCGAATAATGTTTAATCATTGTGCAATTCTCCCCCCCCCCCCTCACGCACCCTGCGGGTATGTTTACGCTTCATAACAATTCCGGGTTAAAGCATATAAAATGAGATATAGGATATAATTAAATAATAAGTCTTGTCCTGGTATGTTGTTCTTGCTCCATATTGGTGAGCCAAATTGTGAGGTTTGGTATGGCTCCGGCTATGTGCTCCAAGTTGGTCACCAATCTTGAAGCGATCTGTCGTTGAATTTGAGTGACCTCACGTCGTGATGCCAATTTTGTAGTGGTTTCTTAGATTGATTGCTGGTCGCTTCTGTGTTGCCTACGCTTCAACGACAATATCTCAGTATGATCCCGCTATTTAGCTGATTGGGACAACGGTATACCGGGAGAGGAATTAAATGGTGTAAATGAGCACGCGATGCGATATAATACATAATTGCGTGGTCAAATTCTATTCCGTCCTCTGGTGTTTTGCGAATGATGAACTTTGCTACTTTGAATATAAACTTAGTTTCCGCGTATGAAACTTACAGACGAATACTCGTTCGCTAGGAGAAGCCAAAAAGGTACGAGCAAGCCTAGCACCTTTCTCCAAAAATTTAAACATACGTTTTCCATTGGCATTTCATTTTCACCTACTTGCTCTTTTTAAGACATACGTCAGTCTCAATATTGGATAGATTTAAAAGGCTAGCGATACCAGCCGGAAGAGGCCAAAGCCCCAAACGGTTTTAAAGTATTACTGTTTATTTACCCTGCAAATGAAGCCCTTTAAAAAAAAGAGCGGAGCTCCGCACGCGACCTTCGGTTTCCCTTTTTTCAATAGATTTTATAGTTTTATTACCCTGTTGACTCTTCCGGCTACTGCAACGGGGGGATGAGAAGAAGAGAAAAACAATTATGTTGGAGATACAGCTTATGACAAAAATATACATAACTTTTTTATTACTAATTACAATACCAAGGTATGATTGGGTTTGCATAAATATGCATGTAATTATATTTTAGTAAAGGTGGATTCACTGCATTTCCACATTTTAAAACGATGCAGTACAAAAGATCATGGTTGAATGGTCTTGTCTGGCAGAACACTGTCAATTAAGTTTGTAATGTATAAAGTTATTTCGTTCATGGTATAAGAATAGGAGGAGGGAGAGAAGGTTGCCTCTCGTCTGTCAGATGCAGCTCCTCTCAATTATGCAAGAGTGGTCAATGTTTCTGCCTTCTGGATATCCGAAGGCGGAAATGCTTACCATTGAAATGAAGTTAAGACATTTACAATTTTATAGTTTACTAATTGTTAACTTTACAAATTGCATGGTTGTATGAAATTGTAGTAATCTATGGGAACAGTGGATAGGGCCAAAACTATACATTAATTTCTTATGAATTTTGCTAAGTACTAAATAATAAATAAGCAGTCAGAAATGTAACTGTGGACACTTGCTTCTGCTCTATTTCCATATTAGCATAAATGAGCATCAATAGTTATCATCTATTCGTGAGAGATAAAAGGTTTTTACGTACGTTAATTACTTTCTCTTATGTGTAAAATATAGGAAAACTGTACACGCTGCTAGAATACTACAGAAATTAAACATAATATAGCGAGATTATTAAAGTTATTAGCCGTGGCTGCGTACTACGAGATGCTCAGCTATCCTTTAACTCAAATAGCCTCATCATATAGGCATATATAAAGAATGTAAATGACAACGAAATATTTGCACCCTAAATAGAGGTTTTAGACAGGCAATTTGAGATTGGGAACCCAGGGTCAAAGGTTTCAATTTTACATGTTAGGACTTACAAGACGGTATGTACCGCCACGGGTGGCCGAGGTCGTTAAGGCGCGGTCTGGGGTTCGAATCTCGCCAGGACGTTCCTCTTCTGACCGAGGTTATTCCAGGCTTTCCTCGGTCCTCATAAATGGCAAATGCCGGGGAGGTACCCTAAACTTAGGCCTGAACTTTTCCTACCTTAAAAAATCCTTTCCCAATATATCATTTCATCTCGTGTATAATCCGTGTCCACCGCCTGTGATGTCTCAGTAGTAAATCGGGCGTTAACACTATTTAAAAAGAGGGTATGCACGCCACTGACTGTTTTACCTTAAAGCATCCCAGTTCAATCGAACACCAATTAACATATTGAAATGTAGTATGCTGTGGATGACTACGAAATCTTACTCGCTCTTGCCGCACAACCTATTGCTTCCCCACAGATCAGGCGTATGTCGGCAAGTTCAGGGAAACTAACCATTTTCCATTTTTTCCGTTCATAATTTGTTTGACGAGTTATTTTGTCGTGTATATTTTGGTTACAAAACATACTTTGTATGAAACAATTGACATACATATCGCAATATTAGGAATAATGCAGAATCACCACTTTTGTTTCTAACACCTAAATTCCTATCAGCATACCAATGCAGTGGCGTGCAATCATGCGTTTAGATTCAAATGTTACATATTTTAACACTAACTAATGAAAACGTTTATTGGTTATTAACAACCAGGCTTATTTCAATTATCAAGGAGGCATTGTGCCAATTTAATACGAATTTTAACGCTATTTGCTTTAGTATGCATTTCTGAGTATGAAATTGCAATTACTTTAACAGGCCACAATACGACATTTTACGTCTGAGTTTCCCATCTCAAATTACTTAACAACTTTGATCTATAATGGTTCAAATATGCTTTGTAATATTTTTCCTATTTAGAGGAAGTTCTAGCTAGTTCGACCCATATAGGTATGTGTATATATAAATTATGAAGGAAACATTACTTTGATATAAGGCTTGTATACCTATGCAAAATTCATGCACGAAATTAGATTAACTTTTCTTTAACTTGAATAAGATTCAATAATTCGGTTTACCTCCCTGTACAAGAGAGTCCGAGTACCGGTAAGGTAAATCTTTTTTTAGAACAGTAACCTTGAGTGAAGAAGCTTGCCACTTACGACAGAATTTGTAGAGTATATAGCGAGCTCAAAGTCTGAGCTAAATAGATGCTAGTTTGCCTTTAACGCCAGGATTTGAATTTGAATGTAAAAAATTTGTATATTTAGTATTTTAAAACAACATCGAAGTTAGCAACACTATAGTTTAAATATGACCATTCTGAAATTACAAGTCGTAACTTCCAATGTCTTCAGATACTTCGATAATTAAAGGTGCAATGATTAAATTTTTATGGTAAGCAGTGAAAGGACAGTTATTATTTACTCCGAGTTTGAACGTTCTGAATGACAAACTTTTATTAACACTAAATGTAATTCATTGTTTATATAACAATGTGAACGTTTCTTTATTAATGATACTTATATCGCAAATACTAAGTTAATAGAAGCCTAGTTACATATATACATAAAACTATACAGTAAATTAGTTTTCTTAACGTGCATATTTAGGCAAAAGATAAAATCCCAGCAACAGTGGCGCATCTGTTCCATTGAGGAAAGTCTCTCAAACAGTTTGGTCTTGTTTCTATTCCTTAGCCACCTCGATCTCCAGATCATAATGAAAAAACAAATGAGTGCAGACACGACAGTTTTGCCACTTTGCATCCGGTGCGAAAATGTCTCTTTAAAAGCAACCTCATTTTTAACCTTTTGTTTAAATTGTGTTTACATTGCTTCCCCTGACGACCTCTTAATTCCTTCTTTCCTCCTTGGACAGCATGAATCAGTTAGTGCAATGCCAATACAACAAGACTGCACTTCACCTGCTACTTGCATTAATTATATCCGCATTTGCATACCAGTTTACAAATCGGGTGGGGAAAAATAGTATTTTATTTATTTATATAATTTTGACTGCCTAATAGTGTTATGTTACATTTTAGCACATGCATAATTCTTGCAATAATGGTTATGCCTCCATATGGCGTTTTCAAATCTTATACATATACAACATAAAAAGTTCCAAAATGCAAAGCAGGAAACTAAAAGAATCGGTGCATACGGGATCTTTTTCCTAAATCATAAAAGTCTATATAAATGTTATACATTGTCATTTTTTACCATTTAGGATATAACGTTACAGTATTTTTGTGCGGTGGTAGCATTACATTTTTTATGAATGTCTTGCTTTTATAGCTAAAGAGTACCTACACTAATCTCAGGTTTTGAACTAAGCAATTCCAATGAATTTTTTGTCAACATATGTTGTTAACACTTTCAAATGTAATTACAATTCATTAATACAGAGTCTTTTGTGGTTTTGTTACTCGTTTCAAGGAAGCTGGCGAATCGCCATTCGGAGCGGTAATTCCCGGCAAAGAGAATGTTAATATCCGAGCACATTTTCCCTGCTGCGACTTGCAGTATTGAAACGCGTGTTACCAGTTAGATAAAAATTTGCTTAAAATATATAGAACTTTATAATCACTTTTATAAATGATACAGCTATAACATCATACATAGCACGTATTAAGCGTAGGCGTGACCTTCAGCTCCAACTGACTGGAAAGATGAACATTACTGCCGGCAATTTCTGTCGCATTTAGATTATAACTATGAATCAAAGAGGTGAAAGATGCAGTGTTATTATTAGTTTTATCATGTTGTCAATGAATTAATAAACCATAGAAATTTGATCTCCAACCTGAATTAGAATGTATGGTAAATTTATACCAAGAGTATAATCATTGTATTATTTTATATTTGAGATTAAATTAGTCATGCTTCAAGTTGTCGTAGAAGAAGGCTTTCAAGCTCTAAGGCTTTCAAATTTATTCGGATCAATTTTCATCTGTTCAGTATATAGGACGTTGGACTGCTTTTCATTTGCTTTGTTTCTCCGTTTTGGAAGAGGCTGCCAGGGATTCGTGTATTGTATACTTTGTATAGTTTGTCTCCTCCTATGTACTTTAATGTTCTTATGTCTGCCATTTTAGGATTTCCTTCTTTCCTCCTTGGCCTGATTGAAAATTGAACTTAAAAACTATGGTTGACATATGTCTGATTATTCTTCATGTTTCTTTGTCCCCTCTATTCTTGATACATTATCAACAGGTGAACACAATGGTGGAGTTAATAGATGTCCTAGAGTGGAGTGCACTGAATTAACCTCCATTATATGTCCTTTCTGAAGTATCAGCTGCTCAATTTGTATATTTTGAATTTTGGAAATATTAGCCAGTGTACTTGCTAGGACTATTTTTGTTCTGATATGCACATCCATCAGAAATAAGGATAATCTTCTTGTAATTTATGTTTAAGTTTATGAAGTCAACAATACATGTGAACTCATATTACTTTTCCTTCATCTCCATGCCATATGTATAAGAGAACATCTGTTGTTAGTGACAATTCGTGAAGTTATGTATTTGCAATTTCTGATCATAATATATAGCCAGAAACTGAGGCTATGTCACTGTTTAGCAGGTCTTGTTCCTCCTCTTTAGTTATATGCAATATGTAGTCCTCTTCTGGCAAATTTCCCTCTTTGTATGAAACACAGCTGTTGCATTAATCTTTTCTTGGTTAGAAGATTGAGATCTTTTCACAATCCAAAACCTCTGTGAACTTCTTTCTTTCAATAGTTGGAAGACCGATGATTGTTGATAAACCTGATGCTTATGAAATATAGACCTAAAACTGTTTTCTACAAAATGCGAGAAGTGGAGGCTCTGCAATGATGACTGGGTACTTTTGGAATTATTTGAAACCTTTTAAGTACGCTGTCTGATTTCAGTTGTTTCATCGGCAATTCTTTCTTTTGTCTTTTTGAGAGCACCTGCAAAACTGAGTATTTGTCTTCCTCGTCCAGTTCGTGTAAAGAGTCATTTTGTGTTAATTGTGTAACTTTACCCACGAACAAAATGAGTGCACTGAACAAACAAACAAAAAAGGAATTCCCGGCAAATCCGAATTTTAATTCCCTCTGTGTTGGGAAAGTAGCAATCGTATGAATTCTTCTTACAGGAACTTTCTGGATCTAAGTGAGATCATCTTGATATAGGCGCTCAAAAAGCCATTTTTTCATTCCGCGTATTCATGTGCCAAAAACGGCTAACTGATGCCAATTCAATGGCCATCCTACCGTCCATGTTTTTATTTGTAACACGATTATAACTAAATTGCTTTGATGGCTCGAAGTTTAAATATAATATAGCTCAACGTCTTTTCAAACGCTATTGAAAGTATGAAACGATGCGTAAAAGGCATGTTGAATATTGCTAGCATATCGAACAAGTATAACCTAGCTGTATTTTCATGGCTTCCTCATAAGAGTAAATCCCAGGTGTCACAACTCTCATTACTATTGGTGTTACCAGTAAATAACTGGCAAAAACGCGGTATGCGAAACGCTGCTTGCGAGATGTCTCCGTTGCACACAACGCGTTTGGAAGCACAACCTTCACTTGCAGCTTCAAGGGAAAATGCAGTTATGTGCCGACTTCTGCGTATAGCTCCTTTTAGAGAACAGCATTTCTCGTTTGTATATAAAGCGGTATTTTTTTATTTACAGACGAGGAATGGGTATGCGCATTTCTCATCTTGAGGACGAATCCGCAGTAGAAAGTTGTGAAATCATCAAACGGGGGGAGAGAGAGAGAGAGAGAGAGAGAGAGAGAGAGAGAGAGAGAGAGAGAAACAAGCAAAAAACGAAATTTCTGCACATAGGAGGTTTTGGAGGAGCAAATGTGTGTGTGTATGTGTGTTCCACGTCGTCTTACAGTGCATCTAACAGTGGTTTTTTAGTGTTTTTATGTGTTCTTCACTTTAAACGTGGCACGCCTTTGTGCATTTTAAGTTGTGTCGTGTCTCCTAAAGAGAGCTTTTTACATTCCTTTTAAAAGTATATATATGTATATATATTCATGAAGCTTATATAAGCTTCATGAATCCCTTCAGCAGCGCACTACAATATAATCTTTTTTCTTTATAACGTTGCAATTTGCATAATGGTTCAATTCTGGAAACCCTTAATATTTGTGCGTATTCTTTACACGGAAATTTTAATCAGTCCGCCGATTTTTTTCTATTCCTTATACCTTTTTTTAATTTAGGCAAGTATATTTTTTTGTCAATTGCAATTTATATTGCTATCTGCCGTTCTTATTCACACGTTAAATGCTACCACGTTTCATATATAAAATAGGACTCAGTGGCAACCTTGTAGGATTGACTAACCTTAGAACTGATGTTCAGTAATATACTGATATAATATATATATATATATATATATATATATATATATATATATAGAGAGAGAGAGAGAGAGAGAGAGAGAGAGAGAGAGAGCGAATGAAGTGTGTTTAACGCCCTTTTTGCTACAGAGGAGACATGAAATGAAATGATATATTGGGAAAGGATTTATTTTTAAGGAAGAAAACGATCCCTAAGTTTAGGGTACCTCCCCGGCATTTACCATTTATAACTGAGGAAAACCTGGGGGGGAAAAAAAACCCAGTCAGAGAGGACGGTCCTGGCGGGATTCGAACCCAGACCTCCGCTCACGAGTCAGCGATTTAACGACCTCGGCCATCCGTGGCAGAGAGAGAGAGAGAGAGGGAGAGAGAGAGAGAGAGAGAGAGATTTAAACCATTCATGGTAATTTATGTTTATTTCAACAAACTGATGAATTAGGGCATAGTGTGTTGGAAGTACCTATTCAGTAATTGTTATCGCGCTAAAGGAAGAGCAAAGTCCCTAAACATTGCGATAATTCACCAAACGGATCCCACGTAAAACAAAATGGGGACATCGTGTTACGAACATGATTGGGGTCAAACAGCGATCAGCAGATCAAACATGGTTTAATTCCGCAATAAGAAAACTTAATCTCACTGTTGAAAAAATGAAAATAGTTATACTTGGGAAGTATAGTGTTTAACCTCTGTGTACAGACACGGGAGGTCGAGGTTAAGGCACGGACTCGTGAGCAGGAAGTCTGGGTTCATTCAATCAGGACCGTCCTCCTTGACTGAGTTTTATGTTCTCCAGTCCTCAAATGGCAAAAGCCGGTAAACTTAGACCTGGACGCTTCATTAAAAAAAAAAAAAAAAAAAAAAAAAATCCTTTCCAAATTTCTCGTTTTCTGTACCATGAGTGCCCACCGCTTGTGATATCTCGGCAGTAAAACGGACGTTAAACAATTTTTAAAAAATGTGTGCACCAGTTACACTAGTTTACAACTATTTTTCGTTTTATTCATGAAAGTTTATATTATTCCTGCTCCATCTTTCATGAAACTTATTCTTGTTAAACATTACGTATGTTTTATAGACAACGGTTATTGCTCAACGAGATGCAAATGCAAGTTTCTCAAGGATAAGCTCAAGCGAGTTTTACAGTCTTCTCTCCAAACGTTACCACTTGTCATATGGAACTTGCCAGTTTCGTCTCTAAACAAACAATTGAAACTACCAGTCTTTCAAAAGCCGTATCATTTGGGAATTCGTCTCGACAAAATATCGTGGCTTTTGAATCTGCGTTTAAAATGCGATGTTAAGTTTTTATAAGATACACAAAAATAATCTCTGCTAGTGAACGTCTAAATAAAACAAAATCTGCTTCTTGTTGAAGCAATTTCTTCGTATATCCAGGCTATTTTCGGATCACGCCCAAGAAAATTAAAAAGTCGAACTGTCGAGTATTAAGTTCTTTTCGCTAGTTTATTATTTTTTTATCGCAAATACACGTTTACATGTTTCTTAATGCAGGTGAAATGACTCGTCAAAGTGGAACTTAGATAATTGAAAGAAAGGCAGAATTGAAAAAGAAACTTTAATCCAAAAAAATAAATAAAAAATATGCTAAAATGTTGCAGGTAAAATGATGACTCGTCAAAGTGGAACTTAGATAATTGAAAGAAAGGCAGAATTGAAAAAGAAACTTTAATCCAAAAAATAAATAAAAAATATGCTAAAATGTTCTACGGCTACAAGTAGTTTCTAGTGAACGTTCAACACTTTCTCTCGCAGGCATTAAAACGATGCCAACATTCTAGAAGAAAAGAGGCACTATTTTAAGCAAATAAAATGTTATTGTATAAGAAAAAGAGGAAGGTGGTGATAATCTACAATAGCAGTTCATTCAATACAAATATTTCAATCTTTTTTAAAAATTAGAGTTTATAATAAACATGATTAATAGACATCCGAATTCAAAACGAGACAGTATTACTTTTAACCACTTTTAGTGGCCGCCACGAGTGCCAACGCCGTTAAGGCACGGATTAGTGAGCGGGGTGTTTAGGGTTCGATTCCCGCCAAAACCACCCTCTCTTATTGAGCCTTTCTAAGTTTACCGCAGTCCTCAAATGATTGATTCGATTTTTTTTTTATTCGTTTTATTTATGGACGCTCTTTAACATCTCGGGTGATGACCCGAGATGTTAGCGTCCCATTCAATTCCGGGCGTGAAACTGCCGACAAATTTTGCTCAGAGGCCTCTTTTTCAGGCTTGAGGTTCTTTATCGTGCCGTAAATGTACGACACGGGACCCACGGCTTTACTTCCCTTCCGAAGGAAGCCATACTTAGGATTTTTACGCTCCGAAAAAATCCATCGGTCCTGGCCGGGTTCAAACCCGCGATATTGGGTTTAGAAAGCAATTATGGTTACCACTACACCACCAGAACCGACTACTAGGTTTATCGCAGTCCTCATAAATAAATGCCGGGGAGGTAGGCCTAGAAAGTTTCCTTCCTTTAAAAAAAATCCTTTCCCAATTTATCATTTCATCTGGTGTATAATCAGAGTCGACCTATGATGCCTCTGCAGTAAAAATGGGCATTAAACAGTAATAAAAAAGTTTTCAATACTTTGAAAAACTTCAAAATATTCTTTCCATATATTTTAGCTAGTAAGTTGATTTAAATTGTTCATTTACATTCTTAATCTTTTCCATTTTTAATTATATATTTTCATATTCGATGCCATCTTAGCTTTAGACACGTACTTACAAACCATCAACGCAGTTCCGTTTCCGCTACAAGAGGTAAAATATGAACTTCATAATGCTAAGCCTTCAATGTTAAATGTAATAATTTCTATTCCTCGTGTAACATTACCTACTTTAAACAGCTGAAAACTTGTAAGAATAGTGTTGTTAATAGTTGTCTATATTTATTTTTCTTTTGATAAATCATTTTATTCTAGAGTATTTGAACAGGTTTTAAAAAGTTATTCTACATCAAGATGTAGCATATGTATATTATTACTAGCCTTATAGTATATTTTATTTGTTATGTAAATTCAAAGATATTTTGACCTGTCCTATATCATCTAGCATGTACCTTGTATGATTTATAAGGACCAACAAACATATGCTAGACTGAATGGCGAGATGTATTTTCAAGCATGTCCAATATCACCTTATAGAAAAATTATCAAAAAAACAGTGGCAAGGGAACTTAAAAATTATGTTTAAGACAATACTTGCTATTGAACTTTAGGTTCAATAGCAAGTTGAACGTTTCGACTTTTATTTTTATAACGTTAGTTAATATTAAATTCGTTTGTTTGTTACTTAGATCTCTAATATAATTGTAAATGTTTTGCACAGTTGTTGCAGTTTAATTTTCTTAGTACCAGTTTATTGCAACATTTTAGTATAAAGAAAGTCACGTGATATAGCTTTTATCGAAATTCAACTTTTCACTAAATATGTACTGAAGTATATCAAGAGATCTAAACTTCGAACATTTAAAGAAATATATTGGTAGAATAAAAAATGACAATAGTTTGAAGAATAACATTTTAAAATAATACCATTACAGCTAATATTCCTATTACTTTTCCAAACCGCATTATCTACTTTACTAATTCCCCACTGTTTGCGAGGTCACTATAATGGAATGCACTAATACAATAGAGAATGACTTGCACTGTAATGGTTTCCTAGTGACAGATAATAAAACAACTTCCACGTTCATAATTACACTGTTTATAACTGACAATGATTGATAATTAAATGGGGATCTATTTCGAAAATTGAAACATTTAAACTACTTGAGTAAAATTTCTCCCTTGTGAACTTTTATGTTAAAAGTACGTAATAAAAACGTTAGACAAAAGTGCAATTTACGAAGACCTATTGCAAATTTACCTTTATTATGAATATATTGGAATAATAGCACTCTCCCAATTAACCCCAAAAGACGATAGTGAAAAGTTCAAATCTGCTCTTACAGAATATCAGGGCCTTTTATTCAATTGAGAATGCATGCTGTTAAAACTAATGTTAAGCCTTAAGAAAACCTATTTAATATTACAAACTTTCATGTTTGGCATTTCAAAATGTATTAAATATACTCGCATTACATTTGCCAACTTTGGGTTATAATTTTAAATCTTTTGTTGCACACATGAAATTACGAATATAATTTATGACATTAAATGTTCATTAGAATGATTATTAAGCTATGTTACTCCAAAGCAGGTCATAATGAAAGCATGTGACAATGGTTTTCTGCCAAGACTAATTTCATTCCAACTATGTATTCCTTTGTTGCCCCTTTTAAGTTATTACAGTATTTCGCCACGTGATTCTCGGTCTGTCTGTATTGCTAGTTTACCCTTGAGAATTCCATTCTAAAATCATCCTTGCTAGGTTTTCACATCCTTTTCTCAGTGCATTCTATCAATTCCCATTTGCTGTACTCAACTTCCTCCCATGTCTAATTTAACGACGTTGTCTTTCACAAACCATTGATAGAGATTGGCCTTGGCCACCATATAAACTCTTAAGTTTATTGTAAATTTCATTTGTTTCCTTTCCATTTTTCGCACCCATAAAACAAAACTATGTTAGTACTAAAATGTCCTATTTACGTCATTAGGAATATTTGCTTAGATTACCATATGGGGATTAACTGCGAATATGAATGCAATATCTTTATACTTCCCCCCCCCCCTGTTACAGGTTCATTAAGTATGTACGTTGTACAAAAATCTTGTGAAATATTAATAAATCTTAATTTTAACGCTCGCACGCTTCCTAAGGCTAACTTATTTCCTACTGCAACATTTACTTAAACGAAATCTAGCAATTTAATCCTTAAGAGGCACAAAGCATTATGATCGCAAGGTTGTCTTTGGAATACAGAATTACACCAACTAACAAGTGGAACAGCAGCCTGCGACGAGGTCAGTAAATATATATTCCGTTCGGCACCATAACAGGGAGAGGGAGAAAAAAAAAAAGAGCTAAGAAATACTTGTGATATCTACTGGGTAATTTAGATTAGTGTAAGCCATTAGTGTGAAAGTTTAATAATGAAATGGATATTATTTCATAATACAAAATATCTTGAATGTTTGCTAATGTTTAATACGCTTCTATCAGAATATAAAGCATTTTAAAATTTCTCTGTATGCTTATCTTAAAGCTGGTTTTGCTTACAGATATTTAAAAATAAAAGTTTTAAAAGCATGTCTAGCATTAGATTCTATTTGTTTTATTCCTTTATTTCACTTAGTTTCGATCGCGTGTACTCAGGATTTTCATTTGCAATCAACTGTACTTCACACGAGTTAACAGCATAACACGAAACAATTGTTTTACATTTGATAAATTATATTATATTGAATAAAACTGCACAAGTAGTACATTTAAAATACTTTTCCATATTTTACATACGAGACATTTTATTTCACGTGCTTCTTTCATGGAAGGAATGATTTAAGACTTGTAAAAAAGGATTGGGATTATTGTTTAAATGTCGTACTTACCGTATCCTTCGCGTGGTCTGTTATGGTGATGGTGATGATGACGATGGCGGTTCCGGCGGATTATAATCGGTCGACCCGAAAAATTAATATTTGGCCCTTCAATCCAGGCCATTCAGCTGGTCTTGTAAGATAATGAACTCACTCACTGACAGTTTAAGAAACTTGAAACTGTCAGTTACTACTTCCCGCTTGCTTAGGTAACCCTACTTCTTAGTTCATTCACCGCAAAGCGTCGTGGTTTTGTAGCCCTCAAGAATGGTATGACTCTGACCCCAGCCTAGAGAAATGTGAACGTGCACTGAGATCAGATTAAACGGAAGGGAAGGAGGAGAACTGGAGTGGGGGTTAGTAGGGGAAGCAACGTAGACACTCGCTCCAGCCAATCATTTATTGTTTTATATTCACTGGATGGATAACGCATCAAGAATAGAGTTTCAATTTTTCTTGTCTTATTTCCTGAGTATAAGAAGCCAACTTAAACCACAAGACTCACATGGCCCATGTGGTGAGCTTGTAGGGCGAGATGCAATAGTCGCGGTTTCGAGTAACAGCAATGAACGGGATTGTGGCTGTGAGAAGTAGGTGTGTTCCACTTGCAAATGCATACATACTTAATTCTTAGGCTCAGTTGATTAAGGCACTGACTTTCAAATGCTTTACGATGTGTGTGACAATACCTTCGAGGTTTCGTTGGAGGCTTTTATCTTGTGTATGGAAAAATTTCACACAATGCTGTGTCTTTATATACAGCATTTGGAGACAGTACTAGAAGTTCCTCTTTTGGCTAACACAGTGAGAAAACTTTGCCGCAGAGTTAACCTTTGGCGATTCTAATTCTAATAATTCTAACTGCATTTTATGTAGCTTTTGTGCTGTATTATTATGCATGCTCTATCTCAATTTCTTGCGAGTTGCTTCTAGTTTCAAACGTCAACGACATAGCGAGATCCAGCAAAGAAGTATACTGCAACTGTTAGTAAAATAATAGTCGATGAAGTACAGAGAGCTCGCAGCACGCTTGATCCAAGAAAGCAGGTGAAAGGAAGCCGGTAGAGCGCGAAGTAAACAGCGGCATTTTAGAGCCGTAATTACCAGAGTAAACTTTCATTAATCTAAAGTATGCACACAATCATTTTATTTCACTAGCCTGTTAACAGTAGCTGCTCAAAGTGTTGTCCTTCGGCATCCACACATTCCCGTTGTCTTATGATGAAATTTGCATTTAAGGCAAATGTTCTTCTTTTATAATCCTTCTAATTTCTGCTTTGAGTTCGTCTACAGTGTATCGGTTATTTCTATAGACTCTTCTTATTTAGGGTTGCCCACAAATAATAATCGTAGGAGTAAGACCTGGAAACGTGCGGGCCATAACCCTTTAGAAGTAATTCTGTCTTCAATAACCTCCCTTATATTCTCAAAAAAAAAAAAAAAAAAAAAAAATCACCGGCAGTATGGGTTACGGCAAAATATTGTTGAAAATATGACATTGTCTCTCAATGTCAGTTAATGTAGGAACATTTTCGTACGATACCTTTCCGAATTTACGGTATCTTCAAAAAATACACCGGTCCTATTGTTCGATTTGCTGCTATGGCAGACCACATACCAATCTGTTCATAATGCAGAGGAATTTCGTGAATCATTCATGGTTATTTTGTGCTCCATAATCTGTTGTTATGCGAACATACGTAAATGAAACAATGTTCCATCAGAGTAAATGGTAATTGTGGATCAACACTTACGTCATGGATATTCTGTGAATGTTTAACCGGTTTTTACTACTGAAGCACCACCGGCGGTGAACACTGACGATAAATGAAATATATTGGGAAAGGATTTTTAAGGAAGGAAACGTTCCAGGCCTAAGTTTAGGGTACCTCCCAGGTATTTGCAATTTATGAGGACTGAGGAAAACCTGAAAAAAAAAGAACTCAGTCAGGGAGGACGGTTTTGGCTGGATTCAAACCCCAGACTCCCGCTCACGAGTCCGCGCCTTGACGGCCTCAGCCATCATGGCGGTGTGGATGGATGTTTTGTAAAACCCAATTACAGATATTCACTCGACTTTCGTTGTTACGCGGCCGTAATTCTTGAACTATAGTAACTCTGTAAGGTTTCAATTTTAAAAGTTTAGTAGCTGTATGGACTGAAGTTTTTTATTTATGGACATTCTTAATTTATTTTTGATTTGGTTTATTTATACTGAAGTTTTTAAAACGCCTGCTTCTTGTGCTATACGATTTAGAGATTTATTAGGGAGATATCAAGTGATGCCCCAATATCATCCAGCTTTTCTTCTGTTAAAACCCTAAGTTTAGGCCTAAGAATTTTAGAGTTCACGATCCCATTTCTTTAAATCTATTGACAAGGTTTCTAACTGTACCTCTAATTGGAGACCGGATGCCACGGAACCTGTCTACAATTTCCCTACACACTTGGCATGAATCTGTTTTGGTGTAAGTTGTACATAAATAGTAGAGTAAATTTTTCAGTCAGCATTTCACTTATCTAATTTAATTTAATGCACATCAATACATGCACTTAAAAAAGAAGTACACAAACAAACACCTCTTCTAACACTTCAAGCTGTACTAAGCAACGACCGGTTACACAAGAGTTCGCCCAAACTATTCCAACACCTCAACCTGCATTAAGCATTGAGCGAAAACTTATAGGTTCGCGCAGCACACTTAAAAAAATTAGGCGTCTAGAATGCCGTTGTTTATTTCGCGCTCTACTGGCTTCCTCCTGCCCTCTTTCTCGGATCAAGCGTGGTACGAATCTATATACAATCACGTAATAGCCAAACATTTTACATTAACTTGTGTGTTATTTTAATTTTAAAATAGTGCAAAATTATTTCCTTTTAAATATAGAAAATCCAAAACTTTCACACAATTTATATGCATCAGTACTAAAGTATAGAGTCACGAGGTTAGTATTCCATTTAGCTTGTTACTTTTTAGTCTATAACTGTGGTTCCCAAACTTTTTCGACTTGCGAACCTTCTAGATAAAATATCTAAGGATGAGTCTATCCCTTACTAATATACAAAATGTTTAATAGGTTTAAATTACCCTAAAGTTGCTGTGTTATGGTAAATAGGTCTACTTTAGGATTCACCTCCAAAAATGATGCAACAATCCCTAATTTAAACTGTATAAGTTCAGATAATATATATGTAACTGTATAAGTTCAAATAAATAATGCATACGAGGTCTGTTCAAAAAGTATCGTGAATTTTGTGTTTTTTCAAAAAGTATTTATTTATTCATGAATGTCTATTTTGTCTCCTTCAAAGTAATCCCCTCCCAGATATTATACACTTGTGCCAACGTTTTTTCCAATCCTCGAAGCACTTTAAAAAATCATTTTTTTTTTTTTTTTTGTGATCTTGTTCAGCTCCTCCTTCGATGCCGTCTTAATCTCCTCAATCGTGGCGTAGCGTCGTCCTTTCATGGGCCTCTTCAGTTATGGGAAATAAAAAAAGTCACAGGGGCCAGGTCTGGGGAGTACGGTGGCTGCGGCATCATAAGTGTGTTGTTTTTGCCAAAAAATTCGCGCACAAGCAACGACGTGTGAGCAGGGGCGTTATCATGGTGCAAAAGTCAATTTTTGTTCTTCCACAAATCCGGGCGTTTCTGGCGGATTGCTTCGCGCAAATTGCGCATAACTTGCAGGTAATATTCCTTATTGACCGTTCTACCTTGTGGCAAGAACTCATGGTGCACCACGCCCCTGCAATCGAAGAAAACTGTAAGCAAAACCTTCACATTCGACCGAACTTGGCGCGCTTTTTTCGGTCTTGGCTCGTGTGGCAGCATCCATCGGGATGATTGAGCTTTAGTTTCCACGTCATAACCATAAACGCATGATTCGTCACCAGTTATGACCCTCTGGAGCTAATCTGGGTCGTCGCGGACAGAGTTCAACAGCTCCTTAGCAACGTTAATGCGATGGTGTTTTTGGTCGAAATTGAGCAACTTTGGTACGAATTTTGCGTCGACCCGTCTCATGCCCAAATCATTGGTAAAAATCGAATGGCACGAGCCAATCGATATGTTTAGGTCCTCAGCAACTTCTCTACCGGTGATTCGACGATTGGCCAATACTATTTTCTTCACTTCTTCAATGTTTTCGTTTGTTGTTGAAGAGTTCGAGCGTCCGGGACGCTCTTCGTCGTTCACATCTCCTCGACCCTCTGAGAACATTTTGTACCACCGATAAACGTTGCTTTGGTCCAAGGTAGCTTCACCATATGCCACAGTCAACATTCAGAATGCATCCGCGCACTTAATTTTGTTTTTCACACAAAATTTGGTACAGATTTTTTGTTCCATTTTTTGGAATAGGCAAAAATCGAAGACCAGCCAAAACACGTCCAAGCAAAATAGCTGTCAACATTTAACTGAATATTCAAAATGGCCGAGCTTGTCAACATAAGTGAGGGACATGAATACCAACATAACGCCACAAAACAATCGAAAATCGAATATACGTAGCCCGCGGAAATTTAAAATTCGCGATACTTTTTGAAGAGACCTCGTATATTACATTTGAAGCATTAAACTCGAAATTCTATGTTTAAATTATTGCAATAGCAATGTGGTGACAGAATTCCATGTGGGCTTAAGTTCCATAGCTTCAGGGCAATTTCACTCTTTTAAACTTTTCTCTTAACCTAAAATTTTTAATTATAAATTTACTTGCCTTTTCATTTGAAATCCAGTGAGAATACCCTTACTTCATGGTACAACGCTTTGAAGTAAGGAACAACAGAAAGGAAATAAGCTCAGATCACTTTTAGCAGCATCTATTTCTGGATTTGTATTTTAAATAGACATATGAAGAAAAATACTTTATGCAGAAATCTGTGGAGGAAAGAGGTAATAATGCTGTTATGGGGTTTATTCGCTCACCCTTTGAACTCCTTTAAACTTAGCCAAAATAGATAATTGGCTTTTCTGTGACTTTAAAATCAACGGAAATTTCCAGAAGCTGCTCTTTCCATTTATAACAGACTAAGGAAACTACTACTTGTCACTAAATAGCGAAATATATCCCTTATTTGAAATAGCTGGGTGGGGGGGGGGAAATACCGCCACAGGTGGTAGAATTTGTTAAGGCGCGGACTCTGAGCGGAAGGCCTGGGGCTCGATTCCCACCAGGACCGTCCTCCTGACTGAGATTTTTTCCAGGTTTTCCCTAGTCCTCATAAATTGCAAATTCCGGGAGGAAGGCTAAACTTAGACCTGGAACGCTTCCTTCCTTTGAAAAAAATATCCTTTCCCGGGTTATATTTCATCACATTATCATCAGTGTCCACCGCCTGAGATGCCTCAGTAGTTAAAACGAACGTTAAACAACATTAAAATAAACTGAAAACAATATGCCTAATTTACGGTGGGCACAGTTAGATATTCAAGATGTAAATAATAATTATACCATTAAAATAAAATCCGCCACGGGTGGCCGAGGTCGCTAAGGCGCGTACTCATGAGTGGGAGGCCTGGGTTCGAATCACACCAGGACCGTCTCCCTGACTGAGGTTTTTTCCAAGTTTTCCTTGTTATCATAAATGGCAAATGCCGGGGAGGTTCCCTAAAACTTAGGTCTGGAAAGCTTCCTTCCTTTAAAAAAAATCCTTTCCCAGTTTATCATTTCATCTCATGTATTATGTATTAGTGTCCACCGCCTGTGGTGCCTCAGTAGAAAAAAGGGCGTTAAACACTAATCCATCCATCATTAAAATAAAAGAACTGAACACCTGTCATCACAGAAACATTTTGGCCAATTTCGCAAACCTCGGAAACCTCGAGCGGGTTCTTTTTTTTTTTTTTTTTTTTTTTTAAATGATTTATTTATGAACGCTCTTTAACAGCTCAGGTCATCAGCGTCCCATTCAACTCAGGGCGTGAAACGGCCGACAAATTTTGCTCAGAGGCCTCTCTTTCAGGCTTGAGGTTCTTTTTCGTGCTGTAAATGTACGACACGGGACCCACGGCTTTACTTCCCTTCCGAAGGAAGCCATACTTAGGATTTTTACGCCCCAGAAAAATCCATCGGTCCTGGCCGGGTTCGAACCCGCGATCTTGGGTTTAGGAGGCAAGTATGGTAACCACTACACCACCAGGACCGACTCAAGCGGGTTCGTAAGCCATAGTTTTGGAAACAATATTTTACAACATTACAGTCTGTTCAATGTGAATAACGAGCAAAATATGAGAATAAGTTACACTGATAAGATATGAGGTTCGTTGGCAAATACTTCTGTTATTTCAAAGATTAACAAATCTGTTCTAAAAATGCACGTGTAAGGTCTGATTTACAAAACTGAAGTATTTGTTAATATAAAGGAGGAAAACATACCATGTACATGTACCTATAACATATTTATACCAAGACGTGAAATTAAAAATTAAGAACTTTTAATAAAGTTAAAGTCCCTAATAATAATAATAATAATAATAATAATAATAATAATAATAATAATAATAATAATAATAACAACAACAACAACAACAACAACAACAACGGTTTTTAAAATACAAAGCTTGGCTCATATCTGTGGTGTATTTTAGTTCCAGGTTCTGCACTATTCCTGGACAATTTTTTTAAAATTTCAAAATTGAACAAAAATTCATAAAAAGAAAATCAGTTAGTAGTAATATTGTTATAAATATTGATAACCACTTTGATAGTCGTATTTAAACTTATTTTAAAATAAACCTAGGAATCTGCGACAATCATATATTGAAATATTAATAATTAATTAGGTATATGTTATGTTATATTGTTTAACGCCCGTTTTTACTACTAAGGCACCACAGGCGATGGACCCTGATGATACATGAGATGAAATGATAAATTGGGAAAGGATTTTTTTAAAGGAAGCAAACGTTCCAAGCTTAAGTTAGGGTACCTCTACCGCATTTGCCATTTATGAGGACTGAGGAAAACGTGGAAAAAATCTCAGTTCAGCGAGGACGGTCCTGGTCGGATTCGAAACCCAGATCTTCTGCTGACGAGTCCGCGCCTTAACGACCTCGGCCACCCGCGGCGGTATAATTAAGTATAGGTAGACTGTGTCTCCTGATAGACTTAAATACCTAATGTTAAACCTCTCTACCAAAAAGGAAGAGGAAGCAAAGTCTCTAACCGCAGAAACATCTTTCTCTTAACAATATTTTCCAAAATATTTGAAAAGTCGTGCATTAATTTTCAAAGGAATAAATTCGGTTTTAGAAAAGAACCTAAGAGAACCTAACAGAACTTAACAGAAAATGTAACACATTATTTTAGGAAAGAAGCATTACCATCTATGAACAACAACAACAACAACAGCAGCAGCAGCAACAACAACAACAACAACAACAACAACAACAATAATAATAATAATAATAATAATAATAATAATAATAATAATAATACGAATTTTAGAAAAGGTAGATCTATTGATGTGGTTTTTACTACAAACAGATCTTTTATAAGAGAGATGAATAAAACTGTCATTCTATTTCCTATATATTTCTGGATTTCAAAAACTCAAATTATAGAGTTAAAACACCTCTTTTATGGAAAAAAATTTAAGAACACAATAGCTCATATTATTTAATCAATGTTATTAAGTCATTATAGATTAAACTATCAAACTGTTGATAAACTAAGGTCTTAGACAAAACTATGGTCTATAACTTTCATTGTTTAATTTATACTTTAACGAATTGTAAAAGAAGGCTATCAAGAAATATTATCTATATAGCCACAGAATTTTCTGATGATCAGGTGTTGATTACTAAATCCGAAGATAACTTGCAATCTTAGTTAACTTAAACTTACAAGATGTAACGATTGTTATAATAAAATATAATATGAAGATATCGACATCTAAAACTAAAGTGAGGTCCATGCATGGTAAACACTTGAGAAAAACTAACGTACTGATGATGTGGAAGTGACAGAGAAAGTGAAAGTTCTTAAATATGTACACTAGTAATTAATCAAGTGTGTGCGGATTTAGAAGAAAATATTCAGAAATGTCATAAACACAACGGTTGTGTTGTATAAATAATTATAAGGAGTGCACTACTAACTAAAATGCACAATACAACATATGAACCAAAGTTGAAATGTGGAACTGACCTGGATATTAAGAGCAGTGACAGACGAGCGTGAATATTAGCTTACGTGAAATAGAGCTCTTCTGAAAGCAGGATAAAAGAAGAAGCGAGTCTTCTACGGCGGACAAGGAGAGGTTGGTTGAAACTGAACAAATTCGTACAGAACTCCAAGTATAGTTAATGATAATAAATACAGAACTATCAGAAACATGGTTCTCTCACAAACAGCAGATGTATCATATTCCAATGCCATGGCTAGTTTACGCCTATCAACCGCAAGGAAGATGAGAAGGAAACAGTTCGTTTAGCTCCGAACAGAAATACATCCGTCTTGTTATGGGAGGAGGAGGATGAAGAAGAAGAAGACGCATGTAGGAGAAATTTTCTTCTATGGTTAGACTAAAGCATTCGACTTTGTAAGTCATAACATCTTGTTTGTAAAATTAAAATTCTATGGAGTAAAATAATCTACATTTGTTCGCATCTTATTTGTATAAAAGAATGCAAAACATTTAAATAAATATCAGGTGTAATGTTTATTTTCCTATTTTGAATTGAGATGATTTGCCTCTATTTATTAATGGCCCGGCTAATGTAATAATAATAATAATAATAATAATAATAATAATAATAATAATAATAATAATAATAATAATAATAATGCTTATTGCAGCCAATAGACTCTTACAAGAGCATCTGACATTGTCATGATTCTATACATCAGTTTAATGTACACATTCTTATATTTGTAATTACTAACATTATTTGCTGTTATGCATTGCAGTTTAGTAACACTATACAAGCATTTCTCTATTAAAAAGAGTTTTAGAACAGATTTAAATTTCAAGTGTGTGATAATTTTAATTGATAATGGTAATTTATTATGTAATATAGTTCCTATTTTACATGGGTTCTTATTGGTAATTTTATTCATGTTCACCCTATAGTAATCGTTTGTTCTTCTTGTACCATATGTATCGCAGTCTTTATTGAGCATGTTAAATTCTTTTTTTTTTTTTTCCCTTGACTAGCATAATAGTTTTGAATACACATAGTGAAACTACAGTTAGTATGTTTTGTTTTTTAATACTTCCTTACGGGACTGTTGATACTCAAGGTTGTATACACTTCGGGTATACTTTTTTTTTTTTGGTACTTTTAATATTCTATCCATATTAGTTTTACTTGTAAACCCCTCCCCCCGCCCAGATTTCAATTTCACATGCTAAATGTGGATAAATAATTCCATAATATTCTGTTTTTAGGATATTAATGTTCCCATATTTTGTTAGTTGTCGCAATAGATATAGCCCTGGGTTCATTTTGTTACAGACTATTTCTACATGTATGTTGTAAGTTAAATTTTCATAATTATGTACTCCCAAGAATTAATAGCTGGTTGCCTGTTCCAATGCGACATTGTTAATGTTTACATTGAAGTTATCCTTTCGAAATATCACGAATTTTGTTTTACTTTGGCCCATTGTTCAGTAAATACTGTGATATTTCACCGGTTGCATTCTTCATTTGTCTTCCTAAGCTTTCCCTGTTGTCATTCCAACATATTATAAACATATTGTCGGCATAAGAGACCACCTTTATGTTTTTCGGCTGGAGTAAATTATTTATATAGATTAAGAAAAGCATGGTTCCCAGTGAATCTCTGATTTCACTATATTATAGTCAGATTTAATGGTATATAAGTTCACATGTTTTCCAATTTATTTCTGTACATTGCACACGATTTTTAAGGTATGTTGCTAGTAGTTTATTAATTTGCCCTCTAAAACCATAATTTTGAAATTAGGTGATCGTGAAATACATAGTCCAAGGCTTTAGAGAGATGCAAGTAAATTCCTGCTGCTTTTTTTATGGATATCTTTCAATTGCAACAATTCATGCACGCATTCTGCTAAAGCTGTAATGGTTGATAATTTATTTCTAAAACCATGTTGAAAACTATTACGGACTCTATCGGACTCTAAAAACTATGTATTCTATTCATTAATGCTCTCTCAATTAATTTATTGAAAACAGAGGTTACAGCGATTAGTCTGTAGTTACTAACATCTGTTTTGATCCTATTTGTAAATGTATCGTATCACACTGATTTTTAAAACTTCTGGAAATAAGTCCTGATCTATTGAGTAATTTATTAGATACACGAATATACTTAGCAATACTTATTTGCAATGTTTTAGTACCATAGGTGACCTCCATCCAACCAGAGGAATGTTGATTTTCAAAACTGTTTATTATTTTGTGAATTTCGTCAGTATTTGTCTCATGCAAGTACATGCTATTCATAACAGTTTCATTTTTTAAGTTTCATTATTGTAATTGTCCCTAATTATAACACCAATAGTATTCAGAAAGAAGCTGTCAAATAGATTACAGATATCAGAAGGATTGTGTATTGTCTGTCCATCTTGACTCAAACGTTTATTTGTGTGCTCACGTATTTGGGGTCTAGCTATTTGTTTATATATTATAATATTCCACACTGTTTTTGTGGTATTTTTGGGAGATGTTGTTTTCTTTCCGATTTGCTCTGCCTTTAAATTAAGCAATGCTTTCCGGTATTGTTTTTTATACATATAGGCATTATTGTAAGCATTCAGTTTAGTGGTTTGGAAGAATTCATACATATTTTTCATTTTACTTTTTAGATTTATTAATTCAGGTGGCAAAGTTAAAATATCAATAATTTTATGCTGAGCCAATCTTTTCGATTTGGGGAACGCTTCATCAAAGTAAGAAGGCTTTATTTGCAGGAAAGTCTTCCATTTTTCATGTGTATTGCATGCATTATATACTTCTGCCCATTCTTCTTTGTCAAGCTGATGTTTTAGTGTTTTTAGGTTATATTTTTAATCCTAACATGCCTTTTTTTAAATAGTTTTAACGCCAGTTGGCACCACGGGCGGTGGATACTGATAATGTATGAGATAAAATTATAAATTGGCAAAGGATATTTTTAAGGAAGGAAACGTTACAGGCCTAACCTTTACACAAAGTTTTGTATATGAGAAAGCTTTCCGTTCAACGAGTACCGCGTTTGTAAACAATGAACCAAAAACACATTCGAATGAACATTGCTCAAGAGTGTTTAGATTTATTTAAACGCAATTCCAGTGAATTTCTCCGTCGTTTCATTACAGTAGCTGAAACATGAATTCGTTATTACACGCCAGAGATGAAGGAGCAGTCCGAACAGTGGGTGGTAACAGGTGAAAGTGTACCAAAGAAAGCAAAAACGGTTACATCTGCAGGGAAAGTAATGGTTTCGGTTTTCTGGAATTCTTACAGTGTGGTGCTAGTAGGCTACCCCCAGAAGGGCAGAACCATCACCGGGGAGTATTACGGTTCATTACTAGACCAACTGAGGATACTATTCAGGCTAAGCGTCCATACCTTGCAAAAAATAAAGTTCATTCTCATCGCAATAATGCGCCTTCATTCGTGTCTGAGATTGCTGCTGCAAAACGGCATGCCTTTAGCTTCCACATCCGCCATACTCGCCCGGTATGGCGCTCAGCGATTACTTTTTGTTCCCAAACCTGAAGAAATGGTTGGGTGGACGAAGATTCACATCAAATGATGAGGCTGAAGTGAGACAGACGCTTATTTTTCACAGTTGAACAAATTTTATTAACGGTTGAAACATTTGAAAATTTGTTTCTCTTACATCTTGGGTCATCTTGTTCACTTGTTGAACTTTTAGAACGCCACTCGTACTCCACAAACTCATTCAGGCATTCATTTGCAGAGCATCTGCAAATCAAGCCTCCTACAGATAATAAACGCAAATACAAATATCAGCACAAGCCTTCTGCGTATATTGCTGTTTTTTTTTCTTCTTCTTTTCTACGCATATATACGCATTAAGCAATAGTTATAGGAAGTGAAACGTTAACCTTTTGAAGGCAATCCTAGAGAAATTGCCACTGATAGTAAGTCCACCCTTGGCCCATTGTGCTTGTATTAGACGGAGAGAGAGTTTCAACATTGCCCTTTTGGCCTGGTGTTGCAAAATAAAATTATGCAATCTTTTTTTTTTTTTTTTTTTTTTTTTTTTTGCAAAATTTAATATAATCACACATTTCTTTTGGAAAACTGATCAAAAATCTGCATATCTCGCTACCATGTATCGCCGGTATGGAATCACATGTCGGAAGTGAGAACGTGGAAACATAGATTCGATTAAACTCGTCTACGGTCAAATTTTGCACTCTTCATTCATGGGATGATACCAACACTGAACACAGAAAAAAGGCTGAATATCGCCCTTCGTACTAAAGAAACAAAACTAAATAAATAAGAGTTTAATATGAAACAATGTTGTGAACAATGTAGAGGATTTCCAAAAATATATGCCAACAGATATTTTTAATTATAAAAAGGTGGACGTACGCGTAAATGCTAACGTTTGGTGCCTTGGTTTTAGGTTTTATCCCTCACCCCTAGCCATCCCCATAAATTTGAAGTCGTACCAGTACCTTTGATACTTGTTTTAAAGAGCATTCGATTGCTAGCACAACTTTTGTTTTCTATCGTTGCCTGGCAACCTGGATTGTTGTTTGAATTCATTATTCAATGAAAGTACAAATGGTACCGAAGCCGGCTTACGATGAGGGAAATCCTGGAAACCTAAGCCAAGCAGGCAACTTGCCCCCAAATGAGAATGGAATTCGCGTCCACCAGTTAACATTTAACGCAGAGCCGCTGCGTTTTACAGCGAAAATTAGAACAAATTTTCTTTTCAGAAGTAGATTCCTTCTTTGTTTTAAAGCTTCATTGGCTGTGTCGGCATACGACCGTGATTTACATGATGCACTTTCATTAGCTAAAAATATACTTATTTTCGTTTTCTGTTTTTAAATTAACAACAAAAATACTATTGAGATTGCAGTTAATAGCAATATTTCATACTCACCTTTCCAACAATCTTCTTTCTCAAAGCTTTCACACGGTGTGTAAAAGATTGTACCAACGAAATACGAATGAACTGCAACAACACGGAAACACCCGAAAAGCAAACGTTTTATTACTGGCACCGGCTACGTAAGCTATGACATCATTAAACAAACATTTTGCTTGACCTTCCGCTAGCGCTTTGGATTAACATGGCTGCAGACCTGAGTGCGACACATACTGCGGAAATATTCGGCATTTTTATTCCTTTTCTTTCTTCTTGAGGGATCATTCCACCAAGATTCTTCACCTTCTTCCTTTCGCTTCCTTCTCACCTCACTCATTTCCCCATTTTATCTTAAACTGTTCGGAGGCCTCAGGGTCGTTTACGGATAGCGGCTGGCAAGACTGCAAATGGATTCGCCATTAATTTTGCTAATTAGGTCCGGGGTCGCTGGTAAAAAATGAAAATAAGTGCGGATTCTGGCGGGGGGAGGAGATCGCTGCTTGTCCAGATTGTGAGCAATGCCGTTACCGTTTGAATATTCGGCAATACGGGCTGATGGGGCCCACGGGTGATTCGGTATCGTTGGGTTCTCTTTCATATCACCAGTTTCTCATAGATCTAAGATCGCGGATTCAATCCCGGCCAGTCGATGAATGTTTTCGGATGTGAAAAATCCTAAGTATGGCTTCCTTCGGAAGGGAAGCAAAGCCGTGGGTCTCGTGTAGTTTACGATTCGTAAAAGAATCCTAAGCCTGAAAGAAGGCCTCTGAGCAAAAATGTATCGGCCGTTTCATGCCCTGAATTGAATGGGACGCTGATGACTTGAGATGTTAAAGAGCGTTCGTAAATAAACCAAATAAATAAATCAAAATATCACCAGTTCTTCAAATATGATGATTATACAATAGGTCTACGACTTCAGTGTCTTTTGTTTACTCTCCCCACTTCTGTGTTAAGATATTGAAATTACTTTATTTTAATGCTGAACTGCAAAAATTGAAGGAAATATAAGACAAAGAAACATATATAAAGAAATAAGGAAAGTGTAATTCCTTATTTTCAAGACAAGTAACGCAGTGTCTGGGAAATAGGTCACGCGTTAGGATATTTAATGAAAATGGATTCGTTACAATGGTGATGCTGAATGTTGCTGAGTTAAGCCGTGCTTTGTAGAAATTTTAAATGCTTTAGAGCACATCAGGCTATCTCGATATATGCGCATCTGAGTTCTTTAGAAATATCCTAAAAAAACTAAAGATTTTATTTAAAGTATTGGTTCATCCAATTATGTAATGACCGATGCGGCGGTGGGGAGACAGCGTCCGATAAGCCGTCGCTTATTTTGGGATTGACTAAATGCGAGTCTTACGCCACTCAGTGAACAATAAAAGACGAGATATTTGTCTAATTATACGTAAAATAAAGTCTGCTAAGATCACCAAATGGAAAATACTGGGTGTAGCTATTCTGTTTCACAACGATGTTTATTTTATGATATTGTGTGTCCTTACCGAGTCTGCTTATGCTATCAGATGATTATTTGAATACAAAATTCTCAGGGGATCAAATTCCAAGTCATAATGCGATTTGTAAATTAGTATTATTTACATTTTTAGAAAAACTAAAGGAATCCGTCAAGAGACCAATTCAATTTCTCAAAGGATACTGGAAATTTCATTAGCAAATACCAGTAATATGTTGAAAATAAAGGCAGTCAGCTCCAAGGTCATTATGTCAATGGGTGAGAGTATATACGAGTAACTTTTAAGTGCATTAGAATGTATTAGCTTGTCACTCTAGTATTTCTTTGCAAACTCGTATGTTTAAGCATTTTCCTATTTTAAAACATTTTTAATTTGCGCTTCAGATATTTGAAAGAATCGTAAATAAGAACAAATGAAGTGCTATGTTTTGAAAATCCCCAAATCATTCTTTGTTTCAAGTATTACTTTATTGGAGGAGAACTAGATAAACAGCCTCTGAGTGACTTTGAAGAACAAAGAACTGTTAATGTATTCTAAATTGGGAATAAAATGCCAGAAGGCTACCAATTTGAGATTTACTTTCAAAGACACTGGGCTCACTTCTGTTCCATTCGAGCATTCCTGGGAGTTTCTTGGAATAGAAAGCATAACATTCTCACAATGAGTATATAATGGTTTTGCTCTTCATGTCCTATTTAACGCCATTCGTAGGTCTCCTTCCATTAGTAAGAGAAAGTCTGTTCTTCTTTCCTTTCTTATTTTCATGACCTTAACGCACTTCAAAGAATACATCATATCCATCATATTCTCGGAATAACCAAGGAGACCTCTGTTTATATCCACTAACGCACACTTTTTTTGTAAAGAGAACGAAGATAACGTCTGTCGACACAAAGCGTTTCATCAAGGACATGAAGGCGAACGAAATGCTACAAAGTCCTCCAGTACTACTCTTCATTGCAACTGTAGCCATTGGATATAAGATCACACATTACCATTCTAAAATAGTTTACCTCTGAGCCTGATTTATCTTCACAAAACTGTCTAAAAATACTGGATTTTCATGCAGAACGATTTTTCGATGTTAGGGACCCCCCCTCCAAAACGTGAATATCTTAGCACGGTATAAACATTCAACTATTAAACTTGTATGTATACACCAGGGTGACCTATTGTTACAAGCTATTATCTCTTAAATGAATCATAAAATTGAAATTTTCGGAAAAGTCCTGCATGATAACTTCATGGGTAGCACTTCAATAAACTCCACCATGAGGTCCCCGGGGAAGGGATCTTTAGAATTTTAAATGGAACAGTGATAAAAATTTTACATATTTCTTGATTATCTCAACAAAGTAAGCAATTTTGTGTAACACATTTATTCTAAAATTAAATCTTGAGGGTTGAACCCGGCTAGGACCGATGGATTTTTTTCGGGAGTAAAAATCCTAAATATGGCTTCCTTGGGAAGGGAAGTAAAGCCGTGGGTTCCATGTCGTACATTTACGGCACGAAAAAGAACCTCAAGCCTAAAATAGAGGCTTCTGGGCAAAATTTGTCCTGAGTTGAATGGGACGCTGATGACCTAAGATTTTAAAGGGCGTCCATAAATAAACAACAACAAAAAATGAGGTTTGAAACCATGCTATACTATAAAACTTAATTGCACTTTGTGAATGAGGAAAAGAAACATTGGACAAAACCAGCCACCTAAAAACTTAAACACAATTTAGTAATTTTAATTGTTTAGCTTTCATAGACTCAGAAACATGTCACGGTTTGAATTACAGGTGAACATACTTTTAATGCTGAGTGAATACAAATAAAATACCACATTGTCTTTTTGTCAGCAGTGAATTATCTGAACTTTTGGAAAATGTACCTCTCAATATAGGGATATAACTATTGTAAAACCAAACATGAACGACACGTTCCGAAATAGATGGATTGGTCGAGCTGCATGGCCACCCTGCTCTTTGATATCTACCTTTGGATTAATTTTTATCGGGTATACCTATAACAAAAGGTCATGTCGACAGCACCTACACCAAGGAAAATATTAAGGAACGAATATTATTTTTTTGTGTGTTGGCAAATGTTAGAGAAAGACTCCCAAAAAGAATTACTAAGTATTTAGAAGTTAATGGAGATCATTTTGAGTATTTAATAAAAACAAGCAAAGTAATTGCTTGGTTTATTATTATTTAGCGTTATCTAGAATACTTCTTTTCAAATACCCTACAACTTATAATTTTTATTTAGAAAAAATGTATAAAGAAAAGTTGCTAAACTTGTTCTATTATACTTCCATTTTAGTCAAAATTAGAAAGTCACCCAATCTTCTTCCGAAAGTATAGCGAAAGAAAGGGTGTGCAGTAGGAGGACGCCTGACAAAACGAGGGCAGTTGAGAAAATCAAGAATTCGAATAGTCCATGGTTTTTTTGAGTGGTGTTTAACGCCCGTCTTTACTGGTGAGGCACCACAAGTGGTGGACACTGATGATACATGAAATGAAATGATAAATTGGGAAATACTTTTTTTTAAGGAAGGAAGAGTTCCAAGCCTAAGTTTAAGCTACTTCGCCGGCATTTGCCATTGAGAAAATCTTGGAACAGCCAGTAAGGGAGGAACGGCCCTGGTGGGAATCGAATCCCAGACCGCCTGTTCATGAATCCGTTAATTAAAGCCCTAGAGCCTCCTGTGTCACTGTTACATACTACAGGTACTAATATATACATATATTGTATTTACTAGAAAGAGAAATCGTATGGGATGATGGCTCCTAGCAAAGTCTATCCAATAGTTGAACTTGTTGCAAAATTACCTTTTTTGTCATTTCAATGACGCCACTTAATTCTTAGGTTCATTGAAACTATTGTAAATCAATCTTTAAAAATGTGCAAAAATTTAAATTTGTTGGGAGCAGTTCATTTCCAACAAGTTCTGCATTAAAAAACTCGGGAGTAGTAATTATAAAATTTACAAAGAAGTGATTACCTCCCCACATAGCCCTGATCTGAATACATTCATCTGAATCCTTGGGCCAATCAGTAAATCTAAATTCTTAAAAGAGGGGGGGGGGGATTTAAATTACTTTCAGAAGATGCTCTTGCAAGAGTAGTCCAAAATCTCAGGCATCTAAAAGCAATCATCAGAGTTAATGACATGGACACTAAAATTTGATTGCATTTACTTTCATTTTGTTGCTCTCTTTTAGTGAATTTATATGTGTATAAAAAATTAAATAAAAACCAGTTTGTTTGGAAATATTACACGAAAATATTTTATTTAACTTTTTCTTTCTTTCCAACCCTTGCATAATTAAAGGGGTTACACTGTCTGGAATTTTCACGTACAGCTGATTTCCATTAGAACGAGTATCTGATTACATTCTCGTCACTTTCCGGCTGGTGATTTGCAAACCTCATTTGATCATTGGTAGTTTATTTAAATGACTCCACTCAGCCATAATGTGTATTTCAAGAAAGCCCATTACTATCAATGTGCAAGGAAAATGCATGACTTATACAACTTTTTTTTAGTAGCGTTTAACGTCCGTTTTTACTACTGAGGCACCACAGGCGGTGGACACTGATGATACATGAGATGAAATGATATATTGGGAAAGGATATATATATTTTTTTTTAATGCAGGAAGCGTTCCAGGCCTAAGTTTAGGGTATCTCCCCGGCATTTGCCGGTTATGAGGACTGAGGAAAACCTGGAAAAAGCCCTAGGCAGGGAGGGCGGTCCGGGTTGGATTCGAACCCCGGATCTCCTGCTCACGAGCCCGCGCCTTAGCGACCTCGGCCACCCATGGCGGATTATATAACTTGACACTATTTGCGATAGAATTATACCATTTTGCAGTAATTTTTCTTTATAAATGAGCATTTTTAAAACCTCCAAAATTAATTAATTCTGTTATGTATTACTTCCTTTAATAGGCCTTATATTAAAGTATTTCTTTTATTAATTTTTCGAGGGTTTTTAAAGGGTTTTAATGACTTGTATGCGTTATCACGGAAATGAATTAGCCACATGCGTATTTCAATTGTTATTTTTGGCATCCGTCTTTTGTTTTTTATGAATGACTGAACAGTAATTTTAGATATGTTATTGTCGATGAGCCTTTAGTGAATATTCTGATACTGTTAATATCATCTGGTCGTCAGAAGGAAGAAACTTTAAAGAAGAACTTTAGTATTCGACAATTCCGGCGATTCTGGACGACAAAAGAACACCGGTAACGGACACATACCTATTTTCATCACATTCTCAAAATCGAGAATTATGTTAAGTGATATGAACCAGACAGGCATATGCCCTTTATATTATTATTATTATTATTATTATTATTATTATTATTATTATTATTATTATTATTATTATTATTATTATGCTACCTTGTAAAATAATTTGGCAAAATCTGCTTTTGCAGGTAATTATTATAGCGCGTGGTCGGTGTCTTAAAAATATTAAGTTGATTTTAGGTTAACGAGGTAAACGCGGAAAAGGCTTTTTTTATCATGAGACCTAAAATGAGGAAGTAAATTGTGTGTAGATACCAGAATCGCTTTCATGAAACTGAATGAAAGCTTCGCTATAGTATCTAAAAAGAAGTTAAGGATAACTTCTCGAAATGGACAATTTTCAAATCAAATAGTAACTAGACATTTGTCTATTGCTGAGGGAAAAATCGTATTTTATTATAACTGAAATTGCTGAATAATAGGGGCATGTGCTTACATATGATCCTACAAATGCTTTGTTTTAGTACCTATATATTCAGGTTGACAAAGTTGCTTTGATTTTGAAGAAGAAAAAAAAAACAATAAAAATAAATAAAGGAGGCTAGTAGTCAACCTCTCCCTAAATACTTTTCCAGTTAAAAAGTGAAATAAGCTTGCAAAATATTCACAAGTTTTCAACGTGTGTACTTCAGCAGTCAATTTCAAGAACAGGTAAGGTAACCGGCTGGCACCAGCATAATCATGCATGTACAACTCGAACGTTATATTATAGCGGTGCCTTGCACCTGTATACCCCTGGAGCAACTCGTCCAGCAACGGTATATTTGTTTTGGTAGCAGCTTCCGGGGCAACTGCGAAACTACAACTCCGATATGAACAAAATAGAGTGCTAAACTTTCATAGTACACTGAACTCATGCATTACTTCATAATTTCTCGTTTTTCTAATTCCTCTATTTTACTTGTTGCTGTTGCTTTTACTGTTGTGACCAACAGACTAGAGAGAAGATAGGACTTAAAAAGAAAGCATCTCAAATGCTTGTGTGGAAGGAATATTTTTGAAACATTGGTGATTAAGTTGGGATTCGAACAATGGACTCTTCGGCTTAGAATTTTGCTACAGTGTATTTCATGGCCATAACCTTTAGAACAGGAATTTCAACAGAAAATGCAATTTATAACCTCACTAATGAAATTTTAACTGCATTTAATGAAAGAGTACATGAGGAGGAATATTTTGTGATATAGCAAAGGCTTTTGACTGTGTCACTCTTGGAATTCTGATATATAAATTGGCTTTCTATGGAATGAAAAAAACCAATATTTGAAATGGTTTATATCCTACCTTGACAAAAGAAAACAAAAAGTAGTAATAAATTGCCCCTTTAAAAAAAAATGGATCAGAGTGGGGAATGATTAACCATTGAGTGCCTCAAGGATCTGACACAAGCATATTGGTAAATGGAAATGGATTGTGCAATTAAACTAAATCTGGTTCTGAGCTCTTTGGTGTATAGTTCAAAGCAAACAAATTATCTGTAAATCTAGATAAAACAAATGTTATGAAATTCATCACTCTCAGATCCACAATTACAGATGATATATTATAACAGTGTACTTTTATAAAGCAAATATATTAAACTCCTTGGTATAATAATTGATAACCATCTATTGGAAAGATCACATTGATCTTATCATACCTAAACTTAGCAATGCATGCTATGCAATATGTATATTAGTAATGTTGGGGTCAATTAAGACTTTAAAACTAGTTTATTATGCTTATTGCAACTGAATAATAAAATATAGTCTTAACATTTTGGGGAAATTCAGTTAAAAGTGAATGTGTCTTCCTATTACAGAAAAAAGTCATACAAATAATTGCTGGTACACATAGCAGACATTCATGCAGAAACCTCTTTAGGCAATTTGTAATTGTAACTCTTCCATGTGAAGGATAATATATATATATATATATATATATTATCCTTCATGAACTTTTATACAATAAATAAAGAAAAATTTGTTCAAAATCAAAATATACATGACAAGAATACTAGACAAAATGCAAATCTGCATAGACCAGCTTCAATCTTCCTGCTATCAAAAAGGAACTTATTATGAATGCATTTTACTATATAATACTCTTCCCTGTATCCTAAAAGCCTTAATAAACAATGTTAAATTCTTCAAATCTGCTGTTAGGAAATACTTTTGTAAAAAGGCCTATTATTCTGTAAAGGAATATATGAATGACAATATTATACTGAGTTAAAAACACTGCAATCATTTTATATCAATGCATATGTAACCAAAATTTGTATGGTTAAGTGACTTGCCTGATTCTGCTTCTCTGTCTTTGTTGTTTGGTTGAGTTATTTTATGTGTTCTTTTTCATTTTTATTGTAACTAATTTATATAGATTACCAATATTTTTTGTAAATGTAGATTGTGTGCTACTGTTGTAATTGTACATGACAAGTTCTATGTTCGCAAGTCTCTGTGACTGCTTCGCAAATTCAGTTGAATGCTCCAGGAACTAAACTCAACTAATTGCAAACTTTTCCATTCTGAATGTAGGCATATAATCTTGGAGACCTTAAGACCTTTTTTTTTTTTTTTTGCAAAAAGAGGTTTAATTCTAAGCAGCAAATTGAGCATTCTAATACTTTGGTTTAGATTTTTAGTTAACCTCACAATAGACGTTTTTTAATAAACTGTTGTTCTATATTATGTTTATTTCCATTGTATTTTAACATATAGAATAATTTTCTGAAGAAACTCAGCAGTTTTAAGGTCATTTTTAAAGTATCAGGACTATAATGCAGGCTCACAAAAATACCATAGTTGCAAACAATTCTTTAATTGTGAGGGTACTGTGATTATCATACTTATATGTTTATGAAAAATTAGATTAGATTTCATTTTTATTAGCAGTTTAAATTATGATTAGCCATGACATTGTCAAAATAAAAATATGAATAAATCCACAAGAAACTGCTATTACAATAGTGTGCCATAGCTAACGTAATCGGATAACATATTATATTTCAGAATTGTGTAGTTCATTCAGCAAAACATTACAATTATGTAACATTTGGCCAAATTTTGCTCTTCACAATGTTGACACTTTTCCTTGATAAGAGTTAATCTAATATATGAAAGAAAAGTAGTAGGGTGATTAATATATAAAAGAATAATATAATTTCATTATTTTAATATTAAAATATTCAGTTATGCAGAATACCATTGATGTCAATAAGGTATTTTTAACTGATTTCTTATTGTACACTTATCAACAACTATAGTAGTAATAAATAATTATTTATTATTATTATTATTATTATTATTATTATTTTAAGTAGTACAGAAATATTGGTTTCATGAAGTATAAAATAATTAAATGCAACAAAATATTTCCAACCATACACAAGATTAAAGTACGTTTAAAGGTGTTTACAAGCATAATGATGAAATAAGCTACCTTTGATGTAACTTGCAGTGTTTTATGAAATCATCAACGCTACAAAATCCCTGTTCAATAGTGAATATTTTTCTTTATATTTTACTCATAAATTGGTATAGTAACTTTTCTTTACATAAGTAGTAATATTATAAATTTTGTCTCTCATTGTTCTTGTGCATATTCTTATGTTATGTGGGAATGTGTTTGCATACACTTGACATTGCAAGCCTGAAAGAAGAGGCTTCTTAGCAAAATTTAGTCTCCCTTGCCAGTTGATCAACATGTCCTGCCTTACTGTAAGGATTTTGATGACGCATATAATTTAACACTTATTAATGTGTGAAAGGTTGCTCGGAGATAGAGAGATGGTAGCTATATTTTTGCAAAAAGTGCACATACCAGTGGATTTAAAACTATTAATATATTCATATTCTCTCTCTCTCTCTCACTCTTTTTTGTTGCTTGTTTAATCTGTTTCCATGCATTACGTTACCTCCGAGATTCAATTCCCTATATTCAGTATTTATTTTTACCATCTTCACTTTTCTTCTTGCCTTTGAAGAACTCAAGAAGTTTGAAATATAGCGAGTGATAACCTTTGAATATCTAAGTGTTGTTCTCTTTTTCTGGTTTTAAGCTATTGTTTTATATATATATATATAAAAACACTGAGAATGCAATATACTTTTTTATATTGCATTCTCAGTGTTTTTTTTTATGAATTTTACGCTTTTTAGAAGTTTTTATTCCATTAATAGTATATATATGCATATGCACTTATTTATATAAAAAGTAAAGTTGCAAGGTGAATAATAGCATGCTTGCACAGCCTGTTTTTGACTTTAATAAGCAAATATGAATGGCATGGAGGAAGGGTGCAGTCATGTAGTTGTTTCCTTCTTCATACTTTATTTTCCTTGCTACTTGCTTGCATTTTCAAGGAAAAAATTTAATGATATTGGTAGTTTCTTTATGACAGTAAAATAAATAGTTGTCAACACAATGTCTAATGATGATATAAATATATTTTATAGATAATAGCTTGTTAAAAATTGCTTGTCTCTACCTGAAAATATTGTCCATATGCCCTTCAATGAAACTAATTATATTTTCTGTAAATGTGGTAGATTTTATTGATATAGATCTCAAAATAGTTCTTAAATTACAAAAAAAATTCTTTACATTAAATAGTTTATTAAATACCATCAGTTAATTGTAAACAAAAACTTGAATGTCTTTTTTTAATTTGTGGAAATTTTCACATTGAAATGTAACATTAAAATTATAACATTTAATTTTGTGTCAGAACCATACAGTGAAGGTACTATTATGCTCTTAATTATTAGTAAATCGATTTGATAATCTTATGCTCCACTTACTGTTGAATTATGCAAAACTAGTTCGTAGGCTTTTGCCTGCATCCTCAGTCGTGAGTCAACTGTCGGCTTCGTTGTTGTTGGCTGGACTTGGTGTAGCTCTTGTGGACATTTTATGAACTTCTGGATTAATTTGTTTTCTGTTAGGATCTCAAAGTTCATAATCTTATCCCATATTTTTTTATATAAATTTTTTCCCATATTTGCAGCTCAACGGGTCGATCTACAAATTACAATAATTTTACTCCCATTTCTATATCATATGCAAGCAAAAGCCTATGAAACTAGTTGCATAATCCAACAGTAAGTGGAGCATAAGGTTATCAAATCGACTCACTAGATAATTAAGAGCATTAAATTATAATTTTGGCTAGACATCATTAAAATTGCAATAATTTCCAACCAGTTACTTGGACATGTTTTGAAATTGCCTTTATTCTCAGTTTGGATTCATTGCTAACTTTCCCACATGGTCTGCAGATATTGTTCTCTAGATTTTATAAACTCATTCTATTTTGGAAAATCAAAATTAACCAATCTTCTTTATACTTGCATATAGCTAAATTGTATCAAATAGGTGATTTATTGACTTCTGGATTTCTTTTAGAAGTTTTAATTCTTTTTGGAATTCATGGTTTTTGGTCCAAAAATGATATGTTAATGCACATTTTCCATGAGTTCATATTTGATATATCTCATGTGCTCCTTGAAATTTAGAGTAATCTTTCTTTTGGTCTTACCTATTTATTTCTTGTCACAGTCATTACTGCTGATTTCATATATGCCTGCCTGTTTTCCAGGAAGAATTTTTTCCTTTAGGAGATTTTTTAGGTTATGTTTGCTTACTGAATCCAAATCTTTGAATATTTTTTTCAAATTTCTGGCGCACCCAAGGGAGAAAAGTAATCTTCCTATATACGAGTAGAGCTTTTCTTTGTAGTCTTTCAAGGTGGTGGTATCTTTTATTCGTTTCTGGTTTTTGAATCCTCATTTTCTTATTGATATACTCTAATGAATAACCATTTTTTTTATGTGCTGAATCTGCACAAAAAGATGTTTACTCAGTATTCTTAAGAAAGTAGAATAGGAATGTTTCTTAGATGTCATTAAAAGTCCACATTAACTTTTTTTTAAAAAAAAATATGTTTATTGTAGTAACAAGGTTTAAAATATTCCTTAAAATAAAGAAAATCATTGAATAAAACAGCATGTTTAAAAATTATGTTCTATCTTGGCAAATAATAAATAATACCTAAATGTACATTTCATTTCTCATTCAACTTTTGCCAACTGCAACAGAAATAATTGCCATTGCCAAAATTTAATAATTAAATCTCTATTATATTTGTATTTTCTCCTGAACTTTACAAGATATTTGGAATTTTTCTCACGTTAACTAATTTTAAGAGCATAAATTATGGGATGAGATACTATTTAAAATGTATATCATTGTTTTAACCAATTTATTTGGCCTATAAACATTATTGGCTGTCAGTGACAAAAATATGGAGTGCTCTATAGCTTAAACATACAGAAACATAAAAGGTAACATGCAACTCAAATGAAAAAATTTAAATCTACACAGTGCACCTTTCTACTGCAAAACAATTAATCATTTTCTCAATTAACAGTATAGTTAATTCATTAGAGTATTCTTGAAATATGGTATTTTTAAGAAGATTTTTTAATCCTGTCTTTCTGGTTCTGCAGTCAGTATTGGCATTGCAACTGGGATCTCCAGTAGGTTTATATCTTTGCAAAATGTAACTTATACATTGCTTGATAACAAATATTGCAGCAATGAAGTACACTTTAATAAATGAAGCCTCAATGTTTCTGAAATCTTCTCTTATAGAATGCAGAACTCTCTCTTCAGCTTACTCTCATTCAGAGTGGAATGCATTCAACACCAGCTCCAAATTTTCTTTCTGGAAAATTCTCAAAGAAATTACTGAAGTTGGCAATACTTAACAAGTTCAGTAAATGTTGATGGCATAATGACTTGAAGCAATAGTGAGACTTTTGTGTAATTTGATCCTACATCTTTGGTTTCAGTATATCTGCTTTCCATTTTTCTTTGCTTATTAATTGATGAACACTCAATATCAGTATGAATATAGTTTAGGGATTCTCTGAGTTGCCTGATAACTAAACACAATAACCCTTGCTTGTTGAACTGATAACTGGATGTGTAAAATATCTACATGCATTATTTTGCTGAAAAACATTAGACTTTCTTCCTCCTTTAAATAATGCTGCAAACCAATAGTTCTATGACAAATTTTATCATGTACATTTCCTCTAATTCCAGCAAACACTGTTCTTCTTGTTCTCAGAACTTACATTAGGAGTTCTTGATTAAGTTCCATCTGTTTGCAGGACAACATGGAATTCTTTGAGCTATCACTGGTTCCAGTGCTGTCAAGCATTGTGGTGACCTGGAAAATTATGCAGGAAGAGCTGGCAAATTAATTTTGGATTGGTTTCTTGAAGCAGCTCTATCCATAGTTCAATTAAATTGATAAAGAAGCAAGTATATATTTTTTAGAACGGAATTTAACCAACTTGCATGTCTTCCCACTGAGTTTGTGGACATGTATTCCCACCATTGACTGGAACAAGGTTATGCTAGCTTCTGGCTGTCAATATGAACCTGATAGTAGTTGAGAGTAGCTTAAGATTATGAATAGTATGTTGTTCTGTATTTAATCATGAAGTGAATTATGGCTCAGTATATGTTTTCTACTGCAAGTATATTTATTTATGAATCATGTGTGTTGGCTCAGTCAGCTCATCAAGTTCAAAGATAATTTGAAAAAAGTTTCCCAGGTTTGAAGTTCCAGACTGTACAACAATCCATAATCTTTATATTAAAATTCAGGCCATGGACAGTGTTCAGTCCAAGAAACCTAACAGACAGTATAGGTTTCTCATAGACGACATTGTTCATCATTTGGAGATTTCCCTCAAAAAATCACTTAAGACATCTTTCTCAATGAACAAGCATTTCTTATGGCTCTGTGCAAAGAGCTCTTAAACTGTTAAAGTTAAAACCACATAAAATAGCTGAGGAATATGTGAATACAATTTTTTTTAGAGAATTAACTGACAGGAGAGCAAGAGTTTACCTTTTTTCAACAAGGCTCTGCTTAGCTCATACAGCAAATATTTCTATCAGAGCAATTGCAATTAGGCTTCAGAATGAAAAAAAAAGCTATTAGTGAGGATTTATGGGTCAATTGATCCCTTGACATAATATTTTGTAACTTTTACCTTTGGGGCAAATTAAAAAATACTGAATACAAGACAAACCCATGTAAGGCTGGAGGAACTGAAACAAAATATCTGCCAGCAAATAGCCATATTACTCAACATGAATACTGTAAGTGATGGCTAGTTTTTTATAAAGAGGTGCCAAAACTGCATGGACAATGATGCTGACTGTTTCAGCACTTTTTTTCATAAAGTTGGAAAATAAAATCTTTTAAAATATATGTTCTGTGTCAATGTCACTCTTCAATATTGGCAAATGGTAATGATCACTGCTTTTATCTATAGGCAGTACACTGCCAGTTAGTTCTTTGCACTAAATAATTTGATTTCCCAAGGGGTTTTAATGTTTGAAGTGTTCAAATTCGATGCAAATTCAGCAGTATTTGATTCTCTAAACACAGGTCTAAATATTGATATATTGTACTAATTGTGGCTTCGTGAGAGATCAGTCATGTCAATGTTCACAGGTTTGTGTCTAACTTAGCCAAAAGCTTGAACCTGATAACACTGACATGGCTAATCTCTTGTGAAGCCATGATTAGTTATCAATGCCGTGAAAGCTTCAGATCTTATGTTTTCATATTGTATGGACCTAGTTACGTACAATATGACTCTTTGAAAGTAATAAAATTCCAAGCAGCAATTGCACAATTTTTGTTTCTGCAAGTCGTATTCATTTTATTTTTCTATGTAATAATTTGAAATGCTGCACAAGCTTTTTACAATTTACACAAATATAATTTTTCATTTGCATTTTTGTGACAATCTTTCATTTACTAGCTTAAACCCTGGTTTCTTATTATATTTATTTTATTTTTATAAATTTATGAATATAGTCAAAATCAGTCACCTCTTTTCTGTCCCATATGTAATAATCACTATAATTACAGAGAAGATGAGGGAAACAGAGAAGAACATTTTTTATTTTACAATCAATATCCAGCTCTTCATAACATATTCTATTAAACATACAGTTTTTCCAATCTTTAGCTTACTGATTTATAATCAAATAAGATACAGGTCTTCCTACCCATTTTATTTAAATTTTTTCCCTATACTTCTTCTACAGAATGGATTAGTTAAAAAAATGTGAACCAAATTCATTGTTCAGTCAACTAAAATGTATAATACTAACATGTAACACAACAATAAGCAAACTCATACAGCTAACAAATGATAACTGTTTACCAGAATAACATACTGTAATGGGAATCTGATGCAGAATGCTTGGAATGCATGAAACTATTTTTAATCACAGCCAACAGCAACATCATGTACTGCTATTAAGAATATGCATATGGTTACTACAGCTTTGAGTATGCCTATGAATGTGATTGGAAAATTGGACCATGTAATATTACAGAATAAATTTAATATGTTTATATCACAAATAAACATTTTTACAAAATTATTAGTGTACTATTGCATAGTAGCACATAAGGACCAACTGCCCATAATAAACATTATTATGATGAGGAATATGCACATAATAATCTTAAGACACAAAGACCTTATGATGTCTAACAATTCTAAGAATATACAATTAGGTGCTTTGTACATTTTTGTAAGCAATGTAAGCAGAAACAATTTCATTGGCTGTTGTCATTACTTTAGGTTATAGTAATTATTTTAGGAAGTTGTGCATATATTGTTTAAGTAAGACACTAAGAAATTATTTGTAATGAACTTTGGAAGCTTGACTAATATTAGGAAGTTGGGAGAGCACAACATGTAAGCTGTATTTAAAAATGTAATATAAATTCTATATTTTATTATGGAATAAAATGATTTTCTTTCACATATGAAACTGAATCATCTAGAATAAGTCTGACATTGAAGAATGCTCATTAAGCATTCATTTGAGATGAAATAACTTACATACATGTGAAGTTACCTAATTAACAATCAACTTGAAAGGAAGTGCAACACTAAGTGTACTTAACAAAAATGTACTGTTTAGGGAAACAATAAATTTTGCTATAAGAAACAGGGTATACATTCATTAATTTAATAAATTTTTGATTGTCATTATTTAGGCACATTATCTTCTTCCACCAACAAACCTTTAATCTTTAAATTTGTAAATATTTTCTTTGCTTACACATATTCTCTGATTTTACAAATTATTGCATTAATGATGCTTTAGTAATACTTTCTGAAATACAAATTAGTTTAAAAAAAATTGTTATCGAACAGTAGCGTAACATAACATATAAAATTATTTTCTACTTTTCTATATACTTTAAATAGGTTGGCTTACATTTTTTATAAAGAAAACTCTTTTCTTATTAAAAGGTCAAAAATGCAATTACTATAACAGCATAATGTTCTATTTAATAATGGCCATATTTTGGCCAATACATGATTTGTACACTGTGTAATTCTTTGCTCACTGTTGCTTAACACCATCAGATTTCACTTGCCATATACTAAATGATTAATCAATTACTCCTTAAAAATTCTTGATGTTGCTTATATTAAAAAAAACCTGGGCTTCTCATTCATATTGCTCCTCTAAAATAATTCATTATGGAGGTGTAATATTGAATTAACCGCAAGGTACTGGAGTCTGCAAACCAAAGTATAAATATCTGCTTTGCTAGTTGCTACATTAGCAGGAAACAAAGCAGAAAGGAACTAATTCATGATGGTCCAACATAAAAATGCTTCATTTTTCTCTCTTTTTATGTATCAGGGAGACCCCACGTTGGCAATGAAGTGTCCATAAACTGGGATCTTCTAGAGTTGAGTGCATCTCTCCATACTTCACTTATATTTTCAGGTAAGTCACTGTAACAATAAATTCTCATATGGTTAATATTACCTTTAGTTTAAAAGATGATACCAATGGAAAGATCTGAAAACAAAAAATGTTTGCACCACGGACATGATTTTTTTTTAAGCTGAAGATTTTTTACGATATTCAAGCATCATTACCATGCAATATTTACAAATGATTTACTATTCTATATAAACATGTTTTATAAATAATTTTTTTAACTTAATTTGAAATATGTTACCACTTAATGATTTTAATTCATTAGTTAGTTTGATATAAAAATGTTGCCCATTGTAAGGGGATCATTTTCTGTGGCTTTTTTTATTTATATTTTCTCTATTTCATGTTCTTGTAATATACTTATGGCTATTTTTTATTTGTACAGCATTTTACTAATTACAAACATAATTACTTTTTATACATTTAATAAAACAATAGTTAATATTTCACCCTTTACAAAGATAACTTTGCATGACTGTGTACTATTTACGTTAAATATACATATTATTTCTTCTGCAGTACTCGTTATATCTGACCTCCTGCACCTCAATTCCATACTGGATGAATTAGTTCATAAAATACTATTTTTAAATCATTTCAGTTTAGATATTTTTAAGTAGTTATGAGACTACGTAATATTATGTTCCACTTACCATTAAATTATACAGAACATATTTCATAGGCCATTGCTTACATCAGCAGCTGTGAGTTGATTGCCAGATACATTGTTGGTTGGATGGTCTCTCGTGGACATTTTATGAAATTTTGGATTAATTTGTCTTCTGTAGGGATCTTGAAGTTCATAACATATCTTCATATTTTTTTATAAACATTTTTTCCCTATATTCCCAGCTGCAAAGGTCTATCTAAGAATTTCAGTAATTTGATTTCCATTTTTATATTACATTTATCTTTCTAAATGTGATGTGCCACCACTAATTTTTCTACCTGATTGTACTTGATGTATCTCCAGTGTTCTTTGAGCCCAATTCCAATGCTTCCTTTAGTTTTGTTTTGTCAATATACATTTTGTTGCATTCCAAGCAGTTGATTTCTTCTCATTTGGAGTTCTGTCATTATCACCAGAGTTGAGCAGATTATTTAGGCTGAATTTGTTCACTGGGAATAAAGTAATACCAAACTCTCTGCATATTTTCTGGAATTTTTTGGTTGTCCAAGGATGACCAGTAAATTTCCTGTGAATGATAGTTTCTTTTCTTTTCTTGATTTTTGATTTTTTTGTGTACAATTACTTTGTTGAATCCATTGGTTTTTGCCATTTGTATTATTTGTGAGTACTCTTGTTGTGTTAAGCTGTTCAGGCCTGCATGCTTGTCTGCTGAGGGATTGAGGCTATTTGCTTTTATGTAATTGTCAGCATACATATCTTTTTTTTTTGAGTAGTGTTTAATGCCCGTTTTTACCACTGAGGCACCACAGATGGTGAACACTGATGATACATGAGATGAAATGATAAATTGGGATTTTTTAAAGGAAGGAAGCGTTCCAGGCCTAAGTTTAGGGTACCTCCCCGGCATTTGCCATTTATGAGGACTGAGGGAAACCTGGAAAAAAATCCAGTCAGGGAGGGTGGTTCTGGTGGGATTCGAACCTCAGACCTCTTGCTCATGAATCTGTGCATACATACCCTTTTTGTATATTCAAAATTTCAAATTATTGACTATTTTTATATTTTTTAGGTCAAGGAAAGGAGTCATGTTGTCTTGTTCTATTTCAGAGATGAATTTAATTTCTTTAACTTGTATGTTTTAACAATTTTAAAGCCTCATCCAAGTGTTTCTTACTAACCAAGGATATAATCAACATATAATTGATATTATTGTATGATTTAGTTGAACTACACACTCTTAATGCTTCACTTACTTGTCATAATGTGTAGAACCAGTTTTGATAACATTTGGTTAATTAATTATCCAATATAATCAACATATTTGTGCCAGATTTTAAAAATGTATGAGAATGGTTTGGTGATGTACATTTCTAAATTGCTTATATATAAATCAGCCAGAAAAGGAAATAGATTTCCCAAAGTTAATCCTGGTTCTTGTTTATGAAATTCACCATTGAACCTGAAGTAATTCTAACTGATGGTTACTTGGATGTATATCTCAAATCTCCATGTCTGCAATCATTTTCAGTGATATGTTAGGAGTTTGCATTTTGATATGCTGGGAAAGACTGAATGTACATCAAAGGACACTAAAAGATCTTCCTTTTGGAGAACCAAATCTTTAATTTACTCCACTAGTTCTATGAAATTGCTTATACTTAAGCTGTCAAACCTATGAAATTTCCATAATCTTCACATGAGCAATTTGATAGCAGGATAGTGTATTTTTGTTGGTCTCATAGTATTTCCCAGTTTTTGTAGACCATGTATCCTTGCTATTGTGACATTATCTGCTTTCAATTTTAGTTTCTCATTGTATGATATGATTGTGTTTTTGTTGACATATTTGTTTATAGACTGTATACATTTTTTCAATGGATCTAATTTTATTTTCATTACTCTTTCCCACCAAGAATTTCTTCCATTTTTAACTGGTTTTACGCTTTGTTCAAAATCACATTTTTTTCCCCCTTCACCTGCTTTTTTATATACTATACTGGTTTCTTATTCACAGACTCCAGGATTTGCTTGTGCGCTCTAAACCTAACCCTACATTTGGCAATACAATCCAGAATTTCCTCCCCTTTTTTCTAATGATGTTTTTATTACTGTTGCCTGCCCATTGCATTGCTTAAAAATTCCCACTTTACAAATGGCTCTTATAATAATTTGTTTACCTCACTGCCCATGGAATCATATCATTAAACTCAGATACAGGCACTTAATCAGCACAGCAATGATTGTCCATTATTGGATATGATTACAGTCATGCAGTGCAACATATATATATTAGTAGTTACCGGAATTACATTTAACAAATGCACTCTTAGACTTTCATTTTTAATGTTCTAAAATTTTGTTTGTAACACAGAAATAGTGAAAAGAATGTATGTGTGTGTGTATGTATGAGTAATAAAACTAAAACAACATTTATCTTAATTTATTCAATACCTGCCTTAGCAGTTCAGTCATTTAGCACCATGCAGTCCAGTAAATTAAGGAAAGCAATTGACTGGCAATAAGTAATTAAATACAATACAATAAAATAAAAACAAATAAGAGTAAGCATCAATTTATAATCACCTCTATTCTAGTGTCACAATAAGTACAAACTGGCATGGTTCCTTGTCCAATGACAATTTGTCTGTGATCTATGGTACTACATGCCATGCTCAGTAATATGAAAAATGGTTAGATCTTCAAAATAAGTAAGAAGTGCATTCTTATAATATATATGTAATGCTTCTTAAAAATGTTTAGCCTTTTTTTGGAAAATCCAATTTTATAATAAAGGCTGTTTTTATATGTGCAGCAAATAAACATTTTAATAAAATTTTGTACAAGCACATTTTATGCAATTTCATAAACCTTGTCATTTTCATGTAAATTATATATTTTTAGGTGTTGTTAAACATTCTTGAGACACAAGCGATATATTTTTCATCAGGCAACCAATTTTCAGTCAATTTCACAATATAATCTTTTGCAGTATTTGCTGAATCCAGCATTCATATTGACATCTTGGGCTGTAATATTTCACAAAGCTTGTTTGAAAATTAAGTTTTTATTGATATTAAAAGATAAAGATGATTATGATATAGATGCTGATCACAACTATGATGAACATGAGAATTTCAGGGTTTAAAACTAAGAATTTCTAGGTTCTCATGAACTAGATGGACTACAATAGATGACTATATAAAGGTAATTTGGTAAATGTTATGAATGACCTATTTAGACAACATTACATACATAGTCATATTAAAATCCAGTCATATTCTAGGTGAGATGCAAATGTGTAACCCTCTGATCACACTAATGAGGAGATTTACTGGATCAATTGGCATTTTTAATCATTGTTCAAAAATGTCATAAATTGTAGGTCATAGTTTGCAGCAATGATTCAGAATGAAATTTTGTTCCTGTTGCAAAGAACTTTGACTGTTATATTGAAACCATGTAACTTAAAAAAATGAAAAGGATATTAATAGAAGTGTTGTAGAGTTGCATTACTATCATTGATTTAAAATAAAGAGAACATCAAAAAGAAAATTAATTAAATATATAAATCTTACTTCATAATACTCTGCCAGACAAATGCATTTTGTGGTGTGACAACACTATCCAGTTCATATCTCACTGCTTGCACAATCTCTTCTGCAGCATTTTCTGCTATTAATTTTGGTATCCTGCAAAAATAATTACTGATAAATGAAATGCATATTACAAAGATTTTAAATGTATTAATACAACTATGGGTTAGTAGTTTTGTATGATACGGACTACTTATTGCAGAATTTTGATTGAATCTTCAAGCATGGGGCCATAAGATTATATATATATAAAAACACTTGACCCCAAAAAAGTTAAGGGAACAATTTATAAGAAAAAATTATTATATGTGCATGTATTAATAACTTGATTATTAGGATTTTGTCAACATAATTTTAATTTTATTTAATGCTAAATACTCTGAAATTTTATCTCCAACATGGATCTATCACAAATATTACATAATTACAAAATACAGTCATTAACAAACCAAACAAACACTAAAAATGTACAAGCAAATAAATCTGCATCATTCATTAATCCTCTTCCCTCTTTCATTATATAATCCAGCTAGTCTTCCATATTTTTTATGATATCAATTTTATCTCATCTGTAAATAAAACTCATTCCTCACTCAAGCTCATAATCTTCAACTAATCTGTACGCTGATGACCTGAGATGTTAAAGAGCATCCGTAAATAAATCAAATTCAACTAATCTGTAACATTTTTCTGAAATGCTGCTACTTTTTCAATACTAAACCATTTCCTTTCTTTTCCAATGCCTTTTCCACTTAACCACATATGTTGAAACAAGATATGAAATGCATTTGCTACATCCTCACAAATAAAGTGTCTACTCTGTTAATTATTCTTCCTCAAATGTTTTAGTCTCTTAAGTCCCTAATTGAATGCAATTTATACCCATCATCTCCTCTGTATTTAGAACTGTCGCAATCAGGGCTGATTTTCAGGAGAATAAATTAACTAGTACCACTAAATTTTTAAATAATGTGAGAGAATATATGTGTTGGGGAAATGTATAATACACTTGTAATGTTTATGACATTCACATTGGATATTTTATCGTAGCATTGTGATATTATTTCCTGTTCCTGAATTAAACATCCATTTTCAAATTGGTTCCAGTTTAGTCTGTGTTTATGATCACATGTTTGATGGTTAGTACAAATTCATAAGTTTAGCATTAACAGATCAGAATAAATAATGTTTTTAATGTTAGCAAACAAAATGTTGAAGTTGTCTGAAGATGGGCATAAAATATGGGCCTACTACATCATAAAAAATAAAGATGAAATTTTAGAAATGGGATCAATATTTCCTACTGCTACTGCTATAATTTAGAATAGGGATGTCCAAAAAGTTGATTACAGGCCAATTTTTAGTTAATTACATATGTATGATAGGAGGCATGGGTCAGCAATTTTTTATCAGTGTATATTTTTTCTTAAACAGACAAGAGAAAATATGCTATCATATCCTTGGAACTTCCTCTTCAGTAGTGCGATAGGTATGTGACCATATGTGAGTGAGAGAATAACATATTTTGCTGTCTTGTGTAGTAAGTAGTTTGAATGACAATCTCTGGAAAATCATGCAAACAGTAAGCTAAATTATTTAGTGGCTCTATTCACATTATTTGTGCCTACTGATTTTAGTATGCTATAATGTGTGATTTTTCAATTATTGTTTTTAACTGTTTCAATACAGTGAACACGAGTGTAAGAAAAAAGACCAAAGCTTACCATTTTCACAATGAATACAAAATTGAGTTTTTCTTTGCTATGGTGAAACACAAATATTGTTTAATTTTTAGCACTTCAGTATCCCTACCAAAAAAGGGTAACTTGGATATCACTACAGTGCTCTTCATCATAATACATAATGATGTTGATTTTCACCCAGAAGTGAAATTCATAAACTCAAGGTTCAAGAATTTAAATCAAAATTAGAAACTGAACAGCACATTCCAGCAAAACCAAGTTTTCAATTTAATAATGCAACAATTTCATCCTTCAAAGTGAGCAATTTGATAGTTATAAAAAATTTAATTCATTCACTGAAGGGGAGTTTATTGAAGAGATTTCGATTAAAGATGTTGATTATCTTTTGAAGGATTTAAAAATAAAAAAGAGATCAAGACTGCTATCCATGGTATTTAACTATCCATAAATATGGTTGTATGATGAAAGTAAAAAATGTGTGAAAATATAAGTGAGCAGCTTATGAAAGATATATTTCAGTTGCATTACTTTCTCACTCCAGTTGGATAAATAGACTGATGTTAGTGATATGGCTTAGTAATTAGTTTTTATTTGAATGGCTTTTGAAGATTTCACTGTCAAAGAAGAACTTTTTGGGATAATTAAATTGAAAGGCAGAGCAACAGGGTAGAAAATATTTTTTTTATTGTTTTGTCAGAAAGCTTAATCTACCATCACATAATCTTATTTCTATCACTATTAATGGAGCAAAAGTCATGACAGGCCTTACTAATGGATTTATGGACTTTTGTCTACAGCATGATGACTTTCCTGATTTCCTTGCGTATGACTGTAATTCACCAACAATTTTGGCAAGCAAGAGACTCAATACAAAGAGTGCCGTGGATATTGCATTTAAAATTGTAAATTCAATTTGTAGGAAATCACTCTAAAGACTACTTTTCAAGCTCATCCTTGAGAAAGGGACACCCAATTTTATTTTACATACAAATATTAGGTGGCTCACCAGGTATAAATTTTTGCAAAGGTTTTAAGTTTACTAAGTTAAATAAGCTTGTTTTTAAATGAGAGGAGAGATGAGTATGAACAGCTAGAGATTCAGATTTTACTTGCAAAATTAGTAAAATGAACTTAGAGCGCTACAAGATAGAAACAAATTCATTGTTGACATGATGAGCTCAGTGTCATGTTACAAATATATACAAATAACTTGCAGTTAATGATGACTGGTCTGAAAAATAATTATTTTGCTAACATACAAGATCATCTTGAAAATTGTTCTGAATTTAATTTTCAGGCACAGAAGTATCTGGCTGATATAAATTCTGTTATTGAAGAGTTCAAAAAATCTTTCTGCAATTTCCAAATAAATTGGAACAATTGTGAACTACATCCATTCAAACCAGAAGTAAACCTAAAAGAAATTGCTGCTGCTATCAGTAAAATGCATTCAATGAACAAGTTGCCTCTTGAAAATGAGATACAAATTCTAAAAATTATGCTTTTCTGAAAGCCCATGCACAACAAGAATTACTTTGGAAGTTTGTACTGTGAGAAAAGTTTACTCATTTGAGAAGATGCAGTGAAATGCTAATCTTGTGTTTCAATTTGATTAATTTGTGTGAGTTTACATCTTCATATCTTAAAATGACAAAGAGTAAACAGCATTCCAAGATGATTGATGGTCATCTTCAGGATTCCCTAAAGTTGGCTCTCACCTAGAACTCACCTGACATCCAACATCTGCTGAATGACATGCAGAATCAGATGTCACACTAAAGTACGAGGTATGGATGCACAGCATATTCATTGCATGCTGGCCGGTCCTGGTGGTATAGTGGTAACCATACTTGCCTTGTAAACCCAAGATCGTGAATTCAATCCTGACCAGGGTAGATGGGTTTCTTTGAGCATAAAAGTCCCAAGTATGGGCTTCCTTCATATGGGAAGTGACACCATGGGTCCTGTGTTGTAGATTTACAGCATGTAAAAGAACCTCATGACTGAAAGAAGAGGCCTCTGAACATAATTTATTGGCTGTTTCATGCCCTGAATTGAATGGGACGCTGATGACCTCTGAGATGTTAAAGAGCATCCTAAATTAACCAAATCAACAAAAAATTGCATGCTGATTTTATTAAACATTTTTAAACATTTTGTTACAAAGCTACAATTTATTAGTTTTGTGAGTGTGTGTGTGGCTACATGCATGCACATACATGTATGTGTATGTGCCTTTGTACTAAGGAATGATGATGGAGGATGTTGTAAATCACTGCAAGGTTTGACAACAGAAAGTAGATTACAATCTGTTTAAAGCTGGACATACCAATCTAGATAGTTACAAATTATTTCAGATATAAATATTTAATGAACTGTTTAATTATTGGATACAAATTTAAGCTGTAAAAATTTGTAGTTACTTATGAATAACAGATAACTTAAACAAATGTTAACTAGGGCTGGAAAGAATTGAGCAAGGTAGAAACATTTCACAATGGTCAATGGTTTCAGCATCTTCCTTTGGAGAAACTAAAACAGAACAAAATAGTGCTATGCAATACATTATTTTTAGACATATTGAAGGTGCTGTAAAATACTGAAATATGCTACTGATTTTAACTGTCAATGTGGCTGAACTGCCTATACCCAAGATCGCGGGTTCGAACCCGGCCAGAACCGATGGATTTTTTTGGAGCGTAAAAATCCTAAGTATGGCTTCCTTCAGAAGGGAAGTAAAGCCGTGGGCCCCGTGTGGTACATTTACGGCACGAAAAAGAACCTCAAGCCTGAAAGAAGAGTCCTCTGAGCAAAATTTGTCGGCCGTTTCACGCCCTGAGTTGAATGGGACGCTGATGACCTGAGATGTTAAAGAGTGTCCATAAATAAATCAATCAAGAAGAACAAGTGCTGAACTGAAGTAGATCTATAAGATCTACCTCCAAAAAAAGCTTTACATTATTTTGAGTCATAAATCAGTGCACAGCAATGCAATGAGCTTAACAGTTAAAGTATTCTATATTTAGAGTTTGTTTTTATGAACACACTAAATCATATAATCTTTGAAATAAAATCTGATATGATAACAAATTATTGTTCAGAAACAAAGTTTACTCTTAATCAAACACTACAATTGGCCAAATGACATCATTCATGTACATGAAATAATACTTAATAAAATGATGATACCAATTAATATATTTCTTGATATTTTTAAGTCAATAACATTACAAAGAAGAAATTTTCAGATCATTTGAAGAAAGTTTGCTTCCAACTTGCTTTTGACAGGAAAATTTTGTAGTCATGTTTGGTGCAAACAAACTGATTGGAAAAGATATTGCATATTTTATTTTGGTTCTGTATTAATTGGAAACTGAAACTTTCTGTGGTAGATAGGTATGTACAAAACTTTCCTTACAGGTAAATTTCATATCTTTCCTGGACAGTATTTATACTTTTTAGCATCAGTCCCGAAAATTGCCTGAATCCCAAATATTGAAAACCAGCATACTGTTGAGTATTTAATTATGTTACTTCCAGCCATGAGCACTGATATCTCCTTCACCGTCATTGTTTCCAGACTATTTTATAATTTCAAATGAAATTTAGTTTTTGAACATAATAGTTTGCGCCATTTCTTTTCTTGGATCTGCGGTTGCTAATTAAAATTTTTTCATGATGAGCTTGGCTATACTCTCTCTCTACTTGCAATATTTCACCAATAAGCCTGATGCTTAGAAGAATGTAATTTATTAGTATTAATATAAAAATGCATCAGCAATGAGTCACAGAGTTTGTGACATTTTACATAATAATTCTATTAAGGTAACTAAGCAAGTAATGTTGAATCCCTAATGATGAAGAGTACCTAGTATAGCAGGAAATTATAATAGTTATTATTTGAAATTTGCATTTAACTAAAAGTTTTCCTTCCATTTTTAAAATCAGCAATGAGCAGCTTAACTTCAGACAATCAAACATACAAATGAATTTAAAATGTACACTACAGTCTTCTGAAGTTCTGAAGATAATTTTTATTAGAGAGTGACTTTGCATTTTGCATTCGAATGGTTCATGATATCTTTCATGGGTTTTGCCATGTCTGATACATACACTCTACCTGTCAGTTTAATAATTGTTTATTTAAAAAGTTTGAAATAAAAGTCATGCAATGAGAGTAGCAACTTTTTCTGCATTCATACTTGGATGCAGCAGAAAATAATAACTGCAGTTTAAGGAAGTTTTTTGATAAAGAAATGTTTTCTTACCAACTCATAAACAAGGTAGCACTGGAGCAATAATTAAACAAATGACCCCATCGTATCAGATAGCCATTCATCCTTGCTTAGGTCTGAGTCACCATTTCCTTTCATTTCCATTCTGATTATGTTTTTAAAACACATTCATTGTTGAGTGCAGGATCATGAATTGTGTCGCAATACTGACAATTGTCAGAGTTTTTATTTATATGTCAAGTGACATTACTATATATTAGGATATTTTTAGAAAGAAAGAATATATGCCAAGCTCATGCTTTGCCAGTTCCTAGTTCTACAGCCATTACAATTAAGGATGATCCAGTTTGTGTTAACGGTACCAGAAAAAGGAGCAGCATGTTCACCAAAATCAATGAACGAGAATAACGACTACTCTGCAGGCAATGCTGTTAATGTTCTGTATGTAGGTTGTTATTTAAATAAGTTAGTCAATAAGCAATGACTTAAAGTATAAACTCATCAACAGTCCTTGGATACCATTCACAACATATAACTTCAAATCAAATGTATCAGTAAGAAAGTGGTTATTATAATGTCAATGGCTTACTTATTACTCATCTTGGCTGGTGTATTCTGCTAAATAGAAAGGTACTTTGTTCACGATTTTAGCTGAAAGTACATTGTGGTGTTCAAGGTGCATTTATAGTGCATGTTTTCAATAAATATAAGCATTTCCATGAGTCAGTGAGCATTTGAAGTCACCTTAGGATTTTGAGGTTGTAAATAAGTCAAGCATCTTCTTGGATGTGATGAAAAACAAATAAATCTGTGTGGTGCAGCAGATAGATCATGCTTTCTAAAGAGGAAGTCAAGAAAACAGTTCTATCCTATAGTTTCTGGCATTGCTTTTTGTGGATCTCATGACTAACCCCTTTGCGGTAAGAATATCACTTCTTCATTTTCCATGGTTGCTGAATTTTTAGAGTTGATCCAGGAGACACCATCTTAAAATGTCACTTTGACATCTGTAACTGAAATGCTAAATGTACTTATATAAAATTTCAAATGCATTTTCAATGCTAACCGAGTCAGCAGATATAGCAGAAAAAGAGCAGCTGTCTACAGGAGTGTATTTTGTGGACATCATTAGCACTGCTCACATTATTCGAGATGAATTTATTAGATTTACACCACTTAATGATCTGAGTGCTTCCAATATAGCAAACTGCATAACTTTATTTTGAACTGAAGCTTGTTGGTCAGGGATATGATATGGCTTGTAAGGAAAATGGAGTGCAAAAGTTCTATTTTTTCCTTTGCAGTGTACATAATCTTAATTTAGTACTCCATGATATCAACAGTGCTCCAGAAATAAGAAAAAACATTGGAACAGTGAAGGAAATAGGTAATTAACATTTTCCAAGAAAGTCCACTTCAAAGAATATTGATTCCAAATTTACTTTCACTATGCGAAATTAGTTAGACTGCAAAAATCAAGACATTCTCTTATTTTCAGAGCATGTTGTACCCATTATTGAAGCTCTCCAGATGCTGTCAGTTGATGGAAACTATAAAACATGCCTGCATGCACAAAACTATTTTGCTCAGCCTCAATTCTGTATTTCTGGTGTCGTTAAACAGTATTGTAAAATACTCTTCTCAGTTTGAGCCCATGGCTCTAACTGCACATACAAATTGATCTCCTCAATGTGCAAGAAAATGTGTTGCAGCTGATTATTCTGTTTGAGGACCACAAAAAGAAGATGATCAAAATCTTCAGCAATTTGATGAAATTCTTGGAAGATTTGAGTGGATTAAACATGGAACTGAGTATATTACGAGTAATGCCCTAAAATGCTTTGATCCAACTATCCATGAGATAAGGAGAAACAGTTCAGATGCTCTATATTCCTTCCCTACTCACACTCCCTAATCAGATCCCTAAAAAGCTGCTTTTCTTCATGCAATAGGAACATATTTTCTCTTTAATTTATGAAAACATTTTCCTTCAATGATTACCTAACTCATTTGAAAAGGAATGAAGAGCTGTATTCCATTTTGATGACATTCTGGCAGATGTCAAACATGGTACAAAGTATGGAATAACAAAGTTGGTAAACACACAAATGTGCTATGCAAAAAAATTAATTCATGGCCTACGAAATATAAACATAAGCGATTTCATAAAAATACAATTAAAGGGATACTTTTGTGAAACATAGTCATTTGTTGTTTGTAGCTAAAGAAATTATTGTGCTTTGTTTGGAATTATGTTAATTTTTGCGGCCCCTCCTTGAGAAAAATCCTGGCAAGCTTTAAAAGTATTTCAGTGTGCAAAAATTATGATGAATTGGTTTCACATTTATCTAATGCTAAGTATGATGAAATTAGACACAACAGTGAGAAGCAAAATGTGTGGGCATCTTAAAAAATAAAAAATTATGACTTCTGCTTGAACATGCTTTGAGTATTTAAAGAGAGGAAGATAAACAAAGGCCCTCATTACTATAAAGCTCTAAAAGTAAACAAAAATTTCAATTCAAAGACATAAGTAATTGTGATGGCCATATTGACAAAGCAATTTATGAGCAGTTGTTTGAGTGACTAAAAAATATAGAGTTCTTTTTAGTTTGCATTTGGAGCTGAAAGTAAACTCTATGGAGCTAAGACCAGCGCTCTGTCAATGGACAGTAATTTCTGTTGCATTTCTACTTGCACAATTTTGATCAATAATAGTATGCACAAAATATTAGTTTTATTTTACAATGAGTATTAATCTGCATTATGGGAGTTATTTAAATTATTGCCTGTCAGCATTCACTTATTTCTGACATATTTTAATGAAATTTGATTTCACTCTCAGAAGTTCTGCTTTCATTGTTCTTCAAATTTCTGCCCTGATATTTTAAGCTCTTCAAAATATGGTAGACTGTATTATTTCCCCACTCTACTGATAACAGTTTAATACAATATACTACAGTAACATTTTATCACCAACACACAGATATTAATAACACTGGTTTCACCAATAGCCTGTAATAGCATATATAATGCAAAGACTTTAATACTGATCTTTTAATAGCAAACTGAGTTATAGCAACACAAATACAGAAAGAAAACTTGCTCTCGTAACAGCAAATTCTGACTGACTGTCCATATATAGCCATCAATGTGGTAATTATCTATTACAATGACAGGCAACTGTATGACTTCAGCCCACTGCATGCTGCACTCAGCTGCAGATGCAAGCTATTAATAATACTCTTAGTAGATAATTTAATGATGAGAATATTGGCATTCCTAAATGGACTGCAGTTCTTTTTGCTGACTAGACAGTCCTGTGACAACTATTAGTTAGAATGAATTATAAAATATATACCGAACATTTCAAGTTCCTGATGAATACAAAGATAGGTTTTTTAGAATATTTAAAAGATAAAAAAAACCATCAAGCCTCTCTACAAAACATTAAAACTATTACAGTATTCACCAGTGAATGTGAGAAGTAATTCTAACAATTGAACCTGATATTAACTGCAATAAGAACTTTACTTACATGAAAACTCTTGCCATCTTGATATTCATGATGTTCATCAGAATTATTCTTTTATAATTATTCAAATCAACTGCATAAATGGAGTACTGGCTCCTTAAAATAAGGTACCTTGCTGCAAATAAGGCAGTATTAAGGGTCAAAAGTGTGAGAATCATAATAAATATGTAGGGGTAGCACGGCTAATTTGGCAATAATAAATAGTATATGCATTTAAGCAATATATTATTTAATTTGTTAGAATTAATACCAATCAAAAAGGAATCATTTGTTAATCTATTTACATACAAAAATTTGTTTCCACACATGGCATTCATGAACACACGTATAATTCATGCTTTAATTAGGAATCAGTTTAAATATTATATCATCTATTAGATATTTAATTATATTCATTTACATCATATGAGAAAGAATAATGTGCACTGTCAATTTGCCTATCTCAAGTTAAGGAAGAATTGATTGATGTTCTTTCTGTTACAATTGGTATGAAGCTGTGGGTATTTTGGAAATAATTTGTTATAATTGGGCAATAACAGGTATAATTTGCTAGTATGCATAATTATATTGTAGCATTACAATTGGAGATGCATTAATTTAATAGTTTTATATATTGGGTTTTCTGAATATAAAATAACATTGAAGACATTAACTATATTTTTATTGTAACTTGTTTATTTCCAAAATACTTAAATAAATAATGAAAACACACACATTGACTCCATACTGCAGCCTGTGGCTCCATAATTCTCTACAGTTTGTTGCATATTATCATTACCTTCTTCATCCTACTATTTCTTCAATCAAGATTGCATCTAATGTATTAGATCTCTGTGCTGCTCTTGGCCATTTTTGGGTGTTCTAAATGGTAGTGGAATAGGAAAGTCATTAACTTGAAGTAGCACATTTTTTGACATACTGTACAAGATTCCAACTTTGCAGGCTTCTTCAGGTAATATCTTTGTTCAAGAAACATATTTTCACTTTCCTAAGGTCACTCTTGATGTGTTTATAGTGTAAGTGTGGGTGTAGGTTATGAAGAAGGCCTGGGGCCTAACAATAGAACTGAAGATCTAAAAGTATATGCATCCCACTAAACTGGAGTCGCCTTGCTGTGTGTCAGAGGAAGAGAAGTGAAGTTACCACCAGCATGGATAGAATCCCTGATTTCACCAACATAAGATTTGGTTAACCAATGTCCAACAGCCTACTCATCATACCATGGTGATATGGCTACATAAGGAAAGAAGAAGAAAGTCTAGTACATTGATCAAAAAGTAAGGAATATGCACAAGAATAGCACAACACACTGGTTCAGCACTTGAAGTAAATTTTTAATTAAAACTGAGAGTATGATAAAAATCATTTACTTCTGGTGATATGTGGTCACCATGCAAATAAATAATATTACTACAGCCCTGGCAGGTGGAATTTTTCTATAAAATATCTCAGGAATGTAGAACCAGGGTTGAGTTGATCCATTAGGAGAGATTTAAGCCATAGTGTTCATGGATTTGTTTACAAATTGATACTCAATCTTTAAATTTTAGAAACAGCCTGTTTGTCAAGTAGCAGTTACAATTGGAAGAACAACTGTCATTTCACTTCACTCTTTAATAGACACTTAGTTCTTTAGCACAAACTCATTCTTTGATTTTTCCACATAAGAGAATTCAGTTTCATTCATATTGCAAACAAATATGATTTGGTTTTAAATGTCCTGGATTTTCACAGTGCAATATAGTATAATATAACAAATTATTTATGAGGAAATCACTCACAGTCCACAAGTATGTGGAACAAAATTAGCAAAATTTGAGTAATTTCCTCATAAGTAAAATATGATTTGGTTTATCCATTAAACTGTGCTTTGTTAAAATATTTTCTAATTCATTATAGATCTCTTCAATTGCATCCAAAGCTCTAATTCACATGCAGATTTTCAGGAAGTTTCATGGTTTATCTCTAAAGAAATACACTAGTCCCATCCAGCTTTACGTTCCCCTAAGCTACAGGAATTTTTATTACCTGTTTTAGTTATTAAATGAACAGCATTTTTGTGAACATTAGTTGCAGTCAATCTAAAATCTGTTACTTACATTTGTAAAAAGTGGTAATTCAATTTATGCCCATCATCATTTGTAAACGAAATGGACTTATTCCTTTTCACTTCAGGAACATCATTAAGCCAAAAAATATGTTCATATTTTGTGTATTTAAATGATGAAGAAATTTGCTTAAAATTGCTAGATGGAACAATTTGACATCTTTCCCTCCATACTGTGGAGTTGCAAAACTTGTGAAATTTTACTAATCTTCCAAGGAAAAACAGAATCACCTGAAAAAAGGATACTTATGCATTTATAACTGGATGGGAAATGCATTTAGTAAAGAATCAAATCAAATATCTTATCTGCATTTCAGCTAATTTTGAATACAGATTTTACTACTTATGATGAAACAATTCAATTATATGTAAACATCTGCAGGATTGAAATGAAAGCAGAACCATGTAGAAACTAGATTATTGCCTCGTGCAACAATTGTGAAAATTGCTTAAATGGCCATTCATTTACATTACACCTTTAGAGAGTATTTGTACAAATGGAGTTTTAAGAAAATGAATAACTGAATCCTGCTGAATATTTTTATACTCAAAATGGTACAGTTTATTCAAGTATGAAGCCTAAGAGTGTGTTTATGTTCTAAAAGCAGTGGTGCCTGATATTGTGAAACCTTCTGATAGATGGCACTTCAGATTTCTCCTTTGCAAAAACCTTTGTTTGAGGAAACCTCAGGCAATATTACTATCAAAGGTAAAATCAGTCGTTATTTACCTCAGGCAATATTACTATCAAAGGTAAAGTCAGTCATTCTGCAGATCTTTCACATTTCAAGGTAGCATGTAAAAATGGTAATATTTTCACAAATTAACCCTTTGAAGATATGAGAAAAAAGAATAAAGTATATTAAGCAAATTTTGAGATAAACAATCTCAAACAACACTTTAGTTGCAAATGTTAGGTGAAATACAACTGTTGATATACTTAGTGCTGCAGATGAAAATTGCCTCCTCCATTATCCTTAACAATTTTAAATACAATCTAGTTTATAAATAAATAATAATAATAATAATAATAATAATAATAATAATAAATTCTTTTTTTAATGTGTATTGTTCCAAATCTTGCTTTATCCAAAATTTAAAAGTAAAACATCTTGGCTAATAGATTTCCTAAGCTGTATTTCTAAAAGATAAAATTATGTAATAAAATAAATTACATTAATGTTTAACGTTTCTGCTTCACACATTTTTCCCATTTTCTAAAAAATTACTTCAAGTGGATAAGACATATTTTGGAAATATACTCCTTAGATATGTTGGCATCTAATGTGACATCTCAATGCCTTTTCTAGATATAGGAAAAAATCATACATGAGACTTTCTGTAGACTCCAGCAGGTAGGGTTGAGCACTGGTCAGCTTAATGAACTTGGAATCCAGCTTCAGCTCTTTAGCAAGTGATTTCAGAAGACCTGAAAAAAATAAACCTAAGATTCAAATAAGTGTACTTACGAAGCTGTTAACAATGGAGTGGTATATATATAAACAATGTATACAGTTTTTTTCACACTAACTCCATTCACTTACATAAAATTTGGAACATATGTTTCGGGAGCGATCCTTCCCATCTTCAGCCTGTTGACAAACTGTTGTTAAACTTGGAGGTTGGGTCTCTTGATGTTCTTGTGGCGGCATCAGTTGGTTCTATTAGGAATTTGCTGAGTTCATCCAATGGAGGGATATCGAAATTCATCAAATTATCCTTATTTTTTGTAATGAAAATCTTTTCCCAAGTGGAAAGTTCTATTGCATTATGTTTAACTGTTTTCCTCACGAATTTTGGTGTGATTTTATTTTTTAGGCACAAATTCAGGAATTTTATGTTAGCTACGATGTGTCTTTTTTTAGTTTGAAGTTTCAAAAAGGTTTTTATATCGCGTTTGCTGTAACTGAAGTTTAAATTGTATGTGTTGTGTATGTGTGTATAATACATACACACACAAATATATGTCTGTGCATGCATATATGTACAAAATTTTTTGAAAGATTAATTGGAGTTTGTACACAAGGTATATAGAAGCAATTTTAAAACATGTTTTTGCTTTTAATATCAGTGCGTAGTAATTTTGCATTGTGAGTGAGTGTATTTGCATCTTTATTGGGAGGTATGACTTTGTCAAACTTTATGCAAACCTAGGAATACTATTTGAGTTTAGTTAGATAAACATAGTCAATTTAAATAAATAAATTAAACTTACAAAGCTGTAGACAATGGAGTGGTAATATATTCTACACTAATGTATTCGTCACTTACTCACTAGGACATGTGTATTCTTCAAATTCAAATACCATACAGAACAGATGATGATGGAAGCAAGTCCTTTGTTATGTAAGTAAGTGCAGTTAGTGTTAACATGTCGAATACATTAGTGTAGGATATGGTAGATTTTATGATGAAATAATAGACTAGACTAATTTCTCAATTTTCAAATTATTTAGAAAAAAAGGAAAATGCCATTGCCCGTACCACCTATTTGCATGCTCCCATTTTTTTTTTTTTTTTAAATTTTCAAAACCATCTATAGTCTATTTTAAAATAAATAGAAAACAGCAATTTTTAGAAGAATTTACTTAAGAGTAAAAATAAACTTAAACAAGATTTCCAGTGCTTTTTAAACATTTGTGAATTAAAGATGAAGCTTTCTTTTGCATTTTTTCACCCTAATTTGTTACAATATTTGCATAGGCAGAGAAAGAAACTCTTGGAGAGGAATAAAACTTTTTCTGTGTGCCTAAAACTGGAACATTTCCTGTTCTTGATAACAGTGTGGTAGAATATATTACTACACTGTGTAATGATGACTATCATTTCTTGCAAAATAATGCTGGAAAATAGCTCACACAGTGAACATTAGTAGATATCAATTTAATGCGAACAATGGTTGGTATTTTGTTTTATAAGATGACATGATCTCAGTCTGGGGGGATCCCTCAATGGTTTTATTGAACTGATAGTGGGAGCCTAGGTATGTAAAATTATTTTATTAGTTGTTTATATATTAAATTTATAAAATATGTTTCTATTAGGAAGCATACTAGATAAATTATTTTCATTAGCCATCTGTTTTCCCAACTAATACTTAGATCCAACACCTAAAATAAGAGAATTAACAAATGATATTTGCATTATTAAGTACATACTGATGATCATTCTATAATAAAACTTTAGCGATAAAATACGGCAAATTAATGAAATAGTAGATTTCATAAACTATGAGCTGAAATAATACATTGAAATAAATTTATTTTCAAAAAGTAGACTTATTAAGACTTGATGGATTACATTCTAGGTCTACTTATGTGATTAAATGTTTAAATTCTAAAAGGATGTTTATTATTTTTATTATAATGCATCCTGTTGAAATAGGAAATACCAAAAGTTATTTTTGGCCTGCGTCCACAGCTACTGGGGACAAGGTCACGCTTGAAGTGTGTCCCGCCCTAATGGCTATATGCTTCTACAGTTAGTGCAGAGGAGAATCCGACAATAGTTCAATCGCGATCCACTAAAATCACCGCTCTAGCTGCCGCGTTCATGACCGACTAATGCCACACCTCTCTCTCTCGTCAGTGCAGATTGTACTGGAACTACTCCCGTTCTGAGTATAGGCGGATCACTTTATTCCTCCCTCACTGCTGTTTCTACCACCACGAGTGACCGAGGTCGTTAAAGCGTGGACTTGTGAGCGGGAGGTCTGGGTTCGTAATACCCGCAGGACCGTTCTCCCTAACCGAGATTTTTTCCAGGTTTTTGCTCAGTCCTCATAAATGGCAAATGCCGGGGAGGTATCATAAACTTAGGCCTGGAACGTTTCCTTCCTTAAAAAAGGCGTGTCATTTCATGTATCAACAGTGTCCATCGCCCGTGGATGTAAAAACGGGCGTTAAACACCACTAAAAAAAAAAAAAAAAAAAAAAAATACAAATCCCTGCTGTTCCTGCTATTTCTTCATATATTTTTTCCCAATGTTCCTTCTCTTACAACATTCAATGCTACTTTAGGCAGCCTCGAGAACTCATGCCGGAGCCATGAAGTTGAATATGATTGAACTGTGTAAAATGAAATAAACGTTCAGAGTTTAGTATTGTATATTTCCTTTTTATTTTTTCATGATTCGTGAACTGTACCGTGTATCTAGCTGTGGAAATTTTTATATTTTAAATTTTATCTCTTTTGTTATTCAGTTCCTGGCTTATTCTGTATATACGAGCTTAATTTTCAGTAGAACTTTTAACCTTAAAACTTCTAATGGTTCGTCTCATTAATCGTTCATTTAATGGCTTTCTACTTATGATTTAATACATTGAATGCCATTAAAAGTTTTTTTTTTTTTTTTGAGTAATCTTAACGATGGGTTTTTACTACTAAGACACCACAGGCGGTGGACACTGATACATGAAATGAAATGATATATTGGGAAAGGATTTTTTAAGGAATGAAACGTTCCAGGCCTAAGTTTAGGGTACCTCCCCGGCATTCGCCATTTATGAGGACTGAGGAAAACCTGGAAAAAGCCTCAGTCAGGGAGGACGGTCATGGCGGGATTCGCCGCTCACGAGTCCGCGCCTTTATCGACCTCGGCCACCCGTAGCGGTACCATTAAAAGTAAATATATACTGCCGCATTATATGAGTTTGGTTTTGTTGTATATAGATTCTGGCTCTGAGAAGTGTTACTTATTTGTAGGGCGAGAAAAATGAACGAATCTTTGCGCTAGCACTTGTATTAAACAAATCGAAGGTGCGTTGTCTAATTGTACTATTAGCGCTTTTTAATTTAATTACATGTTAAATAAATTGTACTTAAGGGCTATATTGAAAGAGATTCTATATTTTTAGATTGCGCTAGCTAGCAGAGGTGGGAACAAAAGAGATCAGTATCAAATTCTTTGTCAAGTTTTTGTACAGGACTAATGAAAGGTGTTTTCATAATATTACCAGTAATAAAACATGCTGCTTGTTTCGTTCTCATGAAAGTGCGTATGAGAATGCCGTATCTCCAGGGGCAAATCATCTGTGACATGCCGCAAGCAGAGTGAAGTCATTTGCTGTAGTGTATCGCTAACGTTCTACTCTATAATGTGAAGCAATAAACTGGACAGATATTGTTTCTCAGCAGTTCAATGTGGGAGGAGGTTAATAGGACGAAACATTTGGTGGGCGTGACATACGTGAACAACGCCAGATCTTGAATTTGCCGCTCTCTCTCTTTTGACAGCTCCATATAGGAATCTTTCTTTCTTTTTGTAGTGTTTATGCTGAAGCGGAGTGAATGAAGGCGCCAGGAGCGACCAGTAAATTAGCTAACGATAACTAAAAGTTGAATTGCGCTAGAGACTGTTGTAATTTTGGTTTAGAGTTTTAGTTCATGCTCCCAAACTCAGGTCCCAGGTTGGCAGACGACCAGTTAAATTTAAACGTTAGTGGACATGCTTTAAACCTTGTTAATTCAATTCATTCTCTTCTCAAAGACATGCCAGTATATCATTTAAGTTTGTAGTTTAAATATTTAATAAACTAATAAATATAATGAAAACGGACGTATTGATTTTACTTCCCACATGAAATAATGAATTTTTTAACGCCCGTTTTTGCTACCGAGGCACCACAGGCGATGGACACTGATGATACATGAGATGAAATGATAAATTGGGAAAGATTTATTTTTTTAAGGAAGGAAATGTTCCACGCCTAAGTTTAGGGTGCCTCCCCGGTATTTACCATTTATGAGGACTGAGGAAAACCTGGAAAAAAACTCAGTCAGGGAGAACGGTCCTGGCGGGGTTCCAACCCCAGACCTCCCGCTCACGAGTCAGCGCCTTAACGACCTCGGCCACCCGTGGCTGTTCCTACATGAAAGAAAAATGCTTTTATATTTTTATAGCTCGAAAATGTTACTGATCTCACCTTGGCATGAATCCGTATGCACAAAATTCTTTCACATTAATGCTAACTACTAGACTATGAATATCTGCTTTTTCTTTCTTGCCCCTTTTTAAACACTCTTTCTTCCATACCTTCGAAGTTTTCCGCATTCTGTTTAAAATAAAAAGAAAGTGCTTATTCATGTTAATATCTTAACTGTGAATGCCAATTACATAGACCTACAAATGATTAAACTGAGGATTCGTGTATGAATTTTACACTAGATTTATTACCTCTGAAATTATACATTTGCATGGTGAGAGGAACAATCTGAAATTCAATTACATTCATCCTTCAGATCCGCAAATTTCAATTTGTATTCTAGTTAAAATTTCAACCTAACCAACTTACTATAAAGATGACGTTTCAGGATATTCATAGCCCATAATTGCTACATATACGTATACACACCCCAAACAACGCCACAAGTTTTATAGTCGGTCGTGCTGGTCTATTGGTAACCATACTTGCTCCGTAGACCCAAGGTCGCGGGTTCGATCCCGGCCAGAATCGATGGCTTCCTTCGGAAGGGAAGCAAAGCCGTGGGTCTCGTGTTGTACATTTATGACATATAAAAGAACCTCAAACCTGAAAGAAGAGGCCTCTGAGCAAAATTTATCCGTAGTTTCAGCCCTGAATTGAATAGGACGCCGATGACCTGAGAAGTTAAAGAGCGGCCATAAATAAAAAGAAGAAGTTTTATACAGAGCTGCTTTAGTCTTCTAGATTAAAATTGATGGAAGGCTGGGGTTAGTAATCAGCCTGTGTGTGGTTGCTGCATACCTACCCTGTGTTGTATTTAACCTCAGGAAAGAAGTAAGACTGTAGGTAGTTTCTGTTGTTGGTGTAGACTAACTGGAGAGAGACACTAAAAACTTCTCCACTATGAAGCGGGCGGATGTGACATCCTTGAGTGTAGCACGGCCACGTCGCTATCTGATTTGTTTTATGCTTTGGTATCCTCTATTTGTAGAAAAATGTTCTTGTAGCTTGATTTTGATCCTTTGTTAACCAAGGTGTCCGCGTGCCAGGCGTGGTACCTTGAATTTCAGCTTTGGTCTTTTGAGACAAATGTAGTTGCCAAGTGAACGGACAAAGCACTCTCATGAGGATAAATTTTGTGGCCGGGCGTCTAATTTCCTCCTCATCATATGTGAGGGAGGAGGTTTCATGTATAAGACTAACGGGAAAACAGCAATAAACAGAATATATAGCTCTACACTCTTTGAAAAACTACCAGCCATTTATCTGCAGTCATACCCATATTTCACAACGTACAGTATGACAGGGTTTAGCAGGGATTTAAAAAGGTGTAACTTTAAGTAGAAAGGCATTGCTTTTAAACTGAATTAAGGAAACGCTTGAGCTATTGTTCTCTGCGCCCTGTGAGCATTCTTGGTAACATGCGCCTTGAAAGTTATACCTTTATCAAGTTGCACTCCCAAATAGGTTATGGAATATTCCCATTGTATCCTTTGTTGTCTGTATATGAATGTAGTGTGTTTTGCGGGTATATGGCGTTTTGCGAATATTATGGTGTTGCTTTTCACTGGGTTTATAGACATTCGCCAACGCTTGCACCACCCTTCGATTAGGCGTAGCAATCTTTGTATGGGGTTTGTAGCTCTGATTAGAAGTATGTATGTACAATCCTAAAACATCAAAAATTCTTGTGCATCTTACACCAAAATGTAAAGAAAAGTAAGCTAGTAACTTGATTATCAATTGTAAAATTATCTTATTGGGTCGTCAATGAAAACAAGACATCGTCTGCGTATTGTGCTATGTTGCCGTCTGTTGCCTGTGGTAAGGCTTACATGAAAATGTTAAATAATACAGGGAAAAGAACAGAGCCTTCGGGAACTCCGCCACATATGGGTCTTAGTGTTGAACTGCTTCCCGCCACCGTAACTTTAAAAGTGCGGTATTTTTAGAATAGGTGTATTAACTGTATGTATTCTTGCGGAAGCATAAGGGATATAAGTTTTTATAGGATTTCGGCGTGTCAGGTCGTACATGCAAATATACCGCTGGGGTAAATGCCCTGTCCTGGAATCCCAGGGCTGTAGCTTCCACCATCCGCAGTAGCTGTTTGGCAGTAGAATGCCCAGGGCGGAACCCAAATTGATGGAGAGGGATGCCTTGGATGTTTCCCAGCAAGAGAAGCAAACGGTCAAGTGGCCGGTTATCAAAAACCTTGAGAGTGTAGAAAGGACGCTGATGGATCGGTGATTAAACTGGAACTTTGCCGTGCTTCAATATGCATATCACCCGTGCCTCTCTCCACTCGCGTGGAAAATGGCCCAGGCTGATGCACACATTGAAAATCTTTGTGACACAGAACACAGATTTGAATGGAAGGTTGCGGAGCATGAGGGGAGTTAACCAGTCAGGTCCTGCAGCTTTTCTGGGATGGGGACGCTGTATTGCTCCCTGGACTTCTTGAGGGTGGAAAATTGGGATCTTATAGATCGTCGAAGAAATCGTCTGACTTGAAAAGATTTCGTCCTGGGGGTCGTTTCTAGGCCCAAATAGACGTTCCAAGTAGTCAGCGAGAGCATTGGCTTTAGTATTCGGATCATAACCCAGGCCTCTGGTGTCATGAATAGGGTAGAAAGCTTTGTCTTGTTGACCACGAAGGTTCTTGGCAATCTTCCACATGTCACCATCAAGTAGATTCTGGCTAGCCAATGTGTCTTTTCACATGTGGTTGAGATCTCTCTCGATTCCAGGGGCATTACCTTATAGGAACACAGAGGTCTGCGTCGCCCAGTGGTTTTTTGCATTTAGACGGTACCTAGAGTCTAAACCGATCCGCCGTTCGGCCGCAGACGATTGCGTCGCCCAAACGCGCTAAGCTTGCCTTAGCTTCCAGTATCTAACTGGTGGATAGGTCACGTCTAGCATAGACCTACTCATTTCCAGCATTAAGGTAGCCACCGCCTTCCTCACTAAAAACGGTGATTCCGGATAACCGGCCCCCAAGGTACACGCCAGCGGCACTCCCTTGGGACACACCGCTCTTGCGAATACTCAATTACCCGTGAGTTCCGGGACCACTGCCACGCCGAGTCCAACCCAATCCGGACAACTCCCTTTCGGGAGGGGCTCGTATCAAGTCCGGCCCGGCTCCTTCTAGTAACGTCAGAAGTACCGCGGGTACTCAGGGTCCGCAGAGCCCGCACCTGGAGCATCTGAAGAGCAACAACCGTAGCCGCGCCCCCCCCCCCCCCGTGCTTTCTGTGCTCGCGAAGTCGGACACTGAAGGTCCTCAACAGTCTCTTCGGTTATGGGGCGGGCGATATCACTGGCAGAGTCTGCGGACTGCCCAGGATCGTCGGGTAAGGAGTTCAATGTCTAAGGGAATTATATCTGGATAGAAGGGAGGGGATATGTGCATTACTCTGGTGACTGTGAGAGAGACGGATGTATGTCTATAATTCTGCGATTTGGAGGAATGATAGTGCTGAGGCATTCCTTAACGCCTTTCAAGTCGATCTCGCCGTTTTTATCATGGCTGGCAATCCTTGTGTTGATTGTGATCGAAATGTAGTGCATTGATTGATGTGAGGGTGAGATGGTGTGGGAAATGCTTGACGATAGCAAAATCGAGGACTGATAGCTGTCCTCTACTAAGCGAATGGTGAACGGGTTGCCAGGAAGCTCTGAGCTGAGGACCCTGATCAATTGAGCGATTGTGTTGCCTCTGGTATGTGCAGGCGAGCGCAATGCCAACGTGAGTGTTCGGCATTGAAATCTCCTGCTAGAATAACACTAGGATGCATTGATAACACTGGGCAACAAAAAAATAATTTTTGAATGTTTCGAGCACTTCATGAGGCAATTCCTACTAATTTTGGGTTGAGAAAAACAAATATGACAATGAAAAATTTTCATTAGCTCTAGTTTCTATGATATACACAAGGTGGAAGTATTACATATTAACGGATTGAGAGAAAAGGATACATTTTAATTACATACATACTAACAACAATGAAAGTGCATTTGATTTTTTTAACTGGTAATTACATGCTAAGAGTTCTAAATAGCTGGAAAAATACTTCGCAGATAGTCGTGTCTGAAGAGAATCATGTGGTGGCCTAATGACTTCGTCGTCTTTTAGCCTTGCCTCTTGTGATGGAGTTCCGCAGAATCCCTATACAAAGACCAACAGTAATCCTTAAGCATTACTTCATTCCAACGGCCCTGATATCTTTGTTCCATAACAGAAATGTCCTGATGGAATCTCTCCCCATGTTCATCACTAACAGCTCCACAACTAGGAGGGATAAAGTCTAGGTGGGAGTGGAGAAAATGGATCTTAAGGGACATGTTGCATCCAAGGTTACGGTATTTTTGCAGGAGCACTGTTACCAAATGCTTGTAGTTGTCATCTCTTTTGTTGCCTAAAAATCCATGAACAACACCCTTGACGGCTTCCCAAGCTTCCTTTTCTTTCCCCTCCAAAACTTGGTCAAATCCAGGACCCTTTACAAGTTCTCTTATTTGTGGCCCGACAAAAATGCCTTCCTTAACTTTTGCATCACTTAATTTCGAAAATTTCTCTCTGATGTACTTAAAGGCCCGTCCTTCTCGGTTCATAGCTTTGACAAAGTTTTTCATCAAACCCAGCTTGATATGCAGGGGTGGAAGAAGAACGTCTTTTGGGTCCACAAGAGGCGTCAGATTGCGTTTCTGTGAGGAAAATGTTATTTCATCACAAATATAACAAAAGTTATTCACCATATTTACACATTTTCGTGGCATTTTTACAAATTTTACACTAAAAAGCACTCGCGAACCAGAAATTTTGCATTAATTTGAGTAGAAACTACATGTAATTTACAGTCACAGCAACAGTATCTATGTTTATGACTTACAAACAGCTGAAGAGCATTTGTGTTTTGTTATTTGACAGGTGTGCCAACTCCGAAAAAAAATTCCCCCAAATTTAAAATCTTCACTCTAAAAAATGAAATGTCACTTTATCTTCAAAACAAGAGCTAATCTATCATTTTATGTTGATTTTTGAATTCAGCAGATGGAAATACATGTAAATTCACTATTTTTAAGCCCGAAACTTTTCATTGTTGCCCAGTGTAATCAGTCAGCACAAAAACTCTGGAATGGAAAGCGGTATGGAGAAACTATCATAACCTCCGTTCCTCCGAGTTCGATGAAAGCGGCCGTGGCCTCTAGGGTATGAAGCTACCGGTTATGTTTTGGTCGGTGGCTACATTTCTTCGGATAAAGCTCGCTGTACCACCTCTGGGCCATTGCGATCTGTGCGAAGACAGTTGTAGCCCGGAAGACGGAAACTGGTGTTTTGATAGAAGTGTGGATTCACTGACTAAAATGGCGTCTAGGGCGACCCGGGCAGCAAAATGCTGAAGTTCCTCTTCTCGGCAAGTCCATTTGCATTCCAAAATACGAACAGGAATGAGGTGCGAGATCTAATTCTGTCCGCCATTCTGGATCTCCTGGTTATTATTGAGAACAATGAATGAATGGTGTTTAACGCCCGTTTTTGCTACTGAGGCACCACAGGCGGTGGACACTGATGATACATGAGATGAAATGATAAACTGGGAAAGGATTTTTTTTTAAGGAAGGAAACGTTCCAGGCCTAAGTTTAGGGTACCTCCCCGGCATTTGCCAGTTATGAGGACTGAGGTAAACCTAAAAAAAATCTCATCAGGGAGGACGGTACTGGTGGGATTCGAATCTCAGACCTCTCGCTCACGACTCCGCGCCGTAACGACCTCGGCCTCCCCGGTTTGGTAGCAGTGACACAAATATTTTGTAATTATTACTCTCTATTATATAGTCCTTGATGGGAAAAGACACGTTTTGAAAAAGCTGAACATGTCCATGAAAGAAATAATCAAATTATATTGCAATCAACTAACCTAAGTTACTACAAGATAGAAAAACTATCGGTAGGAAAATTGCTAGCCTATGGAATAACAAACTGAAATACTTAACATGTTCTGTTTCTGACTTTATTTATTGATGGCAGTATGAAAGCAATGACGAATCGGCACGTACCTTGCACAGCAAGCTTCCTTGCAGAGTAAGCTGTTTTGTTGCCTGTTAGCGCTGCAGTAGGCGAAACTACCACGATATGCCCATGATGCCGTTTCAACATACCTGGCAAAAACGCCAGTATCGTCTGCAAAAGCGAATGAATAATTATCGATGTTTTAGGGAAATTCTTTAGTAGTTTATATATAAAGAAGTAAGTCAGTGGTTTTTGTGAGAAACTATAATATTATATAGCCGAAGTACTATTAAGAACAAATGTTTTGACCAAGAAAGATATTCCAAGTAGCTCTGCTGTGTATTTTATAATACTTCTATGCTGCCTATTTCACTGTTACTTTCGGCTTACAGAATGTAAGAAAGTAGAGGTGCAGAGATGCACCCATTCAGCATACACAATTTTTACATATTTGTGTCTTTGTATTGTTGTTAGATTTTCATCATTAGCTCATTATATTAAAATATCGAGACCGTGGGAAAGAGGGGCAATTCATGCTTTCCCTTCACGCATCTCTTCTCCAACAAAACCTCTTTGGGGCCTTAATTAATTCCTTTGGATATATACAGGATGTCCCATTTATCTTGCTTATTCAAAATAATTTTTTCCTAATGCGTCAAATGAAAATTTGTTTGAAACAAAAGTTTTTTTAACATCATGGGGGAATTCTTTCTGAGGGTATTTTTGTATCTCCATTGATGTAGAATGTGCATTATATTCAAGAATAAACCTACCCTCTCCAAGAGCTATTTATAAATGTATCACAGTGTGCCATTTTAGTCAAGAAAAGGGTAGACATGGAAATGATAAATAATGCATGACTTTTTTATTTAATTTTTTTTTTTGGATTGATTTATTTATGGACGCTCTTTAACAGCTCAGGTCATCAGCGTCCCATTCAACTCAGCGCGTAAAACGGCCGACAAATTTTGCTCAGAGGCCTCTCTTTCAGGCTTGAGGTTCTTTTTCGTGCCGTAAATGTACGACACGGGACCAACGGCTTTACTTCCCTTCCGAAGGAAGCCATACTTACGATTTTTAAGCCCGAAAAAATCCATCGGTCCTGGCCGGGTTCGAACCCGCGATCTTGGGTGTTTTTACTTAATAGCACTACTATATGCACTTGTTTAACTAAATCATTTAACCTCTTCAGTAATGTAATCGAATAAATCATTATCTGCCAACTTAGATCAGCAGCATTTCTACTTTCTCTTCGTGCGTGTACATCTTGAATGAAAAATTATAGTCATAATAACTCAGTGCAGTACTAACGTACTCTGATGAATAACTGCAGTACACTAGTACGCAAGCTAAAGCAACGTCACTTTTAGGGGATGGGTGAGGGAGATGGATATCTAGCCCCACCTCCTTCTCAGGACACCTGTTTACATTAATCGCAAAATATAAACAAATCTAGAACTCTACCACAGTACTACATTGGATAAGTAATTTTTACAATCAAGACATTAAACAGTTCGGTTTCTTCAATATATGTGCACTCCTTACGGCATGCCATGAACTTACTGTTTTCTTGACAAAAATTGTACAGCATGATATATTTTTGAATAGCTCTTGGAGAGGGTAAATGTATTCTTGAATAAAATTTACATGGTGTCGTTTAATAAAATGAAGGTGTATCCCGTATCTCATACATTAATGGAGATACAAACCAAATATACCGTCAGCAAAAAGTCCCCCATGATGTCAAAAAACTTTTGTTTGAAACAATTTTTCATTTAGCATCTGGAAAAAGTTATTTCGGTTGAGCAAGATGAATGGGACACTTAAGTACATGTATATAAAATGATCTGCTTGCACAGAGGAACATTAAAATAGCAAAATAGTATACTTATGCAAGCAGTTCGTAATCAGTAATATCTAACTCTGTTTTGTAGGTTTATCTGTTTGACTTCCTGTGCTAAAATATCTTTTAGAAAATAACGGAGGTTACAAAGTTAGCAAACTGTTTGAAAACTCACTAAAGTCATAAAATATGCTTTAGGATATCCGTTGAATGGCCACAATAAAAGAACTCTGCTCTTAACACCCCATACGTACCCAAAAACATGAATGCAAACTGATACTTATTGAGTCCACAATACATTCCTCATCACCAAACTTGCTGCTGCTGTTAATAAGGATGTCCACGCGGCCATGTTGCGTGTATACCACTTGCGCCAATTCTGCAGCCTGTTTTTGGTCTCGGACGTTATAGTGGTACGAGTACGCCTTTCGGTTTATCCCTCGCTGGGAGTTCTAAAAATAAAACGAATATAAGCCAATCCATATGAAACATTACAAACCAGTACTGCCTGAAAACAAATTAAATACATAAACAGGGTTAAGAAATAAAAAATATGGGAAACTTGCTAATTATTAAGATAAGTCCAAAAGATCTCAACGTAGGGTTCAGATTGCTTCGTTTTAAAGCAAGTAAATATTTAATTATGTGCTTTATTTTACTTTCTACACGCATTTTACTAAAATGTTTCAGCTCTTTATGCAGAAATGTAGATCCAGTTGCAATATAATGAAATACTCAAAGGTGGGTGGATATTTTATGATAATATAACATTTAATGCATATAAAAGGTGCAACTGTCTTAAACCTAATTTTATTCTCGTAATATATTCATTATTAATAAAACTGCAATGTCTAAAATAACAGAAAAAATCAAATCTCCGTCATGAAACGTTATAAAAAATTTGCAACTTTTTCTGCCAATATATTCATCATATCGTTCAATACATACAGAAAAGCCTCTCTATTGGACACCTCTACACCCTGGACAGCTGCTTTTGTTGGACACCATGTCCTAATTACTCTGTAGTTAGACACCGCTCTATTCCGGATGTTGAACATTACTTAGGGTATGTAACTTGGACATTACCTACAAGTACCTGTTTAGAAGTGAATGCTCTTGAATATCGGGGTCATTAGTACTTCTAAGAAGAGAGCGAGAGGTACCCTTTGCCTGTATGATGGCTACCAGTTGCTGTTGAATGGTGCTAGAATTAAGCACGGAAAAGAAGAAAGAAGTTATTGATCGTTCTGTCTTACGGTGTGATCTGCAGGGAAATTGTAGAGAAGATCGGGATTTAAAAACAAACCAATTGTTTCTAACAAAAATGCCAACAAAACTTGAATTATAAATACACGGAAACAAAACTACAGTGCAGAAAGGAAGAGAGCGTATTAAGAACTAAGCGATAAAGTTTTTAAATGTTTTCGATTTTGTGGGAGCAAGAATAATATTGCAGTCGGTGGGCCGCTTTTGCACGAAAAACCTAATTAAATTGCTCTAAAATGAACCTAACCTAATGATTGGTTATATCTTCCTTTATCTTGGGCATCTCGTTAGTTTCGACACTCTTTTAATGTCCAGGTTAGAGAGGTTTTGGTGTATAACACTTAAAAAATAGTTTAATAATAAAATGGTCAGAAATTTAAATATCGTCTCTATTCATTGTATCAATCTTAGGCGGGAAAGCACCTCACAGATTTCATTGCTTCTTTTTTATAAATGTTGTTTAAATAAGACATTTCTGAGAGAACGTAATTGCTTGGATGCCAAGAAACGGTCAGTACAAAAATATTAATTTATTTTAATCACTTACTCTTTGGTTGATGATAGAAGCAGTTTCTTCGCAGCGGATGGCATCACTGTCCACGCATATGACGCTGGAGTCCTCTTCGTTTAATTTTAGGGCCAACGCTCGACCCAGATCTTCACCAGCTCCAATGACCTATAAAACAGAGCTTTGTGTAATCCATTTAAAGGATTAAAGCAGGTGCAGGATATACCACAGATCTGCCTTTTAAAAAGAAACGTTATATCTAATACTGCCTACATATTAGAAGTTGTCGACAGGTAATGCAGAAATGTTTAGTGAATTAAGTAGGTAATAGTTTCCTTAGAGTAATACAAAGGAAAAGCAGGACTATAATAATGAACCTTGGATCATGGAATCAGATAGCAACAACACGACATAATTGCCTGAGACAAAGAGCACATGCCCCATTGTTTGTTTGCCATATACAGAGAGGCTTATCCTGCCTGTGCAATTAAATTAAGGTCACGTTTGACATAGATGTTTACTGAAACAAATGAATGGCGTTATACATCACATTGTTACTAACGAGAGAAACAGTAATCCACGTCAAATCAGCGAGCTCTCACAGTCAATGCTATTGCCAGGGTTGTTATTACAGCAGCCGTTTTCAGATAAATGTTCTACAGGAGCAATGAATTTTATGTGGCTTATATTTCAACAAGAATTGTCAAGAAACGTTCATGAACAGGTCACCATGGAGGCTCATGATTCTATTTATTTATCAACATTCTGTCTCGGGTTAATTACTGTTTGGGATATGTCAACTTAATGCAGGGGTTTCCTGAAAGTTTCTGCTCACTCTATAGAACGGAATTTAGTAGTATTAGGTGTATCTTAATTGTTATAAAATTCTATATACTCTTTACAAATATATTTTAAGCATGGGTATCATGCTTAAGTGTGATACATAATTAGAAAGAGGAACAAATAATAAAATAAAATTATAAGCATTAAGTGGGAAGAACAATATTTACAGATATATGAATATCAATACGGTTTTTTTGGCGCCATAAGCGCGCACGCGCTGTAAAAATCGCTGACGGAAGCAATGAAGTATCGGTGAACAACATATTATTAACATAACTTCTGTTAATATTTAATATCAGTAGTTAAAATCGTGTTTATTAAGAAAAGATGCTGAAAATTGTGCCTTAATGTTTTAAATAGTTTTAGCCACATTAATTTTGTTGAAAAAATGGAGTCTTAAGTTTTTTCTGTGTAGTATTTCAGTTCTTCCAGGGTATGTGGACTATTTTTGTGGATCTTTTATCGTTCTCTAGGGATAAAAGTTCGCTTGCAGGAGCTGCGTAAAGTAAGCGAATTCCTCAGCAAATCGAATGTATGAAGGGTATTAAGAGCGCTAGAGCAGAGAATTTCGTGTTGCTAGAGCGCTTTTTAAATTTCGGTTTTCAATATACCCTCACTCCTAATAACTCGAGTTCCCTGAAACTATTTTTCTTATATTATTTGAGTGGTATACACCTAGTTTCTATGCGAAAAAACAAATAATGGTGCAGCTAGAACGATTTTGAAATGTTGGGTATCAGCTAAACTCAGACTCCTAATAGTCTTGATTTCACTGATTTTCAGAAAATCTTTCTCTTATTTTATTTCAATGGCATATACTGAGTTTCGTTGAGAAAAAACAAAAATTGGGGCAATTAGAGCGAGTTTTAAATTTTCGCTTGAAGTTAACCCTTGCGCCCAAAAGTCTAATTTTGCTGGTTAACGAAATGAAGAATCGTTTAATACTTGATCATTATATCAAAATTTCCTTGAGAAAAAACAAAAATTACGGAAGACACACACACGGACATACGAGTATATAATTTTTTTTCATGTCATTTTTGGTATTTAGTAAATAGGATCGATGAACATTTGAAGAAAATTTTCAAAAATTTTTTCGTGGGTACAATCGCTCGGAATTCACTGAAAATCACACGAGATAAGGGCATAAATCGAGAGAGTCGCACATTCTTGTTGCGAAAAGCGACTACCGATGTCATTCAAAAATTCTTTGGCGAGAAAGATGCACATTCAAAAGATTGCGGACTGTTGAACGATGTAGAACGGTGTTAACCAGTAATTTTCTTTTATTATATTTGGATGTCATTTTTAAGCTAAACTGTTACACTTAATACGGAAATTAAGAATGTTACAGAAGCACCCATTCATACATGGCTATGAACACAATGACAACGCGTGATCTCCGATGATAGCGCCAAGCTAGCGGAGAGCAGAGTTGCCAGTTTGCGGGGAGAATATTGGTTTGTTTAGAGTGGAGGTGGATACTTCGATGCTTCAGCTTAGCTCACGGCTGGCTGTTTGTGCCTACGCCTTCATTGGGGGCACATCCGGGAGGAATGAACTGCGGAATCCACGTGTGGGGACTATGCGGATGCTAACGGGATCCTGAACATATTTCCCGATAGAACACTCCGACGCCGGTAAAAACTAGGCCCTCTCAAGAGTTCGAGCCTCTCAGAAGATGTCGGAGCAGAAATTTTTACAAAGCGCAAGCCACCGTCATATCGCGCCAGCTCACCTCGTCTTGGCACTTTAGACACAATAAGGGAACCGACGAAATGAAAGGAAATGGATCAGCGGAAAATTAGTGGAAAGTAAAGATCCACCCCAATATATCCCAATAAGTCACCAAGTGAAATCGTGAAAAAGCCAAGCAAGGATGATCGGGACCTCCCAAGCGTCACCCTACTTGGTTGCAAAGAATGAGAATGAGTAATCTCTGAAAATTTAGCCCCGTTCAAGCGAAGTTTATGCGAGGACGAACATACAGGATGGTAAGCGGTGCTTGGACTTCGCTTGAACGGGGCTAAAATTTTCGGAGTCTACTCAAGAATGAATTAGCCACGTTCGTAGCTCCTTAAACAGTTGCAAATGCTTCGGTTGCGAATGTTCGGCCAAGTAGCATCGCAGAGCATTTTCTCTATAGTGAACGAGATTTTACTTAGCACTTCTTCTGTGAGTATCTTGTTCCTGAAATTATTTTTGATAGGTTCTACCGTATCCTTTCTCCCATTCATGCTAGTGTATTCGCCATGCTTGCCGAGGCCGTTAAGGCGCGGACTTGTGATCGGGAAGTCTGGACCATCTTCCTTGACTGAGGTTTTTTCCAGGCTGTCCTCAGTCCTCATAATTGACAAATGCCGGGGAGGTACCTTAAACTAGGCCTGGAATGTTTCCTTGCTTAAAAAAAATCCTTTTCCAATTTATCATTTCATCTCACGTCCACCGCCTGTGGTGCATCAGTAGTAAAAATGGGCGTTAAACCAGTGCTATGTATTCTGGTCTGTGTGATTAAAATAAAATTTTGAGAATATTTTACTTAAATAGGAATTGACAACTAAAACCTCATGAGCCACGCATTCTTCCTGGACCGAAAGAGAGAAAGTAAGGCGGTTTTAGTGCTGTTCAGCAGTCTCATTAGCGCAGCTATGATTCATTTTTATTAGGAGGCGCCTTTCACCATGTGACTTAGTTGGGTTACAGCGACCTAAGTGGATTTTGAGGCGGACAAAGTGGTGTGTAGAGAGATTTCCTTCTGGGTTTCGAAATAAATAAGAGTACAAAAGCTTGTCGAATGATGCATATCCGTATTTCCGTACGTGGAAAAATTTCCCTGTGTATTTACTGAATGTGTTTAAACATTGACTGCAACTGTTTCAGTATATTAATATTCCTTATGTATATTAGAAAAATTAATATTATATACCTGAGTAAAGAAAGATAGGCTGCAACTTAAAAAAAGTCGAGTCTTCTAACGTAACAGAAATAAAGTAGAAAAACACGTTTTTTAAAAATGTCACCTGCCTAACACGAAAGATGAGATTGAAATTAACTAATGACTACGTTAAGACAGATAAAGGATGAACGCACAAGTTTGCAAATGATATGTGATGGAAGTAATTTTTAAAGCACCAATCAATTTTCTAACGGTCTTCTTTATGTTTCAATTATGTTGATCATGCTCTTACTTTAACGCTCTGTTATCGCTTGGCACATTCCACTCCTAAATTAACAGTAATAAGCTTCATTTAACATTGGCCAGATGTTACAAGCTCCAGTTCTAAACTTTAAAAATCTTGTCAATGCACTCACTGCTTTCCTCCTTCTGCGACTTCCTTTATATCTTTATTGTTTTGGCATCACAACTTCTATTGCATCTTCCAAACGAGTTTACGTGTCTATATCTAGCCTACTTTCCAAATTTATCTTTCAAAACACTATCATAAAAATCTGTATATCAAAATATGTCCAAAATATTTCAACAATGCTTATTGTAACAATTATTTTTCTGATAAATCTTCCTTTGCAGCTTATTTTTAGTCTTGAATACTTTAGATTAGAGATGATAATTATTAAATACCAACTTTCTTTGGAGACTTTAACGTGAATTCATTTTTCGTCCAGGATTCATTATGGGAATAGCGATTAATTGTGATATGACAGAACCTCTACATCATTTTGCACGCTAACAGCTACTGAATTGAAATCGTGATGAATAAGTTCGAGCTAGTCCTATTGCCATACATTTAGAAAGTAGCGATGGTTTCGAGTTTCTGTTACCGAGATCGTGGTTGGCCAGTATTGTAAATGAGCAAAAGCAAGTCAATTTTCCTAGCTTTATTCATTTTCTACAGTGAACATTGAGACTTTTCTGTGGTGTGCAGTCACGGAAAAAACAGCTGACCAGAAATAAACGCTGCTTTGGACAATCTTTCAATAGGGAGCTGGCAATAGCTTGCTGTGATTGTGGGTGGGTGAGGGCAGAGAGAGATGATGATCAATAAAAATACAAATACAAATTAAGACATTTAAGGGAGAATTATGATAAAATATATACATTTATAGGAAATAACCAAGCGTTTCATTTTCCCAACAAAAGTAAATGTATGCGTATGTAATTATACGAAATATACATATCCCCATGTTCGTCTTTTATTACTCCAAATCTGAAATCAGAGTTTAAAATTCACTCATTTTTCAACTGCACCTCTACGAATGATGTATATTTACTTAAATGCAAATTTTGTCCAGCTTTTTATATTGGACTAACATCCACTAAGGTATCTATTAGAATGAACAATCACAGGCATTCGGTTAAAACCTGTTCCCCATCACAACATGCCAATTTTCACCTGGCCACGTTCGATGACTGTTTCTCCCTTATTCTCATAGATGCCGCTCCTCCATCCAAACATACCTTACTTAGAGACGTAGAGATGGCAGCAATAGTTTTGCACAAAGCCCGTATTCCTCCAAGCCTCAATAGTTCCTTGTAATACTGCCAGGTTTGCCACACTACTTTGTTCAGCTAGAGTTGACAGTTTTGTTGCCACGTCACATCCCTTATGCCTCACTAAGACAGACGCCGCCTGCCACAGCTCAGTTCATTCTCAGCACGTGACCAAGAGCCAAGCTCGAAATATCGTGTGGTTTTAGTGTGAAATTTTATGTGAACTTTTTTATATTGCATTCTGAGTGTTTTTATGAATTTTATGCTTTTTAGAAGTTCTTATTATTCCATTATTATTATTATTATTATTATTATTATTATTATTATTATTATTATTATTATTATTAATAATAATAATAATAATAATAATAATAATATATGAGTTTGTTGCAACTAAGAAATTAAATGATAACAAAGAGAATTTTTTGAACTATTGAAAAGAGGATGGAAATAAAATCACATTAGGAAGAATGTAAAATAAGCTTTGTCCTCTAAAATAACACGAATAGAAAAAAAATCTTTTTAGGCAAAATAATTTTATGCTTGCTAGGAAACTAGGACTAGTATTACCTTAGAAGGTAACATTACACGCTTTCTTCTAACTTCTAATAAGAAAAGAAAATTATTATTTTAGTATTAAGAATGATGATTAACGTAAAATTTATAGCACGTTTTCTTCTAACAGGAAATGAAACATACCAGAAACTGATTTTTTTTTATCAATATGAGGTCCACCATCCGTCGTGATCTAAGACTACGTTTTGTCTCTTTGGAGGTGATACTACAAAAGACTCAATATGGAGGCCTCAAGCCATCCAATCTTATTCTTCACTCTCCTCGCCATGCTCTTGGAATCGGGTACATTTAGACACATCTGATTTATTGATTGCATTGGCAATATCTGCAATAGAGCAACCGTATTCCCAGTATCTCATAATACTTTTTTTTGGATATGTACGACGAGTAAGTCATGTTGTTACCAGTCTATGTCACGTCCCATTCAGCGTGACTTAGCGTGACAACTGTCTGCCCTCGATTTGAACTGCAATACATGTTTATAAATTACTCATATTCTATGAAGATCGAGAGTGAGTTACATTTGTAATATAGTACATATTTACACCTTTTAAGCAAAACATTCTTTTTTCCATAGGGCCCCATTCATAATGAAAATTAAACGTAAACATAAAATAAGAATAACACGTTAACTTAGTAGTAGTTAGGTATTCACAATGAAAGCAAACGTACGTATTAGCCAATCAAAAATAAAAACAAGCGAAGGTCAACTAACAGTTGATTGAAAATTGCTACTTTTGAGCAGACAATGGTAGAATTTAAGCATATGCAAAGTGCAGTAACTAATTTGCTTGCAGTATCTTATAATGCAATTAATTTTTTGTCCATTGACAGAGTCACCGATCTTTAGCTCTGTCTACCATTAACTTGTCCTTAAACGAAGCACGGAAATCAAGTGCAACTCTGTTGCTAGCTGATGCAAGTCCCGAGCAACAGCGGGCAGAGCCGAACTACTGTGCGTGGTCGCAGTGTAAATGTTGAATGTATTTTTTGTTTTTGTTAAACATAATGTAACCTATGCGTTGTCTTCCGTAACTTTTAAATATAAACGTATAGGGGATTGTTAGGCAAGTAAAATATTGTAACGGTGGCAAATCTGCTCTTATTAGAATTCACAATTAATTCAAAATATACTTAAGCTAACTTCGAGTAAATCGTAGAAACCGATGCATCTGTGGTTTTTCGTAAATATAAATTGATAAGGGCGGGTAAATCACTGTAATGGTGGCAAATCTGTTTTGGTTGCAGCACATCAATTTATAGCGCATTCTGTATGTAGTGCTATTTGCTTGAAAGCATTATTATCTAGTTGTATCTGTGGAAGTCACTACCTTCGGCTCTCTCCGCCGGGGCAGTAGCATGCAGCAAAGAGTTGCGTTTGATTTCCGTGCTCTGTGTATGGATAAATTCTTCCATGAAGCTCTACAAACAGAGCAGCTGTGTTCTGAATCGCTGATTTCTAAAGTTTAAGTTAAACGTAGACGCAAAACCTTGGACCTTGCAAGCTTCTAAGTTTACGTTTAATTGTACGTTTATTTTTATGTTTACATGATTCATTGTGAATGGTTCCATTACAATAAATAGCATCTAGACTTTTACGTTTAAGTTCACGTTACGTTTAATTTTCACTGTGAATGGGTCCTAATGGTAATTTTGCTGAAAGCAATTTAAATCTAACTCATCACTTACCTACAGGCTACCAAATCTTTCAATGCATACAGGAAGTAATTATAAATTTTAGCTTAAATTAATGAAACCATATTTCTTAGTAATCATTTAATCACTTAAATGAAATAAATTATAGAACTTTCTATTTTCAAAAATGTTAATTCCAGTAGTCATAAACATCTAGTTTGCCAATTAATGCCTGGAAAAATTTTTGATCACCACTGAAAAAACAAAGAAAGGTAAAAATAAAGCATTTTCAAAATATATAACAGTATCGTACTCCATATCAGCCTCTTTAAAAATATATTTCATAATCTATACATACGAACACTATCAAACGAATTTTTATAGTTTCATAAATTAATTTTATTTTAGAAATAAATGCATTCATATAACGTTTATACGACAGCACAGCTGTAATTTAATGCTTAAATGCTTTTGTTTTATTACATTCCTATCGTATTAATTAATACTAAATGACGCTATTCTCACATTTTACGGACTTTAGAAAATGTTATATATAATTGATCAGTTATCAAGAAGCATAAACAAATGTTGGTAATAGCAGAATATTATAACAGTGCCGCACGTAATTTACTGAAAGACAACAATAGTGAGTCTTAGATTCGTATCTGTTAAGGTATACACTTTACAGAAAAATATTTAGCATGTGGTACTTTCGAATTAAATTGTGATATACAAAGGTAGGTCCATAAGTTTCCGGCCTCGCCGATAAGGATTATCGCCTTCACAAAATCCTTATCTGGTGTCATACCTAATCTGTCAAGTAAATAATTGCAGCTGTAACTTCCGCTCCGCCGTGTTCAGTTTTTCAGATATAGTTGCATAAAGAAGGCTATGTGTAGAAGATTTTGACATGTTCAAAATGGAGTTTCCAGCTGTTATTAAGTTCTTCACAAAACAACGACTTCAATGAAATTAAAAGCGATTGGACGGTATGTATGGGGAAGCATCCCCCTCATATTCTACCGTAAAAGAATGGGGCAAACTTTTTTCGAATTGGTCGAGAAAGCATTGAAGACGAAGAGCGTGCAGATTTGCCCTTGGAGGTGCTCACTCCTGAAAACATCGCTCTTGTGAGAAATTATGCAAGACCGGCGGCTCAAAATTACACAAATAGCAGCAAGGTTGGGTCTTTCTAAAACAACAGTCCTTCGCCTCTCTAAAACAACATTTCTTCGAGTTATTCATGAACATTTAAACATGAATAAGTTTAGAGCAAGATGGGTGCCTAGACTTCTTTCCTCAGTCCAAAAGCAGCAACGAGGCAGGCATTTGTCAGGCATTTTTGGAACTCTGCCGTGGCAACGAGAGAGAAGTTCTACAAACTATTGTTACAAGAGATGAAACTATGGGCCTCTACTATGATCCCTTCCTTGACCAAAAGAGAATCAATGGAGTGACGTAAAACTGGTGAAGCACCGTCTCTAAAGGCCAAGGTCACTTATTCAGCCGAAAATATCATGGCCACAATTTTTCGAGACTGTGAAGGAATATTCTTCATTGACTTCAAGGAGAGGAACACCACAGTAAATGGCAAGTACTATGCTGGCCTTATGCACAGACTACGTGCTTCCACCAAAGAGAAAAGGTAAGGAAAGCTGAGTGGTGGTGTGCACCTTCACAACAACGCCTGTGCACACAGCTCTTGTTGCAAAAGAAGCTGTGAAGAAATGTGGCTTCAAGAAGATCCACCATGCACCCTACAACCCAGATCTAGCTTCCACTGACTAGTTTCTGTTCTCAAAACTCAAGAAGAAACTTATTTTTGGGGGGAGGAATTGAATTGTTAATTCCAAGATGTGAGAAGTGTATTGCAATGAAGGGTAAGTATATTGAAAAGTGAAATATAATTTTTGACTTTATCATACGTAGAAAATGGTTAGGGCGGAAACTTATGGACCTACCTCAGAGAAGTATGACATTGTACAGAAGCAATTTAATATTATTGAACATTTTCCGATTATCTCTGGATAGACTTAAAATACTCATTTTTCCACTTTCTTTTATAAAGGCGAGGGTTATAAAACAGCAGAGGCAATACATTTGTCACGTTGTATAATTGCAAGAGAGAGCATTGTCATTGATAGTATTGGCGAAGGTACAACGTGCCCATTGTCACTATAACCACCACGGGTGGCCGAGGTCGTTAAATTGCGGAATCGTGAGCGGGAGGTCTGGGGTTCGAATCCCGCCAGGACGTCCTCCCTGACTCCAGGTTTTCCTCAGTCCTCATAAATGGCAAATGCCGGGGAGGTACCCTAAACTTAGGCCTAGAACGTTTCCTTCCTTAAAAATAAATCCTTTCCTAATATATCATTTCATTTCATTTATCACCAGTGTCCATCGCCTGTGGTGCCTCTGTAGCAAAAACGGCGTTAAACACCATTCATTCATTCATTCATTCATTCATTCATTCATTCATTCATTCATTCATTCCATTGTCGCTATTGCAAGTTAACAGACGGAGTGTAAGTGCCGTCAAAGAACGTAAAAAGGTATAACGAGATGGGTGGAAAGAATGATAAAGTCATGAGAATCTACGGGTAGTACGTTGCAATGTTGCCTTGATGTTACGTACGCTGTCATAAGATTGTAATAGTGTGTAAGATGTGTCCTATGCAAGTTACCGTGACACTGCATCTCGCTATGAAAATGATTCCACCTCTGTTGGAGGTAAATAGGCAATAAATGGACTGTGAGAAAGTTGGCTTTTGAGGTAGGAATCAGCTATCCGACGTTTGGACGTGAAAGATTTGCTTTAGTATCGCAAACCGTTGAGTGCCTTATCTAACTCATCATTCATCTCTACAGGCCTCCGAACTTTTGCTGCACACAGGAAGAAAGTATGCATTTTAGCTTAAATTAGATCCACATTTCTCAGTGATCATTTAATCACCCAAATTGAAAATAACTTACAGAACTTTCTATTTTCAAAAACGTTAACTGTTTTATGTTTTGTTATTCGTGCAGTCATAAATATTAATTCTAGTAAAGTCATAAAAAACGTTTAGTTTTGATCATAATTAAAAAAAACAAAGAAAGGTAAAAATAAAGCATCTAAAAATAATAACAGTACGTACTCGCTTATTAGTTTCGTTAATGATGAGGTGGGGGATACTTGAACATCCTCCATACAGCCCCCGCGACTTCGATCTCTTCCCCAAACGGAAACCACTAAGGATAATTTTTTTTCTCAACTGGAGAAGAAAACTTCGAACATTAGGCAGTTGTTGGACATATAAAAAAAAAAAAAAAAAAAAAAAAAAAAAAAAACAGTAATGCTATTGCTCCATAAATCAACACAGTGGTAAATATCGAGGGAGTATATTGAAGGACTGTAATAGTATGCTGATATTGGAATAAACTATTTATCATATATAGACCAGAATTATTTAATGTTTCTTCACTTACTATTCAATTCAATGAGATTTAACCCCTTAGTGCTTTAACGTTCTACTAAAAATAGGGTAGCTTCCTCTTTATGTTTCAGTTTTAATGCTACAATTTTCTACATGTTATTGTCCATAAATGGTCATTGGAAACATCCTATTGTATTTGACACTTATGGAGTTTTTCTAGGAATGTGTTCAGAATTTGTGACGGTAATTGATGTTGAGACAGTGATGACCTTGTTGATGAAAAATCTGCAGTGATATTTGTCAGAAGTGTTTACATCTATTGTTACATGTTGAACGTTTTTACCATTAAAATTTTTGCTATACCGGGTGTTAACTACGAGGCAAAACTAGAGAGGTTGTAGAGAGGTATTAGATGTACAATTTGGGTCAGAGAATCCTATGATTCACGAAGTAAAAAACGGATTTGTAAAGTGATAAATGATAATAAAGTTGGAATAATATGCTGATAAGTCGGTGTTAAAGCGAAAGGGGTAACATTTGCCTTATAATACCTTTAAAGCTTCCTCACGAACGAGAAGAGGTCTTTATGTCCAATAGCTTATTTCAACGTTTTCAGAAATTAGTGCTGTAAAACTGTTTAAAATCTCTAACTAATTATACAGCATGTTTAAAAAATAGTAGAAGTATTTTTAGGAATGAATCATCCCAAAAGAACTTGGGTCCGGAAATGTTTGGTTTCCGAGTTATGAAGGTGTATCCATGACATCTTTTCACATTTCACTAAAGAAGCTGATGTTCAAAATATCCACTATTTGCGTGAATACATATTTCACCTCGATGTCTCTTGGCCCTGCGAAGATATTTCAGATGTAATACATATCCAACTAGCCGATCAATAACGACACTCCGGCAACATATGGAGGACCCGCACTTGTTGATGAAAATGAACAAACAACACTTGCCCATACATGCTAACTGTGAAAATCTGTAATGCCATCTCATGTGAACTGTACTTCATCTGTGAATAACACTAAGGCAGGAAAATTCGGATTTGTATCCATTGGCAGAACATAACTCGCGCAGGATAATCTGATGGTAACATAGTCCGTACAGGTTGCAAATGCTAAGGATAGAACTGTTGCTCTCGTTACATTCTCCAGACACTTGCATTGCCAATCATCGTGTGCTGATAGCCTTAATCGTTTGTACACTATCCAAAATCTCTTCCTACATCTGGAGTTGTAGACCTTGATCGACCCTTTCGAAAGCACGAGGTGCAAACTTTCCATGCTCGCATAGACGACAATGGATACGTTCAAACATCTTCCGATCTGGACATCTTCATTGAGGATACTTCTGCTGTCACAAACGACGGACCAGCACTATATTGCCGTCTGTCTTATCGCACACGAAGTGACACACAGTACAACTTCAAACACGACACTCAATGAAACTTTCACCTATGAAATGTGTCATAGGTTTAATATCTTCTGTAACGTCAACCATCTGCGGGAAGAAAAACGTTCAGGTTAATATCACTGTTTTGAAGGTTCGCAAACCAAGCATTTCGGACTCATGTTATACTGAACTTTTTTATCCTTTATTTATGGGGAATTCACTCCTGAAGTTATGTACACTATTTTTTAAACATCCTGTATAACAATAGGACACTGAATGGTAATTAACTAATTTATTATCCTGGATGTTGCTTGTCTTGAGGGAACTATTAACCTATATAGCCTAATGGATAAGGAGACAGAATGTGTTTTCGAAGATTGTGGGTTCGGTTCCTGGTTTATTAATTTTATGATGAAGTATGTTCATACATAAAATGTAAAAGGGGGAAAAAATTATCGAAACTCGAACTCAATAATAATCTGTTTTTACTTGACGCCAGCGACATGTCAACTGCGCCAAAGAGGCGTGTTCCATAACTTCCGTCCGTTAATGTATGGCTTAATTTCGGATGGGAGCTTCATTAGTCAAGGGGTATGTTGTCCTTTAGAAACTTAATGTCATAAATTTGAATTTTAAAAAGGCACAACATTGATTCTCTATCTCTACTTGCTTATCTAAAACTTCTGTACAATTTCTGAAATTACTGCAGTGTAGTTCATTAATTTTTATGCAATTGTAAATACAGAGGGTGCCAAAAAAAGGTATACACGCTTCAAGCAAAGAAAAAAACTGTGTTAACATAACAAAACTGAATTCACACAACAGAAAACGACGAGGACTAATCAGCTTAGACTTTTACAGTTACAACAGTTGCACAAAATGCCCACCATCGGCGTCGATACACTTCTGAGTACGTTGAACTACTGATTGACAACGTTTGCGAAATTGTCCTCAGCGATTGTAGCACATGCCGTTTCAATTTCTTCCCGAAGTGCTGCCAATGTAGCTGGTTTTCTACGGTGTACAACATCCTTAAGAGCTCCCCATAGGTGGAAGTTCAACGGAGTTAGATCCGGAGAACGCGGTGGAAACTCAATCGGACCTCTTCGTCTTATCCAGTGCCTTGGATAGTGCCTAGGATATTGCCTTGGTTCCAGTGCGCGGGGTTCAAACGATAATCTTGGCTCCTTGTAGCAACGCTAGCAAAGTAATGTGAGTCACATATGTTTGCAGACCATACGATAATCTTGACTTCATTTGTTCATTGTTGATTTACCTGTCATGCAGTAACGCTATCATAATGTATGTGAGTCACATCTGTTTACAGAACATCATACAACACATTAATGTTATTTTTCGGTTCAACTTTGAAATATATTAAATATCTACTGTGAAAGTGTGTATACGGTTTTTGGTACCCTAGGTTTATTTCAGTCATTACGCGTGTATGTGAGTATTGCAAACCATTTAAATTTTAAAAACAGCATTACTATCCTCTAAACGTTTGGAACATGCTACTTCTTTTGTTGGTGGCAAGCTGCTCTGTTGAGAAATTTTATTCATCCATTTTGTCAGTCAGGTTCTTTAAAAGGCATGATTACATTACAGTTAAGTTTTTAATGGCCCTACCAAAAGAGTAGGCCTGTTAATGTATAGTTAAGTGTCGACGTAGATGAATCACAATATTTTCATTATGACCTAATTTTGCTGTGTTACTGAATCTAATCTTATACAAAATTAACTGGGCGAGGTTCTCAAATAGCTTTTGTGGTATATGATAGGGGCACAGAACTTTTACCTAATTTCTGCAGGACTGCCATTAAAAAGTCATTAACATTGAACCGGTCGAACAGGAACAATTAGTAAGGGGTGAACAAGAGACTTCAGCACTTCTTTGTTTGATCATGAGCCTTTAACACGCTGACAAGAATATGAACTATCCGAAAGCTAAAGAAAGATCTTAGAACGGCCGGCATGTTGAACTTCGCTATATTGTGCAGTCCAAAGGCCAGCCTGATATCAATATATGTAAAGAAATTGCAGGAAGAAAATATATTTTCATATTGGAAAGTCAGTCTCCCTACCTTCTTGACAATACTTCTTAGATAACTGCTAATATGATTGAAGGAATCAGGACAAAATAGTTTTATGAACTTTGAGTTTGGAATGCAAACACAATCTAACACACCGGTATTAAGAAGCTATTCACAAATTTACCAGATGGAAGGGCAATGCTCTTCCATTATTTTGTATTTCTTGGCAAACAGAAATATCCAGAAGTAAAACAGTGCAAACTCTCTTTGTAAAAATGGCAGGACATTTTACTTCCAGTGGCTCTGGCAGCAATTTTCATGTTCGATTATATATATATATATATATATATATATATATATATATATATATAAAGAAAAATAAAGTAAACCTATTAACAATATAACAAATTAACAGTAATTATAAAGGTAAAAAAGGATAAAACACTAAGATAAAGTCACACTTGAGATCTCTATATTTCGAACTCGTAGAGTCCTTCTATGGCAAGAAGACAAGTGACCTAGATGTCATAGTATAAGATGTATTGAACAATAAAGTGTATTAGAAAATACAGAGAAAGTAAGAAATAAAAGTAAAATAATAGTAGATAAATAGTAAAGAAGTCAAAAGCAAGAAGCAAGTGGTCACTTGTCTTCTTGCCATAGAAGGACTCTACGAGTTCGAAATATAGCGATCTCAAGTGTGACTTTTTGTTAGTTTTTTTATCCTTTTCTACTTATATATATATATATATATATATATATATATATATATATATATATATATAGGTGTGTGTGTGTGTGTTGATAGTATTCTTTGTTATAAATTACAACATTGAAAATGCGTAACATGGTTTATATTAAAGAAAATTATATATAAAAAAAAAAACATAACCCCCAGACTGCTGTGGTTATGAGTCAAAACAATGCTAACCAATAGCTACTTCGTCATCCACCCTTCCAGAGTCACTTAATACAAAATCAGGAACGCTGTCAATATTATCATCTGAAAAGTACATAGCAACATCGTTTTCAACAGAAATACAATTTAGTGTCTCTTATGATGATTTGCCTAGTCTGTCTTACAAAGCATATATTTGAAATGATGAAATCATTTATATACTTATATATAAGCTTAATTATAATGCCCTACTTTTACCTAAGCTAAATTTTATATGATCTTAAATGGTTAATAATATGATCTTAACTGGTTAATATAATATAATATATATACTTTTATCTAAGCTAAATTTTATATGATCTTAAATGGTTAATATATATATATATATATATATATATATATATATATGGTTAGTAATATGATCTTAACTGGTTAATATATTATATAATATATATAATATTAACCAGTTAAATTCATATTATTAACCAGTTAAGATCATATAAAATTTAGCTTAGGTAAAAGTAGGTCACTATATTAAGCTTATATATTATAATATACATGATTTCATCATTTCAAATATATGCTTTGTAAGACAGACATAGGCAATTCATCATGAGAGACACTAAATTGTATTTCAGTTACCTATATTTCATGCATGCAAGACCTGTGAAGACTGGTGCATTTTTTAAATATTACAAAATGATATGAATATAGTAAATGTAAAATCAACGAAAATAGATGTGGATTTAAATTTTCAAAACAACTGATTCAGGTTCAAATAAATTCTTCTTTCAAATGAAGATTGAGTACACATAAAGACATCCCCTTTTGTCTCTGAAGAAAAAGGAAGAGTAATTGTCTCTTCTGGCTCTCTGAAGAAAACAGACTCAGCAATCGCCTTGTTAGCATTAATACGCACTTTTTTTTTCTAAGATGGCATTTCAATGTAAACTATGTAAAAATGAACCATCTCTGGCAAACTGTACACCAGAATTAAATTTTGTAAATACGAAGAGTGTGTCAATTTCATCAAATGTAATATTGTATGTAATTTCTGACGAAATCCTGGACTTAGATCAGCTCTGTTGGAATTGGCTAAACCCTTTATAGGATCCACAGATGTCATATGATGTGATAAGTGGAATCTGGTGCAGAACCCAGGGAAATAAACACACAGAAGCTAAATAATGTAAAATCTCAGTACTGACATATACCTGATATCTATCATCATCATTGTGAAGCATTATCAGTTGATACGGAGGAAAACTGCATTAATGTTACACACATTATATACAGTAAGGATGTTATTATTTCGGGAGGGAATTCTTAGTGCACGTCACGAAATTGACTGTACTATCTCTGTGCTTCTTCAGATGCCTGTGCATGCTTATGTGAGAGAAGTGGTAAGATGATTTGCAAGAAACTTTCCTGGCTATCATGTTCCAGATAGAGAAACTAATCATCAACTTGCTAGGATCTCTCAATCACAAGAAACGCCACGTTCTTCCGGAAGAAAAGTTAGATGAAATATATGAATTTGCTACCTAGATGCCGGCAATGTATTGCCGCTGAGGGATATCATTTTCAGCATCTCTTATAATACAAGTTAGTATTTATTAGTATCGGTTTTAAATACAGTATCGTTCTCGGCTTTCAGTAAACATAAAAGTGCTAACTTTACGCAAGGCGATATTTATCTCCCTTTTCCGGTTGCGCCGGCCGCAGTAAGCAGTAATTAGCTCAGGCGGTCCCCAACTCACATAAACTCACTGCATATATGCATATAACTTATAACTGTTTTTAGAAACATTTAATGACCGCACATTAGGAAAACAAAAATGACAAAAATAGGGAAATTCTCATGTCTGATACTTGTGTGACTGTAACAAAGATATTTTTAGGAGCTCATGTGACTTCTGTCATAATATTGGACATCCTGTAAAATAATTTTACCTTTTATATATAAATTTGCATATATTTAAAATTAATATATAACGCATTTTCTTAATTTCATCGCGTTTCATATTTGTAAACAAAACAAAAACTGTTGAGAGTGTACGCATGCGCAAAAGAGCGTTTTAGCACCGTGTAACATTTTTATAAGATTGTCCATAGCTTAACCTGTCGATAAGCTGAATAGACAGTTCTTTCACATGTGTAGCAGATTGGGGTGATAACATATGGCATACTGTTCAGAACCACTACATTTCCTTACGTCACCCCTGTGTCTAAGAGAAACCTGTTCAGAAGCCAAACTCGTTCGACATACAAAACCATTTCTACACTCATCGTTAGAGAACCTGTTTAGAGGTATATTTCAAACCTTTTAAGAGTAGCTATACGATTATTAATCAAACCAGACATTAACAACAAGATTACATTTGCAGGTAAGGTCTCAAGAATGCAACCGCTCACTGCATAAAGGAAATCACACGAGGCACACTAAACTCTCACTCAACCGTAATTTTTTTTTTTTCCTGGTACTGTAAGTGTATCCCATGCTCTTACAGAGTAAAACCGGTTTGATGTAAGAAAAAAAACGAGCGGACAGCCATACAGCGAGAGGGAAAAAAACTGAAACAGCAAAGATGTAAAGGTCACTTCTGAATATAGAAAAATAAATAAATAAATAAATAAAAGAGAGAGTAAGTAAGCAACTAAGTTGCACTATCTGTTGTAGTGTTGGTTTGTTTGTCTCGATTTGTTTAAAATGTTTCACCATTTGCTATTATTAAATATAAATTGTTTTTGTTAAGAGGAGTGTGGAGTTCTCCAAAGTTCCCTTCAGTGCTTTGAGATCTGCCAGTTCGAGGTTTATCTTCCATATTATTCTTCTTAACATACCTCTGGATAGTGAATGTTATAACTCGTTTCTTGAAAGTTACTGACATTTTCCTCCATGGTAGAGATTCGTTATTGTAAGGAATTTTGTATCGTTTTCACAGCTGCGATATCATAATAGAGAAATATGTACAAAGTAGTTCTAAAGAGTAACAAAACGAGTATCTAACAATGCAAAGTTTCAGGGAAAAAATGCAAGTTTGTTCAAAAACATACGATGGTGTCATCTTGCGAAGTTATTAAAAACTTAAAAGTAATTGCTATGTAAAACATTCCACTGAATACCAAGCTTGGCAAAAATACCGTTAAAAAGAGAGAAAATAAAAGAAACAATGGAACGTATATCCGTATTTATGGTTAGAAATATTATTATGCGAAAATAATGTGTGCATTAACATGAGCGGTATTACCTAGTATTGAATTCAGTTTACATGTTTCCAAGATTCCATATTTATGCATACAATGCAGCATGGATGTGGTTATTAAGTGAGCATGACCCATTCGCAATTCATACACGCTGATCGGCAGCAACTGCAATTCACTTCTAGGTCTAAATGAGTGAATGAATGGATTAAACTCCTTCAGAATCTGCTACTTCAAATTCAGGAGTCAAATATCTACTTTTACTTACATTCCAGCAATATACGCGCTGTACACTAACATCATTGTGCTAAGAGTCGGTCCTGGTGGTGTAGTGGTTACCATACTTGCCTCCTAAACCCAAGATCGCGGATTCGAACCCGGTCAGGACCGATGGAGTTTTTCGGGGCGTAAAAATCCTAAGTATGGCTTCCTTCGGAAGGGAAGTAAAGCCGTGGGTCCCGTGTAGTACGTTTACGGCACGAAAAAGAACCTCAAGCCTGAAAGAGAGGCCTCTGAGCAAAATTTGTCGGCCGTTTCACGCCCTGAGTTGAATGGGAGGCTGATGACCTGAGATGTTTAAGAGCGTCCATAAATAAATCATTCAAAAAAATAAAACTGTGCTAAGCGGCACACTCAAAGTAATATTAAGGTCACAACACTGCGGCGACGGCAAAAAATCTTGTTTTCATATGATGGGACGCGCGAACTACCATCTGCATATCTCTCTTCTCTTATTCTTTCTCTGTACTTGGAAATTTGCCTGCCTGGATAGGCTGATCAAATTTTTCCAGGATAAAACTGGAACACTTTGGTTTGTAGTCTACCTCAATACTTGTCAAAAATGAGCTTAAATATTATAATAATAATAATAATAATAATAATAATAATAATAATAATAATAATAATAATAATAATAATAATAATAATAATAATAATAATAATAATAATAATAATAATAATGCAAGCCCATGCCAAACACACGTTCATGTTTGATACTAAAAAGAAAATTCTATTATAAACACTTATAACATTTTATGTTGTTTTGCCAACACCAATGTCGGTCCTGGTGGTGTAGTGGTAACCATATTTGCCTTCTAAACCCAAGATAGCGGGTTCAAACCCGACCAGGACCGATGGATTTTTTTCTGGCGTAATAATCCTAAGTATGGCTTCCTTCGGAAGGGAAGTAAAGCCGTGGGTCCCGTGTCGTACATTTCCGGCACGAAAAAGAACCTCAAGCCTGAAAGAGAGGCTTCTGAGCAAAATTTGTCGGCCGTTTCACGTACTGAATTGAATGGGACCCTGATGACTGAGATGTTAAATAGCGTCCATAAATAAACCAAATATACATAAAAACAAGCATTACTTACTGGACTGGCTTTATAGACCACAGTTCAAAGTATCGGTTGGAATTAACAAACACACAATTTATTTATCCTTTAATCCGTCTTAGAAAATAACTTCATAGCTGACAAGAGACTTAGCATTAAAGTTAGTTGTTTATTTCGATACATTCACACAACTGATCCTTTTTTTTTTTTTTTTTTTTTTTTTTAAGTGTGCTCCATCCATCCGTGCACTTCTAAATCAAAACAGTGTTGTAATTGTTAGAGCAGAGATAAGGTATAGCAAAATAAAAGTCTGGTAAATTTCAACGAAACGGGGAAATTTTATTAAGGGGCGTAACTGTTGGTAAGCGTGATTCTTGTAACAGATTTGTTAAACTTTTAAAACAGATGCAACGCGCAGTTCTTTGTTGGCAGCTATCTTAAGTGATCGGTGTAACACGTTACATAGAAGTGGATAAAGATGAGCATCGTGCTGGGATAAACCATTTTTATTTAAAAAAAGTTGACTGCGACCCAGATACAAATTAAGGCGAAGAAAGTTCATGGGGAATGTGCACCGGCACTCAAGAGCATTAATTATTACTGGATAAACACGTTTAAACGTGGCCAACGTACGAGCACTACAAATGCTGCAATTTCCGGACCCCAATTGCGGTTTCTTCTGAAGAAATGGTCGATAAAATTCATGGTACCGTGACAGAAACAGTTGCCGACGCATTAAGATTCGTGAGATTGCTGAAATGGTAGGCATCTCATAATATCGTGCATGAAGAAGCTAAGTGCGCGATGGGTGCCGCGGACATTTCGATATCGTTTTTTGAAAAGTTGCAAATAATCCGATTGGCTTCTGGCGTCGTTTGTTACTATAGAGGAAACTTAGACCCACCACTACACCCTGGAGACAAATCAACAGTGAAAACAGTTAGTTAATGATGGGGCATCGAAAAAAGCTTAAAAAAATTGTGGCGGGAAAAGTGATGGTAAACATTTTTGGGACTCGCAGGATTAACTGTTTGAAAAAGGGTAAAACATTGACTGGCTTTTTTGCGCAACGTTATTATACCGTTTGCATAGTGAGTTCAAGCAGAAGCGACAAAATTGGGCAACAAAAAGGTACTTCTCCACCAGGACAATGCGTCTATTCACACAATGACCGTTACGATGGCAAGAGTTCACGAACGGGGCTTTGAATTAGTTTCCCACCCACCGTATTCCGCAAATTTGGCCCCATGCGACTCTTTTATTTTTCCTAACCTCAAAAATTAACTTCGCGAAAGAAATGTTTGTCGAATGAAGAGGTTATCTCTGTTGTAAAAAGTACTATACGCAGTTTGAGAGATTTTTTTTTTTCCTGAGGGAATAAAAAAAATGGAATTTCGCTGGAGCAAATGAATTGAACTCAAAGGAGTTTATGTTGAGAAATAAATGCTTGTTTTTGCAAAAAAATGTTATTTACTATGTTTTTATAAGACTTATCAATCCGCCCTCGTAAGTTCCTTGAAAACTATCTCCACCCTTAGGAGAAAATATAGCCATAAGCATATCCTGCTGTATTTTCTTAAATTCGTCAATTTTTCCAATACCACGTGATTAAACAGTTACTTCTTCTGTCCTCAAGAAATCTCATTTTGTAAGTTCATAAGCAGGCGACATCTTCACAATATCACACACCTTGTAAATTATTCTTCTACTCTGTCTCCGGACGGCGTCATGTTTCCCTATTATAAAACCACCTCCATTACTTACCCCAGTTTCTAGCGACATATTCAAAGAAAGGAAGAAAGAAAGCAGAATGTAGAATACTAATTGATGCACTAAATAAGTAAAGCATTAACGATAGTATAGTATTTATAAGAAAATGAATTTTGCTGGAAGAAATGAAAGCACACACATTACTTCTATATGATGTTTAAATACCTATTTGTGTATATCCACTGGCAACATGGCCAGTTACGGCATTTCAACAATTAGTTACCATTCCTGCATGCCTCTGTGTATACACACACCGTGCATCTGCACTTCGAACTGCCAGCATAGAGTTTAAACAAATATATTGACACTTTTCAGGGTTAAACTAGCGTGATCAGAAAAGAAAGACACGAGGGTAGGTCCAAAAGTTTCCGGCCTCGCCGATAAGGGTTACTGCCTTCACAAAACCTTATCTGGTGTCATATCTTATATGTTAAGTAAATAATTGCAGCTGTAACTTCCGCTCCGCCGTGTTCAGTTGTTCAGATATAGTTCCGTAAAGAAGGCTATGCTTAGAAGATTGTGACATGATCAAAATGGAGTATCGAACTGTTATTTAGTTCTTCGCAAGAGAAGCTCTTGCTTCAAATGAAATTAAACAGAGATTAGAAGGTGTATATGGGGAAGCATCCCTCTCATATATATATATATATATATATATATATATATATATATATATCTGTGTGTGTGTAAAAGAATGGGCCAAACTTTTTCGAATGGGTTGAGAAAGCATTGAAGACGAACGTGCAGGTCGGCCCTAGGAGGTGTTCACTCCTGAAAACATCGCTCTTGTGGAAGGAGAAATTATGAAAGACCGGCGGCTCAAAGCTACAGAAATGGCAGCAAGGTTGGGCCTTTCTAAAACAACAGTCCTTCGAATTATTCACAAACATTTAAATATGAATAAGGTTAGTGCAAGATGGGTGCCTAGACTCATTTCCTCAGTCCAAAAGCAATAACGAGTCATCTGTTGTCAGGCATTTCTGGAGCTCTGCCATGGCAAAGAGAGAGAAGTTCTGCAAACCATTGTTACAGGAGATGAAACTATGGTCCCCCTGTCCAAAAGAGAATCAATGGAGTGACAGGCCTAAACCTGGCGAAGCACCTCCTCTAAAGGCCAAGGTCACTCAGTCAACCATGAAGATCATGGTCACAATCTTTTGGGACTGTGAAGAAATACTTTTCATTGACTTGAAGGAAAGGAACACTACAGTAAATGGGGAGAACTAAGCTGGCCTACTACACAGACTGCGTGCTTCCATCAAACAGAAAAGGCGAAGAAATCTGAGTGGTGGTGTATGCTTTCTTCACGACAATGCGTGTGCACACAGCTCTTGTTGCAGAGGAAGCTGTGAAGAAATGTGGCTTCAAGGAGATTCACCATCCACCCGACAGCCCAGATCTAGCTTCCAGTTTTTTCAAAACTCAAGAAGGACCTTCGAGGAAGGAAATTTATATGTGACGAAGAAGTTATGGATGCTGTTTATGTCCATTTTGTAGACAAAACGTCTGACTATTTGGGGGGGGGGGTTAAATGTTAATTCCAAGATGTGAGAAGTGTATTGCAATAAAGGGTAACTATATTGAAAAGAGTTTTTGTCATTATCATACCTAGGACATGGTTAGGCCGGAAACTTGTGCACCTATCCTGGGATGTCCGCTCGTGGGTTTCCGTAGGAAATATTTATTGCGCGCAAGAGATATGGTAATTTTTCCAGCGAGATCACTATTCTAGGCAAAATTACAAGAAGTGTAGCAATACGATTGGCTAACGCTTCACGTCAGTACTTTACTGCACTGACTTCATCTTCCTTCAACTGTAGTGTATACATAGTCGTGTAAAGACATACTTTGCCGAAGGGTTTGCTTTAATGTTACGCACAATGGCATACAATATATTCGAAATGTATTTCATATCCGTTCTGAAGACGTAAAGACGTAGATATAAAATTGCATTGCATTTGACGTCGATAATCTTGTTTTACAGAAAACTATTTTATTTATATGATCAGAAAGTGGTAAGAAGAGTACCAGAACGATGTTATGCATTAATAATATAAAACGAATACTTTACACTTGATAATGACACAATAGGCTACACCTTTGACAGAAGAATAATTTGGGGTCCACAATCATGCAATTATTTATCAACTCTATTAAACAAAAATGGTTTGAGAAGAAGTGAAAATTAAGACAAGGAAACGCAATACAAAGCATACTTGCATATAGAGCAGAAACAAAGGAGATTACTGGCAAAACAAGGAAAACACTGAAAACTATGAACATCTGTTTGGACGGCGAAATGGGTTAGCTTAGCCAGGCCATATCACATTTTAAAGCATTAGAGATAAAAATGGTATAGGTACAACTACTATAGAAGCAGAAATCTGAGATATACCATCGTATAGAAAGTCGTTTGCAAGTAATACTAATCCTAAGGTCTTGGATCAAATCTCGGTCAGTTCAACCTGTCTGGGATTTTTCGGAATTTTTCCTTACCCTGAGAACGTAAATGTTAAATAGCTTTAAGGTGCCAAGAACCCCGAGTTCATTTGTCTCATCATTAATTCATTTAATTTAATTTCATCCATAACCACAGACTTACTCTATATTATTCAGTTCAAAATCTACAGATGTCGCGAGAACAATGCAGTCAAAGTGACAATAAATAAAACATTATAAAAACCCCAACATTTTCTGTAAACTGGGATACGAGAAATAACAATAGGTTGTAAAGTTTGCGCTTTGCAATAGCACAAGGCTTCATTCTTCACTGCACATTTTGTACCTTTAACAGTAATTTTAAGTTTGTAACAAAAAAAAAGTGGTTACAACGTTATATTCATTACATAAAAATTAAAAACGACAACTTTCCTACACAGATGTAACTGCGATTTTCTTCTGTGAAATCCTACTCATTTCCTATACAGAATTTAAAAGATTATGCGGTATAATATCACGTTTTGACTTTATGTTAGCGATTATTGTTGCACATGTTAAAAGCATACTTCCCTTATACTTTCTCAACAACATCCAACGAAATTCAAAAGTTGTGAATGTATCTTACTCAGCCTTGCACTTAAAAACCAGTCATTCGTAGATTCTCATACTTGAAGAATTCGATATTCTTGAAGGTCATTTGTATCAAGACGACTTCAATCCTCGGTCCATAATGCGGATATTGATAGTACGCAAATTGCCTGCGATCGAGGTTCATGCCTATTGTTGCTATTAAACACATGAGTTTGGTATTTAGTTCGTTGCAGTTACGTGGTTTATTATAGTTAGAAGTAAATTAACAGTATCTGTTAGTTCTTTCGTTTTTTTTTTATTACATTAATATTTATTAAATGAAATTGCCCCAGAAACTTCTGTAATAGAAAGTGTTTAGTGCAACATGAGTTGCTCTTGTTATGCTAATTATGGCAGTGCCCACATAACACTATATTAAATTTTATGAAGAGCAGCCATTAAAGGAATAGTGGATAAAGAGCATACACCATGCAAAACTTGAAGTTAATGATACAACTATAGTGTGTATAAAATTTTCGTACCAAAATTTGTGGTTAGGGAGGATATTTTTCCTGTGCAATTTTCCCTAATCTAGCGTGATATATGATAGTGAGGCTTAGCAATGGAAGGTTTTTCCATAAATTTTTGTATTTTTCCACCAATAGCTGTACGCCTTTGTAAACACACGAAAGCAAGTGCTTTGCCTGCAACAGAGTTCAAAATACTTCACACAAAAGAAGTGGTGAAGGTAGAAGTTTTGTTCAACCAGGGTAAGCGAACCAAGACCAGTCTTTCGTATTCGACATGTTTTGATAGGGGAGGGTTTATGCCCTCTCAAAGTCACATAATCAGGGGTTGTAAAGATCCAGAAAAGTAATTGACCTGAAGTTACAGATGAAGTTACAGCTGAAATTACAGATGAAGTTACAGATACAATTTAAAAGCCTCGTTATCGCAATACAGATTTTTAAAGTTCGTCAATTAGATGCAGGCCGGCAGATTTAAAGTAACCATTGTTAGAACAGGTTTTAAATTTCGAAGAAGAGACGCGACGTTGACGCGTATTTCGCGCCTCTCCTGTTCTCCAACGTTCTGATTTTGAATCTAGTTATACAAGCAAGTTTGGGCGCCGAGCTTCATTCTAGTCTCAGTTTCGCTTGGCATTCGATTCTCAGATTCTTACACGCTTGGCAGTCACGTCATTCAAGTCTCAGAACTTCGACTCTCATTTTATTCTGTCCTTCAATCGCCGCTCCGCTCTACGCTGGTCTCTGATCTTTGATTAGCAGTTGCATCACTCGATTCTCAGTTTGCCAGCGCGCTCGCTTGTCATTGGCATCAATCGCTTTGCTTCAATTCGCAGTATTGCATCGCGGTCGCATAATTCTACGAGGTGGTATTCATAATATTCGGAACTAGTGCTGCCATCTCGACAGTAGTTGCAGTAGAGTTTTGTACCGCTAGGTGGCAACACTAGCACATCTGATGAGTGAGTGTTTAAAGTTTCATGCAGTTGGGTAGATGTGTTGAGATTCTATAGTACTTCTATAGTACTCTGTGTAGTGTGTGGCGATTTTACGATGGATCCAAAATCCATCCAAAATTTATGCATAAAATTTTTTGCAAATCTCGGGAAAAATGCTGCGCAAACCCCTCGCAATGATTCAGCAAGTATTTGGAGGACAAAGCATGGGCCGTACACGTATGTTTGAGTGGCATGCTCGGTTCAGGCCCGGTCGTACAGATATTGAAGACGATGCTCACACCGGTAGGCCCATCAGATGTACAACGCCTGACATTGTTGCCAAAGTTCAACATCTCGTTCGTGAGGATCGATGTTGAACCATTGAAGACCTTGCTCATGAAGTGGGAATTGATTATGGGACATGCCAATGAATTTTAACTGATGAATTGGGCATGCATCAGCGTGTCGCCGTAAAATTTGTGCCAAGGATCCTGACTACTAATCAGAAGGCGCAGGCAGCGTGTTGAAGTTTGCAGGAGCTTCGTCAGGTCGTATCCGATGACCCAACCTTCTCGTCCAGGGTGATCACCGGCGACGAGAGTTGGATATACGCTTGTGACCCTGAGACAAAACAACAATCCTCCCAGTGGAAGAGCCCGAACTCACCAAGACCAAAAAAGGCGAGACAAATGAAGAGCAAAGTCAAGAGCATGCTCCCCGTTTTCTTTGATACCAAGGGGATTGTGCACAAAGAATTCGTCCCACCAAATCAAACAGTGAATTTCACGTACTACTGTGACATTTTGCGACGGCTCCATGAAAATGTGCTGAGACTACTGCTCGAACTTTGGCGACAAGGGAACTGGCTGTTGTATCACGATAATGCGCTCTGTCACAATTCCTTGTTCACCAGGAGCTTTTTGACGAAAAACAACATGACTTGTCCCTCACCCACCGAGCTCGCCTGATTTGGCACCCTGCAAATTCGCTCTTTTCCCCAAACTGAAAATCAAGTTGAAGGGACGTCGGTTCGACACAATTGAGAGGATTCAAGAAGAAATGCTGTCTGTGCGAAACACCTTCAAAGAACGTGACTTCCAAGATGCACTTGGAAATTGGCAGAACGCTGGGACCGGTGTATATGTGTGGAAGGGAATTGCTTCTAGGGTGAGGGCGGTCATTAGTCTCAAAGTAAGTTTTTGACCAGATGGCAGCACTAGTCCGGAATATTCTGGATACCACCTCGTATTTTCATTCGATTCTCAGTTTTATTGGCATCTCAGACTTTTATTCGCTCAGCTAATCAAACCTCGCGGAACAATTGTTCGTAGTGCATTGACCCTATTCACGGCAAAGCACGCTGAATAAATCAGCTTTAAAAGTAGCATCGAAATCTCTGCTTATTCCCGAATCCCGAACCTCTTCTTATGCCCTATTGGTTTTATATCAACAAAATTTAGCGGAAACAACCTGAGCCCAGTGCTGCTTTTCCTGGGACAGAAGCAGCAACTAGACACGCTCTAAGAGCGACCATCGCAGTCGGCAGCAACACACGTCTCGACAGTCTGAAATCTTGACTTACTAACGTGACGCCATTTTGAAACCAAAGCCGCTTCTCACGTCTCACATTGTTACACGATAACAGTTCCATGTTATTACATGTTTCAACTCCTTTTCAAGTGACATTAAGAAAAGACAGATACACCGCTTATAACTATTGTCAAGGAAGACTATGCCCTTTTCATAAAAATACATGTTTATAAATATTATGCTCTTCCATTATGTCGATTAATTTAAGGTCCAGAAATTTAGAAGTTTAGTGTATTTTTTTAAACATTTGCGCTTGCCTGTGGAAAAATTCAGTTCAATCTTAGAGTGCATTGGAAGTAAGAAATTAAATGTTATAGATGGAACAAATTGGACAAATTGGTGAGTTGCTTAGATGTTGAATAATAATAATAATAATAATAATAATAATAATAATAATAATAATATCTCGTTCTTTGAAAGAGTAACTTCTTTAATTAACGTTGTAAACAAAAGTTTACCCTAGATGATGATTTGATACAGAGAAGTCTGCTAAAATATATTTTGCATTAGAACAATTTCAGCTTTCTTGTGCAAATAAAATTCAGTAGAGCTGAATGGGCTAATATGGGCTGCAATTTTTTTTGTATATATGCACATATAAAATAAATTGTATTTTGCATTACATTTTCTTTTCCACTAGTTTGGTTAAATTTGGCTACTTGTAAAGAGTAATATAATGAGATATAAATGACTAACTATTTTATATTTGTACAGATTTATAAACTCCAAAAGTCAAATCTGTATGCTTTTAAATGATCCATTAATTTTGCACTGCAGTAAATTTGTTTAAAATAATTTTATCTGTGTTACCGCTATTATTATTATTTCGTTATTTATTTCACTGCAGTAAACGGCAATGGGCAATAAATGATAAACGATTTTTTACATATGGATGAATTTATGTAAGTCAAATTCACATGTTTTTATATTTCGTTTACATACTAGAAACGTTATTTGTAAACAATTTCAGATTCTTAAAAACGACAGAAATATTTTCTAATAATAAATAATTTCATGTACTACTTAAAAGCGTCGTGTTTGCTGCCGTCATTTTTGTCTGCATTGAGTTCTAGGTAGTGGAAACGGTATTTAGCATTTCCCCTCCACACGTAAGCTGACGACATTGGCGCATAAGTAAGATTTTCAATGAAAAGTCGTCTTTAAAAACATTTAAGTGGTCGATATTTTCAACGTGTAGATTTTTCCCTAATTTAGACATTGTCTGGTAACTTATGATCCAGCACTTTTTTCAACTTTCCTCTAACATCTCCAGCTGCGTTCCTGGCGCGGTGTTTCAAATTTCCCTAAAATCTTTTGTTTTTCAAGTGCTGAGTGAATGTTTTCATGTGTTTCCCAAAAAATGTTATTGTCATAATTGAAATAAACTCTTAATATGTGCTAAACTTTCCTTCAAGTCAGGATTATTTAGCATATTAAATATTACCTAAGTGGAATCGGCACTAATCCTGACAAAAAATTGTCTATCACTGATTTTACAACATTAAAATGATCACAATAATAAGCACACCCTGAAATCTAAATTTTCCAATAAAAGATGCAATTTCATGAATATTTCTTTTTATTGAACTTGAAATCCACAGCATTTTCTAATCGTAAGATACATTTTATTAACCGAGAACATATTTCTTTCTTTCTTATTCTTTCCTCCCCCCACTTCGCACAAGTTCACTCAATCTATGAACGGCGTATAAGTGAAGACATCAGAAATGACTGCTCTAGGATATGACTGGTTTGTGGTACCCCCAAAATTATCATCATTTAATTTCTTGTAACAATTACTTATTGCGTTTTAAACATGAAAATAAAACAATACAGACTGCAACAACAATATCTGTAGGATACATTTACCTTATTCTATACCTGATGTTTCTATTTGCAATTATTGTCTCTAAAGTATTTGGTCCAGCCATGTCTCGGTGAGTTTGTTGAGAATTTTAATCAGGGAAAGTGAGAGGAAGTGGTAGGATCTCTTGCCAATAAGTCATTATGTGTGTGCACCATCTGAAACGTCACCTCTCGTTTTGTGTATTCAGGAAAGTTTCCCTCCGTTTTTGATATGTCTGATTGTTGTTGCATTGCAAAGATGAATACAAATTTTTAAAAATACTTTTAAATAATTAGAGTGAAACAGTATATTAATGACAGTAGAGTAATATATTTTTATGGGAAAATTTGCATTGAAGTAACAAGTTCTATTGCAGATACTCTCCATCAGTAAGCCTACCACACGTCCCGTAAAAAACGGGACCGTCCCCCTTATTGGCCTAGGTGTCCGGTGTCTCCTAATTTTTGTTGGGACACAAAATGTACCGTATTTCATTTTCGCAAAATCACTGAAAATCATTAAATTGATGTTTCCCTTTTACTTCGTAAAATGAGATTATGTTATCATTTGATTTATTTTTGTCAGGATTCTTTTGAAATAACCTGTATGTAGGCTTGCACGCAACAAGGCAATGGTCATCAATCAACCCCTCTCCTTCTTCCTAATCGCAATGGCACCAAATCGTTTTAATATAAACTTTCAAACAGCAACAAAATATGACTTAGCTTTAGAAGTGAAACTAATGTTTAGGAAGGCTTAATTTTAACTTAATTCTTTGTTTCTATACAGGGCTATTCAAAAATAAGGAACAGATTTCAAACATTTCTTTCTTCCAAATTACGAAAGGGAGAACCATAATTCCAACGTTCCCAGACAGATAAAAGTTTAAAATTTGAACCGTCCAGGTAGAAGTTCCAATCACGGCCGCATTGGTGCTGTTCCTTGTCATGCATTTGGGCAAGTGAAAATCCTATGTCAGTTATTGAACATGAAAGAAATTCACCGAAGATTAACGTGTTCTGTGCCATATCTATAAACAAAATTTATGGACCTTTCTTCTTCATGGAGAACACTGTGAGAAGGCTAACCTAATCTACACATGCTTCACAACCGATTATTTCCTCAACTTGAAGATGATTCAGATGACTTCATCTTCATACAAGATGGTGCCCCGTCTTATTTCTCTAAGCACGTTCAACGTTACCTGAATGACACCACTCCAGGACGGTGGATTGGAAGAGGAGGAGCAGAAGATCAACTTCATCGCCGGTGGCTCCCAGGTCTCCAAACCTCACTCCTTGTGACTTTTATCTGTGGGGTTACGTTAAAGACCGTGTTTTTATTCTCCCTATGCCTGACACTCTTGAAAATCTGTGACATCAAATTGTTGAAGCTGCGAATTCGATAACTAGAGATCAGCTGATTCGTGTGTGGCAAGAAATGAGCCACCGTTTTGATATTTGTCGTGTAACACACGGTGCTCATATTGAATGCATAAAAAAGTGAAAATTGAACTTTTTTCTTTCCAGGAACGTTGGAATTGTGTTTCTATCTGTTGTAGTTTGGGAGAAATAAATGTTTGCAATCTGTTCCTTCTTTATGAATAGCCCTGTATTTGAAAATAACTCATTTATTTTCCAGTTTCCTTTCATTATATATCGACCTCAGCTCAGTGGTGACTGTGACCTGCATTAAGTTGTTCGTGTGCTCTTGTTAGTTTGGGTTTAAGTATTGTGTTCAAGTGCAGAACTTCACCTCTTACTGTGTTACAGATTTCATCAACATTATACCTAAACGCAAGTGCGTGTTTCCATCTAAACTCAAGGAAAAATATTCCTTTCTAGAAAGTACGAAAATAAATTATGAAGTTTATTCCACAATTTGGCACAACACATTTTCTATTGACCATGGTGGAAGTTCAGATCTTTTACAGCACCAGAAAAGTAAGAAGCATAAATTGAGTTCAAGGTCAACAGCTGCTATACAATCATCGAAAATGAGTACTTCCTTCCCCAGTACATCATTAGGATTATATTTAGACATTTAACAGAATATTATCACAATGAAATCTTAGACATTTGTTATTAACTATTACAAATGCTTTTTTTATTTAGTTAGTGGCTTTTGATAATTCCTTCTTCTCTAGACATGAAGAATTAACAGTGGCTGCGGCAGAAGAAACTTCTGGCTACCACACACAGCTATAATTCCATAACTGCACATAAATATTATTAAAAACTGTATGTTATATAAAGTTTAATTGTGCAAGGATAAAAACGAATTGTATTGTTAATAATATATTGACTCCTTGGTGCAAAGAGCTACTTACCGAAGAACTTAATGAGGTCAATTTTATAAGCGTTTCTATCGATACCAGCAATCGTAAAGTATTAAATTACTTCCTCTCATTGCCAAATATTTCACCACCTGAAAGTGGGGTACATCTGTTAGATTTCTGTTCTGTCGAAAGTGGGACATCAGATGTTGTATCACAGTGTGTACACATGTTCTGCAAGCCCATCATTTGGAGTCAAAATTTGTGTGGTTTTCAGCTGATAAGACTAATATATTGTTTGGTGGGGTTATGAGAGGAAGTAAAGAAAATGTTTTCAGCAAATTAGAAGTAGGCCTGAGAAAGTCTGTTTGTTGTAAGACTTGGCTGCATGACACATATAATTCACAACAGTGTAGAAACAGCAGTAGGCAAGTTCACATTATGTGTAACATTTAAAAGTACGGGTGAGCGATCCTTCACGCAACCGGTTTCACGGCATGCGGTCGGCCGGCGATACAGCAATTCCGCAGTAAATAAAGTACGATTTGTCGCGTAAGTTATTTCTAACATGCATAACACAAACACTTAAAAAGAAAAATAAATTTCTCACGTATATTACGTAAAGAGATGCTGGAACTGTCTCCCTTCGTTGTTCAAGTATTTCTGACGCCTGTCTTAGGAAATTTCCTATTACACTCTGCAGTTTCCTCTGCAATTTCCTGATGAATGTTAGTTTTAAGTTCAACTAAAGTGTGTGGATTTGTTTTGTACACTTTCTGTTTTAAAGTCCCCCAGAGATAAAAATCGCAGAGGGTTTAATCGGGGGAATCAGGAAAATTTTCTTAAAATAATATCCTTACTGCACGCGCTGATTCTGTACGCACGTATGACACTGTATTTCGTCGTCTACTTGCTACTTGCGCGAGATTTCAACTCACAGTGAAGTCCCTCGCAGCGACTAAAAAATATACTCCCCGTTTCCTATAATATAGCGACATAGCGCTGTCGGCCGGTCCCGCGGTTGCATCAAGCATTGCTCACCCTATATTTCCATACATACATTGTTGGTTGGAATGACTAACGGAATTCTGTGAATTTGTGAACATTCAATATCAACAAGTAACCTACTGGGTTACAGCAGTACAAGGTGGTTAGCATTATTGTCTGCACTCGAAAGGATTGTAAAATTATATCTTGCTTTAAAATCCTTTACCCGTCAGAATTAGCGCGCCCTGCTGCTTTGCATTCATTTTTCAATAACGAGGAATCAGAATTATGGTTATGGTTTGTGCAGTCAGTTAAATATTTTGCAAACAAGCATTCTAGAAATTGAAAGGCTGAAACTTTAGATTGTTACTGAAAACAAAGGTACAAAAAAATAGGAGAGATAATCATTTCTTGAGTCTCCAAGTTAAATCCATGTTATTGAAATTGTACGAATGTCACCGACCAGCTAAAAATACATTTTTATTAATTTGTAAATATATTCTATAATGTAATATATGACTATCTAGTTTTATGGAGTTAGAAATTTCCGCGTGACACCGAGTTTGTTGATCTACTTTGAAATCACCGCTAGAGCGTTAACGGAAAATTGGGAAAATTAGACTATCAAGAGCAGGAGTACACTTGAAAACCGAATTTTGAAAAGCGCTCTTGCATTTAATCTTCACTATATTGCTTTAAAATAAAAGGACAAATTAACTCAGCATATAAACTGCATTTATAGCGTTGTATGTGTTTTATATTTAACAAAAGCATTGCAGTGAAGATAGCAAATGTGAAATGTTAATCTAATATGCATTTGAGAATTATATATGTAAGAGAGTTCTGTAATAGCATTCAGGAAACGTTTGCGTCATTTTTTACTAAAATAACATTTATATTAAAATTCAAAGTCAAAGAAAATCGAGAGAATTTCGATTATTTATTGTGTATATTTGCATAGTATATTTAATTGTTTTTAAATAATAACATGCTTTTGTTTATTGAAACATATGAACATCTTAAATACACAATGTAACTCGAACCTTTATGTTGTTTTTCTCTGTTTTAGTGAATATAATGATATCAAGGGCTCAGCTCATAAACGTGGTTACATTTAAACATACCCACGCAGTATAACTTTGCCTATTAGTGGTCATATATTTCATTTAATTAATAATATACAATTAATTTTTGTGATTTAATTTTAATAATAATAATAATAAAATGTGATTTCTCTTTTATGATACTTATAGGTTGCAAGAATTCTAATATTTCCCCCTAATATCTGCGATAATTTATTTTATTTCTTTAATAAATAAGGCCATAATTTGGATTTTATATTCTTTTTAAAGTTGTTCTAATAATTGGCTTAGTTTACACAACTCCTGTGTGACGGACTTTTAAGTTCTGTTGGTATTATATATGTCTGTGGTATCTCCCAATATTACATATGTGTATTACGCACTTCCTGCCTGTGTTACCTAGAGAGTTATCTTACATCGAAAAGTAAGATTTTTCCAGATTTCTCCAATGCCAAGAATATATATAATTCCAGAGGTCCTGTTAAATATGAAGACACATTCTTTACTTTTCAATCATTTCGTATTTCATTAGGTAAAAGAGGAGTATAAAAGTAGCTCATAATATTTAGGCATTTGTGAATTCGAGTTTTGTAGAAGGAAGAGAAAATAATTCATGCAAAGTTCGAAGTCCGTTAAAAATGTGTAGTTGCGGTGAATTTTTCTCATCTCCCATTTGCTTGACTCGGCTAGCTACAAAAGAACATTTTTTTAATTAATATAAGGAAAAATATCGAAATCAGATAATAAAATGTAAGTTTCTATTCTTAAAATTCAACCTCAGTGCTATGAAAGCACAGACAATTCATTGTTGTGCTCTAAAATGTCTTAGATTCTCAACTTTTATTTAAAGGGGGAATTTATTAAATTAGCACGCAAGTTCCGGTTTTCATTCATGTATGTTTTATATGCTAAGGTAAACGTTAAGCATCGGAGCCATTAATTAAGCAGATGCTTGTTTGTGTCAAGGGGGTAATAACATTTTACAATGCTTTTCGCAATTATGGAAGTTGCATTCAGTGAATAATTTTTAAATTCAGACAAAATAAAGAACTGGATACCGTTTGCGTTTATTATGCTACAAATGATCACAATTGCAGGCTTTACAAGAGTGCTTTCTAGTCTGGCTTTTCTTAAACATCAAAAAAGGCACGTAATTTACTGTAGCCTTGACTTCCAAATTAGCTACCATAGAAGGAGAGTTTCATGCAGTGGAAAGCTCAGAATTCTCTCATTTTAAGGGTCACTGTCATAGCGTGTATCTGGCCTAGTAAGGAAGTTGTTACAAAGAACTTCTATCATGACTTCGGAGCAGAGTTATATGCTTTCCATTCACTAGTCTTGTTTCATCTTGAAGAAATAAGGATGATTGGGATTACCCAATCATCGATGCATCTTCAGATTCAGCATGGGGAAGATCTGTGGCAGTCACAGTCAGCGTAAAACAAAGTGTTCAAACTAGCTCCATCGTTATTTAATCTACTTACATAAATGACACTTATAAAGCCTTCGAAAAAAAAAATATATATATATATTTTTACCGTTATATCTTCGAGAAACGTTGTGCAAACTAAACAGTGTTTTTAATTGCCCACCAAGTAACCCAAGTACGAAGGGTGTGCAATAAAGACCGAGGTGTATTTTTAAAGTATCAACAAACGTGAACGATCTACCATCTGTCGAATGATTCTCATACCGTGTGATTAGTTTTTTCCCCCAGGATGTTTTGATTATGGGCCAACGCGCCACTCATTAGTCGGTTAGCTGGTCAGCTGGGTCTCGGTGATTAGCTGGAGGGTAAAACAATAAAACAAACCATACAACAATACACGAACCAACTCAAGACGCTCATTACTTACCAAATTATTATCAAATGAAGCGTTGAAACTTCCCACCTCATTCTACAGACCTTTTAGGCATCTCTTCAGGAAATTATTCAACACTTGCTGTAGTTCATTTTGAGAAATCCGGACAATATCCTGACGAATATTATCTTTGAGTTCTTGTATGGTGTGCGGGTTCGTCTTGTACACGACTTTTTTAAATTTATCCCAGAGATAATGAGCACAGGCTGTTAAATCCCTATTAATAACTCTGTCTTGTGGAAACACATTGTGAATTGCTCTCATGGAATTATTCGCAGTGGCAAAGTTCTGTTGAAAAAATGCATGGTCTCGCTCCCTGTCGGTTAATTCTCTGAAAAGGGGATAGTACGATGTTCACACAAGTGACAGAATTAACAATATGCTAAAAAAATGATCCTATGATTCTATCACCAATGAGTTAACACATGTGAATCGTACATAGACGCGCTGTGACGTTGTAAATACGAGACGTAATATACTTAACGTATATTATGGAATTAATAAACGAACAACACAACATAGCAAGGTCAACAAGTAAGCAAGCAGGCTTGCTACCCCCTCCCGGAGCAGCAGACGAGTGGGGGTTTGCCCATAGGAAAAATACCCGGGGGAAAGCATCGCTGATCGCACTGTACTACTTCTGCCAGGTACTATTTTATTCTAAACTCAATCATTCTCCGCTGTAGTGTCTTGAACTTGGCTATAGCTTGAGATACCTCTAAAGTTAAGATTACAGAAATACGAGAGCAACATTACGCAATCAAGTTTTGTGTTCTATTAAAGTTGACTGCTTCAGAAACATTTGAAGATCTTCGCAGAGCTTATGGCTTGTCTACACTGTTTCGATCGCCATTGGTGGCCGAGGTCGTTAAGGCACGGACTCGTGGATGGGAAGTCTGGGTTTCGATTCTCACCAGAACCTTTTTACCTGACTGAGGTTTTCCAGGTTTTCCTCAGTCCTCATAAATGGCAAATGCCAGGGATGACCCTCAATTTATGCCTGGAACGCTTCCTTCCTTTAAAAAAAATCCTTCCCCAATTTATCATTTCATTTCATGTATGTCAGTGTCACCGCTTGTGATGCCTCAGTACTTAAAACAGCCGTTAAACACTATTAAAAATTATTACAATGTCTCGTGCTGCATGTTTCCGTTGGCTTCAAGCCTTTAAAGACAGAAAAGAGAGCTGTAAGCTGCAAGGAAGGGAGGTGGTCTTCACCACCATCCTTTCCGAGGTCGCTATCAACACGGCTGCTGCAATCAAGTGCGAGAACGCTTGTGTGACCATTACAGAACAAATGCAGGATATATCAGTTGGAAGTGTTCACACCATTTTAAAGGTTCATTTGACTATGTCACGAGTATGCGCTTGTTGGATTACCAGACTATTGACTTCTGTTCAAAAACAGTTCATGTTTTTTTTATTCAAGAAAGGCATCTCTACTCTTCCCCACCCCCCGTATAGCCCTGATCTCGTCCCGTGCGACATTTTTTTTTCAATTGCCAAAAAGAACCTCAAAGGACAACGATTTGATTCTGAAAATGACGCAGTGAAGACTTTAAAGAGTCGATTTTGAAACGGTTATCAAAAATGAATTTGTGCCAAACAATAAACAAGTTAGTATTTTTCACTAGAAACTATAAGTACTTTTTAAAATAGTTTTTTCGTCAACTTCCCAATGAGAGCTTTACTTATCGCAACTACATCTTCGTCAAGAAGTATATTTTTTTACGCGGATATTTCAGAATGTATACTCTTATTCTGGAAGCACTTAAGATATGATGAACACACTCTTATTTGTATTTTGTTTTATGCACACTTACTATATTTTAAACGTACGAGGAGGATTCAAAAAACAAGTTACACATTCATCCGAATCTCACGGCGTTGCAAAACAAGAGGCCTTCTTTTTATTTCTTTTCATGGTGGGAGCTCCGTGTCTTGCAATAGATATAATTTTTATCCATTGCAAATTGTTGGCCTAACAATTTTCTAGCTATGATAAAGATAAAAACTATATTTCACTTTTCAATATAGTTACCCTTTATTGGAATACACTTCTCACATCTTTGAATTAATATTTCAGTCCCCTCCCCAAAGATAGTCAGAAGTCTTGTGCTACAAAATGGGTATAAACAGCATCCATCACTTCTTCGTCACACTTACATTTCCTTCCTCGAAGGTGCTTCTTCAGTTTTGAGTAGAGGAAATAGTCATTGGGAACTAGATCTGGGCTGTAGGGTGGATGGTCGATCTCCTTGAAGCCACATTTCTTCACAGCTTACTTTGCAACAAGAGCTGTGTGCACAGGCGAGTTGTCGTGAAGAAGGCGTACACCTCTACTCAGCTTTCCTCGGCTTTTCTCTTTGATGAAGCACGTAGTCGTGCAGTAGGCCAGCATAGTACTCCCCATTTACTGTTGTGTTCCTCTCCTTGAAGTCAATGAAGAGTATTCCTTCACAGCCCCAAAAGATTGTGCCCACGATGTTCTTGGTTGACTGAGTGACCTTGGCCTTTAGAGGAGGTGCTTCGCCAGGTTTAGGCCTGTCACTCCATTGATTCTCTTTTGGACAAGGGGACCATAGTTTCATCTCCTGTAACAACGGTTTGCAGAACTTCTCTCTTTGCCATGGCAGAGCTCCAGAAATGCCTGACAACAGATGACTCGTTGCTTTTGGACTGAGGAAATGAGTCTAGGCACCCATCTTGCACTAACCTTATTCTTGTTTAAATGTTCGTGAATAATTCGAAGGACTGTTGTTTTAGAAAGGCCCAACCTTGCTGCCATTTCTGTAGCTTTGAGTCGCCGGTCTTTCATAATTTCTCCTTTCACAAGAGCGATGTTTTCAGGAGTGAGCACCTCTTAGGGCCGACCTGCACGTTCGTTTTCAATGCTTTCTCAACCCATTCGAAAAAGTGTGGCATTCTTTTACACATATGAGAGGGACGCTTCCCCATATGCACCTTCCAATCGCTGTTTAATTTCATTTGAAGCAAGAGTTTCTTTTGCGAAGAACTAAATAACAGTTCGATACTCCATTTTGAACATGTCAGAATCTTCTAAGCATAGCCTTCTTTATGGAAGTAAATCTGAACAACTGAACACAGCAGAGCGGAAGTTACAGCTGCAATTATTTACTTAACAGGTAATGTATGACAACAGATAAGGGTTTTGTGAAGACGTTAACCCTTATCGGCGAGGCCGGAAACTTATGGATCTACCCTCGTGTCTGAAGTTTTGAAAATCATGAAGACAAAATATTTATACTGTTTTTATCATATGTGTTGTTGAAACCTGTTGAAATACTTTCAGTACTGTTGCTATTTACCAATGCCCCAGCATATTCAGTAAGTTGTCCCTTTTCCTTTCCTGTTGAAATTTTTGAATTAGCTTTCTGAATCACATTGTTCTTGAATTCCAATAATTTTATAAATCGTTGAACCCCTGCAATCGTCTAATTAAAGTTCAATCATTAGTTTAAGAAACACCTAAAAGTAATTAATAATAATAATAATAATAATAATAATAATAATAATAATAATAATAATAATAATAATAATAATAATAATAATAGGCTACCTTGTAGTGTTTCATATTCTGGATGACATGTAATGTATTTCATGAAATGATACTTATTGTTCCCTGTTAATACTCTGTAGCACTGAATATTGTTTTCGCCACACTGACAAGTAGATATTTGTTCTACCATTCCTTGTGAAAGTTTTATTTTTTCTTTCGAAATAATTGCTTTGAATTCGACGGACATTGCGTTCCTAATTCCTAGTTCACTGCTCAGACTAACGTCAAAACAAATGTAGCAGACCCAATGCAAGGGATGGTAAAATGCCGGGGGAGCATTTAGACGGAGGGAAAGGGGATGGACAAGCATGCGCAGTATAGTTCACGCTATTACTAAAATGTGCACTTTTTTGTGGTGTTTAGCGCCCGTATTTACTACTGAGGCATCACAGGGGGTGACACTGATGATACATGAAAGGCTATGGTAAATTGGGAAAGAACTTTTTTCAAAGGAAGAAAGCATTCCAGGCCTAAGTTTAGAGTACCTCCCCAGCATTTGCCATTTATGAGACTGAGGAAAACCTGGGAAAAACCTCAGTCAAGGAGGACGGTCCTGGTGGGAATCGAATCCCATACCTCCCGATCACGAGTTCGCGCCTTAAACGACCTCGGCAACCCATGACGGTATTTTGAACGTTACCCCATGTGCTAAAGCTAGTGCTTCTTTATGTGCAGGCAATGTTTTTAATACCAAGTATAGTGCAGTGGAGCTGCAGTTCCCTCCTCCTCGCTTTAAGTGTTTCCCGTCGTTCTCTTTGTGCACGCTTACTACACTTTTGCTTCTGATGCAACTTTTTGGCCATGCTTGTCTTAGAACGGTTCAAAACCGGCCAGGGCCGATGGAATTTTAATGGCGTAAAATCATATGGTTGGCTTACTTTGGAAGGAGTGTAAAGCCGTTGATCTGATGGTGTTACATTTACGAAACATGAAAGAATCTAAAAAAAAATAAAAAAAAAAAAAAAAGATTTTTGAACAAAATTTATCGGTCGTTTCAAGCTCTGCATTGAGTGGGACGCTTATGGCCAGAGACACTAAAGAGCGTTCTTAAACAAGAAAACTAATAAAAATTAATTAAGCACAATACTCAACATGTTGAGAGATGCCGAATATTTTACACATATAGTACATGTAGCATCAAATGGGTTAAAGCGCTGTACTTCATTGTTACTGAACTTAATTGGGCATTGTGACGGTTACTTGTTGGTATATAGGTGAGGTCGATTAAAGGGGAAAGTTTAAGAGGCGATTCCTGACAGTAAAGAAACAGAAAAGCCCATATCAAATATGCCCGGAAATGTACAGAAACGCTGAAAAATGTTAAGTACAAATATCAATGTCACAAGGCATCACAGTCAGCAACGAATTTACGAAGAGCCCGCCATGCGCCTGAATGTATACACCCATACGTTGCCGCACCCGCTCCATTGTACCCGAAAGTGGTGACGCGTTGTTCAAGTGTCTGCAGATTAGACACCGCATCAGCAAACACGATGCCTTTCGGGTGCCGCTGTTGACCTGTTTCCAGTTGCTCTAATTTCAGTGTTTTTCTACATTTCATATGAGGTGTTTAATGCACAAATGGTGTAGCTCTATCTATAGCAGTTTACAGGTAAAGGCAAGTTCTTGAAAATTGACACAGAAAATTATGCAACATAAATGTTGATATGCACAGTTTTGTTAGTCTATTTTTCACTTCCTGAAGTTGGTCCCCATTGCTCGACATTACTCTGTATAACGACCCATATAGGAATTAAAATACTATAGCACCATAAAACATATGGAATCATCAGGAAAGCTCCATAGTTACTTTATGAATTACTAACGTTGCCGTGCTCATTGTAGGCAAGAAAATGTGTTTTCGTTATGGCGTCAAATGGCGCACATGAACTTTTTTTCATTAATTTATGTGTACTGTTCACTAATGAAGCGGATTGCGCATTACGGTGCTCGTATGTTTTCTATATGTGTTAGAATATAGCCGTTAGAATATCAGATAAATTATTTTTTGTTGTTTTTATGTAACGCTGGAGAAAAGTTGCTCTGCTCCAGCTACAACTGAATACCGCCATGGGTGACCGAGGTCGTTAATTCACGGAACTCATGGGCGGGAGGTCTGAAGTTTGATTCCCTCCAAGACCGTCTTTCCTGATTGGTCAGTCTTCATAAGGTACCCTATATTTAGGCCTGGAATGCTTCCATCTTTAAAAAAATATCCCAAAACGGGCGTTATACACTATAAAAACTCCACTTAATAACAGTAACTATAAAGATAGGTTGTGTAAACACTAATAATGCACTAAATAAACGGTTATTATTTATGCTATGCCTGTTCATTAAACTGCGCACTTTTAGAATGTAAATTCTGCAAAAGTTAGGTATAAAAACAATTTTAAAAACACATGTAATTGTCAGCGAAATATTTGAAACTTCTCCGGTGCATAATTTGTCCTTAAATGAACTAGTACAACATAAAACTTTGAGGATCAATTTCTGCCAAAGAAAAATAGCAATTTTTACATATTTATTGGTCACTGAAGAATTTCTCGTCAAAAAGATTAGATAACAATATAACATTGGTTTAGATTCATTGCTGTAATTCAACCCGTTTCATAGTTCCATGGCCTTTTATATTGTATTAAATGTAACTTTAAATCACAAAGGCGGTGCCATTTTTACATTTTATTCTTTTTGTTTATTACCACTGTCTACATTGCAAGCTGCAGCTATTGTTTTAAGAAACTGCGCTCATTTCAATGTGAAATATCATGCATAAAAAGTTAAGTCATTTGAGTAACGCTCTTGTAGAGCGCAGCTGCATACTGGGAACAGCCGTCAAGACCCATAATGCATGTGCAGGTATCAGCTTGTAGTTAGTTTGAGGAAGGCTTTATCAGCGAGTGGTTGTGAGTTGGTGTATTACTTTCATTATGTGTAAATTGTGTGTTAATTGTTCTTCCTTAATTATGCCACTACATAAATATAGCATATAGTATATATACTATAGTATAGTGTTGAAGAATGTCTTTTTATATACGAAGTATAACTGAAAATGGATTCTTGCAAAGAAATGACCAGGCAATTCTTAAGAAAATATCTTAAAAAGTTATGAAAGAAACATGTTCTAAACCGTCTTGTTGTTAACGGAAGAAAAGTTAGATGATATATAGAAATTTCCTACGCATATACTGGCAATGTATTGCCGCGGAGGGGCATCATTCTCAACATCTCTTATATTAGGCTAATACTCATTGGTGGTGGTGGTGATTGTTGTTGCTTTCAATTGCGTATACTTTCATGCTTTTAATAAAAATATAAATAGTAAAATTAAAATAGTGACTTTATGCGCGGCAACTCTTTTCTCCCTTTGACCGTTTACGACGGCAGTAGTACGTCAGCCGCACGCATAGCTCATAAAACCTCCCTTTATATTTACAAAATTAAGCAAGTGAGAAAGAAAGAAGATAACGTACATACCTTAAAACATTTACACTTATAATAATGTGTGTTATGCCTTTAAAAGTTGTTGCAAAAAAAAAAATGTTCACTTGAAAAGTTATTTGGGTAAATTTGTTCCATTAGACGATATTTCGTTTGAATATTCCATGGCATACACATAAACGTTTTATTAGCACCAAGAGTCCTATTGTTAATACTGTAATGTTTCATGTTCTGTAATATGCTATTTTAAAAGTGTAGAACTTAAGTCAAAATATACGCCAATAAATGATTTTTACAAGTTTGGCGTGCTGTCGAAGACGCTATATCTTGGGAAACAAATGATATACGCATATTAAACACGAAAATGCCTATTTTTTCATATGTAGGAGCAGATCTTTCTGTTTTTATTTGCTCTCTTGTTCCTAATAATAGAAAACAGCAGCGAACTTACTATGCATTTAACGAGCTGTATATGTTAAATATTACTTACAAGTACTACGTCACCTTTCAGCGACTTTGGTCTTCTCTTCACAAAGAGCAGCGTAGAACGCACGACGTTGTATAGCAGAGCAGTGATTAGGCTCACCACAAGTTGTAACACGTGAAGACAGCGTGTTGTGCTCGCCACAGCTACCACCACCATCGTCTTCAGTCACTGTAAACAATTAGAATATTTCGATATAAAATATGTGCTTTAAGATTAGGGTAACCAGGAAGTGTATATCTAGCAGTATGCATTTTGCACTCTGTCTAAGAAATGTCAATATGACATTTTTATGAGATATTAAGCATATTTAACTAAAGATGCTCTGTAATTTTAATTTTATAATGCATACAAAAAGTTTTTTTTAAACAAAAATAAATCTTATTTTCCGGAAACTTAAATGTTTGACATAAATGTGCATTTTTCTCAGGATTGGCTGGACCAATCTTGTTGAAAGTTTGCACACACATAATGTATGCAAATGTGTAGAGTGGTAACTAGAAGTATTTAAATATCACTATTAGTTAATAAAAACCAATAAGAAGTTAAAAATGTTTTTTTTCCTTCAAAAATTGCAAATTAATTTCTTTTTAAGCAACTAGCATAGATATATTATTCTAACTCTCAGGATAGCATATTCTCTACAGTTCAAGTAAAAAAAAAAAAAAAAAAAAAAAAAGTAATTCCAATTCCATGAATAGTTTATAAGAAAAATACATGATTATGTCACAGTGTTTTCAGTTTTTTTAACAAGATTTTATTTTGGTTTAAAAAGTTTAAAAAAATATTTATATGCATTAGAGAATTAAAATTTACAGAGCATCTCTAGTTAAGTTTTCATAATATCTCTCAAAATTTTCATATTGACAGCTTTCAAACTTTCTGAGATACAGTGTAAAATGTATATTGTGCATTATTTGCTAGATTTACATTTCCTGGTTATCTTAAGACTTATACAAAAGTTTCCCTTATAGCTAGAAACACAAACTAATGAAATTAACTAGTTCGTGTGTTATACGCATCGTGTTGTTTACATCAAGTTTGAATTCCTTCACGTTACATCTTTCATTTAGCGCTCCCTAGCCACATCTAGACAATGTTTTGATGTTCAGACTTCGTTCACTCTTGACGTTAGCACCTGAACAAATGCAGCAATCTGCTGTTGCTGCTGGAGGAATGCTCTACTGCTCGAGCTGCTCTTGCTGCTAGCCGTTCTTATTCCAATTCGCAAGTAATATGGTGGGAAATGTGCTCTTATTCCAATTCGCAACTATTTCGTATATACACACGCTAACCTAAGGCTAACCTCGGACAAATCCTAGAAACCGGTGGGTCCAGTGGGTTAGCGAGTAAATAAATTGTGGCAAACTACTCTTGTTCCAAATCACCGCCACGGGTGGCTCAGGTCGTTAAGGCGCGGACTCGTGAGCGGGAGGTCTGGGTTCGAATACCGCCAGGACTATTCTCCCTGACTGAGGGTTTTTTCCAGGTTTTCCTCAGTCCTCATTAATGGCAAATGCCGGGGAGGTACCCTAAATTAGGAACGATTCCTTTCTTAAAAATAAATCCTTTCCCAATATATCATTTCATCTCATGTATCATCAGTGTCCATCGCCTGTGATGCCTCTGTAGCAAAAACGGGCGTTTAACACTATTCATTCATTTTATTCCAATTCGCAACTAATTCGCGAGTAAATGATTTGTAATTGTGGCAAATCCCCTAACTCCTGCAGGAAGGGGAAAAAAAAAAAAAAAAAAAAAAAAAAACATGAATTAGTAGCACTTGAACCGGCTACGAAACTTCACTGGAGCTCAGTACTTTAACCATCTACGATACTGCGCCGTTGATATTCGAGTGTACTACCTTCGGCTCTTTCCGCGGCACTCGGGCACTCAGCAGCAAGAGCACACGAAGTCTAGCAGCAAGACATTCCTTCTTGATCCAGTTTGTAACGTCGACTTTTCGTTCACCACATACGATTAAGACACCCAAACCTGCAGTCAGTGCACTTGCAGCTCATGTTAAAACTTGCAACGGGAGAGCTACTGTATGTCTATGTCAACACATATCTTGCAGGACTGTGCATGGAAGTCACGTCTTAAAATGTGCTCATTACTAACACAATTGTTAAAGCGAACACGCTGCGTTATAATAAAGCAGAATTACGCGTGTTTTAAAGTAATGTTTTAATATTGACAAAATATATTCTTGCAAAATATTCAAACAAACATTAAGAACACAAATAGACATTGTAACAGTAAAAAACACAAGAGTTTGGAACAATTTAAGTGCTACGCATGCGACAAATTGGAATTTTTAACCAATTTACATCGAATGATGGCAATAGCAAATATTTCCTTAAGCAAGGTAGAAAATCCAATTTTAAATTATATATTACAAAAGTTCATTGTGAATTAACAATACAAAAACACTATTACCGGATACTATTATGCATGTGAACGATGCAGGAGATTTAAAAAATTAGGTTTCTCTTGAAGAAACAGCAGTTAAGGGGAGGTACGTGGCAAATGCTATGATCAATAATAATTGACTTATGCTGCTGATACCTGGATCCTATAGATCAAGCTCTCCCTGGTCTACAATTATTATCATTTTGTCAGCCAAGTTTAGGGGAATTATATTTAAAATCGGTAAACTTTGAGAATAGGGCATTGCATTTGTGAATTTATCGGAGATCTCAGACCCTCTTGTGACATTACGTGTGACAAAGTTCAATTAAGAGAAGCATAAATGCTTTTAATTAAACATGTCAGTTACTGGAGATATCTCACGACATTTGAATGCATTATAATATTTCGTTTCAAAGGATGGAATAGATCTAGTATGTAAGTTTTTGCAGTATAAAATATATGTTGCCACAGAAATAGTGGACGTAATTATTTGTAAACGAGTTATCGGAGACGTTTATACTCTGTGCGGATTACTTTAGAACAATGCATTTGTTCTGAAGTAATTTGATTGCAATGCTAGTGAAAACACAAACTGACATACATATACAGAAAACCTAAGAAATGTTTTTACATTAAAACAGTGCTGTTCTCTGTCGTAATCTCAATTACTAGTTTTCATGCCTATTTTACTAATTTATAATGGGAAGCGAAAGGATTTGAAAATTATGCAATATGCGTAACTAAACACCACTGAGTGCGATTCACCAACTGTTGTGAAAGTGTGTGATATAGGTTAGGTAAGTCGTCCTTAATGCTGGTAACTCTCTTAATGATAGTTTTGTACCCTGCTAAGCAATCGGTCGACAGTATGCTAAGCTAAATTTATAAGTGAGGTAGACAATGTGGGAATAGTAAGGCACTAGAATAGATGAGTATTCTCGTCCGCCATTTTGCTCCTTTATTTCGGAGCAACAGTTGCGGAACACAAACAAACACGCTGACGCTTATAGCACCGTCATCAAGCGGTGTATATAAACGCATTTGTTTAAATTTTAGGCATTTTTAGATAAGTTGCGTAAATGAAAAATATAAATATTATTATAATTTTATAACTTGTTATGATTAAATACAAAATTATGATATTGAATTCTTATATACATATAATGTACATGCTATGTGTTGCACAATTCATTATTTATAAATCACATAAAATGAAACAAAAGTTGTTTGTACATACGTATACGTGCGTACAATACGTAGGTATGTATATATTATAGGTTATGTTTCTTTCATAGTAACAGTGATATTAAAAAAAAATATTGAATCAATTATCATGACTCCCAATCAAATTAAAGAATTATTTAATATTTACATAAAGGTATTTAATTATCACTGTTACTTATAATTACAACTATTACTATTATTATTAATACGTACCTATACCTAAACATGACTTATATGGAGCTAAATTGTCTTTTTATTGTACACGCAGTAAATATCAGTCTTTTAATTATCACTACAAACACTTTTTAAGTCACCTTATTAATAAAATTCCATATTAATGCACAAAACGATTAAAAACACTGAACAAATACACAGTAACACTTCCGATCAATAGCGTTGATTAGCACCAAAGGAGTGAAAATGGCGGATGAAAATACCTACATCTATAGTCCTCTAGGGATAGATGTGCAGAGCACTGGGGTTTTCCGTCCTAATGAAAGTGTAACAGGTCAATGCCAGGTAGGTTTATTTTATTTTATTATTTTTTTTTTTTATTGATTTATTGACGCTCTTTAACATCTCAGGTCATCAGCGTCCCATTCAACTCAGGGCGTGACGCGGCCGACAAATTTTGCTCAGAGGCCTCTCTTTCAGGCTTGAGGATCTTTTTCGTGCCGTAAATGTACGACACGGGACCCACGGCTTTACTTCCCTTCCGAAGGAAGACATACTTAGGATTTTTACGCCCGAAAAAATCCATCGGTCCTGGCCGGGTTCGAACCCGATGCCAGGTAGGAATTGATGTAAATGGGGAATTGAAGCTTGAAGTGCTAACGGGTCTCGCCTCTAGCCTGGTGTTGATTCTTGAAAGATGCTCTTCATGAAGCAAAGTACAAGAGAATGGGCACGGGCTGTAACTCAACTTGGGAAGGGCTTCGGATCGAACAGAATTTTTGGTTAAAAAGCTGTGCGGAAACTTAACCTTACAATTGTGATGAAGACCACAAACTTATTCATTTGTGTAATGCTTTGTTTCGCTGATACCGATCAATACCCTTCTCCAAAAAGGACACAAGAATCCTCTATAAACAGCGTAGAGAAGAGCAATAGGCATAACATACAAAAGCAATTTTCGAAAAACTTGTGAAGCACATTCCGTAGATAAAAAAAGCAAATGCCACTTAAATTTAATTTTTGAATTTGGGGATTTGTACAAAACTAGCTGACTTTCAGGAATGCTGAAGTACTGGCCAATGCCCTTCTTCAGCAATATCACAGGTAGTGGACATGGTACATGAGATGAAAGGATTAAATGGAAAGGGGTTTTTTAAAGGAAGGAAGCGTTCCAGGCTTACGTTTAGGGCACCTCTCCGGCATTTGCCAGTTGTGAGGACTGAGGAAAACCTGAACACTCCAGATCTCCAGTTCACGAGTTCATACCTTAATGACGTCGGCCATGCGTGGCGGTCAAATGTATAACCACTGTCTGCTCCTGTGCTTTAGTATTACCGGCACTAAGTCGATCACATAAATCCTGTACAAAGTCCCGACTTCAAAAACGTGAAGTTTTTTATTTTTTATCTATGGAATGTGATTCAGATTTTTGCTTTGGGATTATCGCCCCAGTACTTCAATGAAGCGTCCGGCCATTTGTTCCTATTCTTAAGGGCCTATTTTTTATTTATTTATTTTTTTTTACCATTCCTACTTGTAAATTATTCTTATATATTTTTCGCACTCTGTACGAAAAGTTTGATATAACCGTTCCTCCTACACCTAAAATTGCTGGGAAAACTCCCCCTCTGAACCTTAGCCCATGCTGAGACATTTACATTTTTTTTTAAATAAAAGAAAAAAGGATCGCAATAGACTACTAAAGGAATCTATGTATAGTTTACTAACATCATTTTTTTTCCTCAATTGGATAGCTTTTGTGATTGGACTTTTGTGTTTTCGCACTAAAAACAGTCGGTCCTGGTAGTGTAGTGGTTACCATACTTGCCTCCTACACCCAAGAACGCGGGTTCGAACCCGGCCAGGACCGATGGATTTTTTCGGGCGTAAAAATCCTAAGTATGGCTTCCTTCGGAAGGGAAGTAAAGCCGTGGGTCCCGTGTCGTACATTTACGGCAAAGAACCTCAAGCCTGAAAGAGAGGCCCCTGAGCAAAATTTGTCGGCCGTTTCACACCCTGAATTGAATGGGACGCTGATCACCTGAGATGTTAAAGAGCGCCCATAAATAAATAAATCAATAAAAAAAACACTAAAAACTATCTATAACGAAGAAGAAAGCGGGTAACTAAGTAGCAAACATTTTTTCAAATATCTACAACGCATTATCATCAACATAATGGATATTACTAAAGCTAAATGTTTTATGTAAAGAGCACTATTCAATAGCCAAGAGCAAGACTCCCCGTTTTCGGGATGGGTAGGCTTTGAAATGTATTATTTGATTAATCTTTACAACAAATAAGCCGCAAGCTAAACAAGTAATATTGTATAATGAAAGCTATTAAGGCACAAGTACGAAGTGAGTTAGGAAGCGAGCATTGGCCTCAGGGATTAACACATTTATGAGAATTGCATACACGACCAGTTACTTACGTGATGGGTAAAAACAATGCGCTTGTTTAGAAACGTTGAATTTTAGTGATGATATTAACGATAGGAAACTGTGAACGGTGTCTGAAATATTTGGCAACAAAATACTGTATGCGCTTAGTTGCTGTACTAGGAAATGGAAACACAGTTTCATTTTTGCGAGTTTGGGGGTTTTCAATCAATATATGATTTAAAACTATCCGATTTGGGTGATATCGAAGTGAGAACACTCGGGAAACCATAAATGTGCATAATAATGTATTACTTTATAAATAGAAGAACATTTGTGAAAAACTCTAAAGATAATTCCAGTAGTGGAGAAGAAGAACAACAATATTTTCAGAAAATGTAGCATGCGCTTCTGTCAAAGAAAATGAAATCACTAACGTTATTGACAAACTTTTTTGATATTACAGTCTACACTAACATCAAACATCGGATCGATATATCCCAGCGCAGAAAAATAGCAGAATCTGTACCGAAATTAAAATCGCTATCGAAAAGAACCTCATTTTGATACAGATAACACACAGTTAATTTTAGTATGTGAATAGAATTCAGTATTCAGTCTATATATAACGAGATCAATAGTCAGTCCTGGTGGTGTAGTGGTAACCATACTTGCCTTCTAAACCTAAGATCGCGGGTTCAAACCCGGTCAGGATCGATGGATTTTTTCGGGCGTAAAATCTCCATACTTAGGTATGGCTTCCTTCGGAAGGGAAGTTAAGCCGTGGGTCCCGTGTCGTACATTTACGGCACGAAAAAGAACCTCAAGCCTGAAAGAGAGGCCTCTGAGCAAAATTTATCGGCCGTTTAACGTCCTGAATTGAATGGGACGTTGATGACCTGAGATGTTAAAGAGCGTCCGTAAATAAACCAAATAGGGATCAATAATTACTGTTTTCTATCCAGAAAAAAATACTTAAATTTCTAAAATTTAAAACACTTGTAAACATAAAAGATATTAAAATTTACATAAAATATAAAAAATTAACTTCAAAGCTAATAAAATATAAGTTAATCAAATGTAAAAGAAAATTTAAAAATGCAATGCACAATCAGAGAAGGAAACACTTCATGGAGAAGAAAACAAGTTTATGACCTTCAATATCTTTTCCATACACGCTTATCATTTGTCTCAGTTTATTATTTAAAGGAATGATTATGGCGAAGATTATTATGGAGGTGAACATTAGAAATTTAAGTATTTTATCTTCCAACACTCGTGGAATTAGAGTGTAAGTGGAGTTGTACACACCGTGAATGCCGCGCTACCAGGAAAATACAGAAAGTACGTTTACTTTTTTCAAAGACATGTGAAAATGTTCCCAATTTGCTACAAATTTTCATTGACACGTTGCAGCTAGTTTCTTTATGTGTGTTGTTTTGCTGTTTATCGAAAGTTCCCGGATTGGATCTATGAGTAAAGCGGGGAAAAATGAGTTTGCTCCTTTTCGTATGAATAAACCTGAGGAAGCTCGCGTGAGTGAAAAGAAGCGAGCTCTCTCATTTTGGAGCAATTGTTTAGAAAAAAAGTGAAGTACGCCTGATACTTGTAGAGAGAGAAGTTCGTTGGCTAGATTTATGAACTTGTAAAGACATTAGAAAGTGTATAAACGTCGCAGAGACTCATTAGCCGCGGCTAGCAGAATAACAGAAGAAGCGCTTTAAACAGCGGGCAAAGAATGTAAATCTTCTACTGTACTTAAATTATATAAGTTTTTACAGTAGAGTGGCTGGTAAGAAAGGCACATTTATGTATAACTTTTCATTAACATGAAATGCATGTGGGAATGAACAAATGTTACCAGCGCTATGATGTACCATTCGTTATTGGAGCCATGTTACATTAAAACGCCCTCATGTAAGTGGAGGCGAATATGCAAACCTGGAAGGACAATATACCTTCAATGTTCAAGCCGTTTGCAGTCCTAAATTCACACTTTCGGTGCAATTTTTTATAGTAGAGTTTAACACCCGTTTATACTACAGAGGCACCACCGGCGGTGGCCAATGATGATACATGAGATGAAATGATATATTGGGAAATGATTTTTTAAGGAAGAAAGCGTTCCAGGCCTAAGTTTAGGGTACCTCCCCGGCATTTGCCACTAATGAGACTGAGAAAAACTTGAAAAAACCTCAGGGAGGACGGTTCGGGTATGAATCGCTCCTGAGTCCACGTCTTGATTTCGGCCACGTGGCAGTTTTCGGTGCAAGATTCTCGCAATTGAACCAACTGGAATGTCTAAGGAATAATAATTGAAATTCAAGCAGGAACTTTGCTTTTAGGTAATTTTGACTATCCCTTTGTTCCTTGGCTCATGATTACAATGCCCAGAAGAAAAGGCATTCAACAACTGTTTCACCAGGGAACGCACCATGATTGAAAGATGTTTTGGGCAATTTGAGCAACAATATCATATCTTGGAAAATAAATTAAGATTTCCCTTCTGTCACTTAGGCATGTTTTGTTCTTCACAACGTGGCTACATATCTTAAGGACAAAGACTTGAATATTGTTGAGAGGAAAAAACAGGAAGCTTACCTTATTCCAGAGTACGAGGACAACAGACAAGAAACGAAATTAAAGAACTTGCTTTAGTATAAGGCTAAATACAAAAGTATTTTTTCGAACAAAAGAATATCGTTTTCATTAAAATAACAATGGTAGATGTGCATGTTTTTGAGCATATAATTTAATAGTTCCACTCATGTAATGTTATTCTAATCACCGTATTGAACCTAAAACAAGCCACACTTATCCAAATTTCAAGAGTGAAAGATTTTTAAGCTCCTTATATGCCCAAGTTTATTAAACATTTCACATTAAACAGTCGCTAGCGTCTGAAAAATATATAGAAGTGTATTCTTTGATGTACAGTGTACTATGGAAATTAACAAAAAATAAATATATAATAATGCCATATATTTAAAATTATTATAACACATGATAGTCAAAAGATGTTCTGAAAACCTGCCACTGTTATCGAGGATTTATAAAGTTACAGATATGCTCTCATATATATTTATAACATTTTAATTACATTGTAGTGATTTTTTAATTTTATTTTTGGTAATTTTTATTTGTTTATTTAAGGACGCTCTTAAACACCTCAGTTCATCAGCGTACCATTCAATTCAGGGCGTGAAACGGCTGACAAATTTTGCTCAGAGGCCTCTTCTTTCAGGCTTGAGGTTCTTTTTCGTGCCGTAAATGTACGTCACGGGACCCACGGCTTTACTTCCCTTCCGAAGGAAGCCATACTTAGGATTTTTACGCCCGAAAAAATCCATCGGTCCTGGCCAGATGTGAACCCGCGATCTTTGGTTTAGAAGGCAAGTATGGTTACCACTACACCACCAGGACCGACTTTTTGGCGATATCTATTATTGAACTACGAAATAGTTTTCTTAACATCTGATTAACACAAATATTATCAATTAAAATGAACGGAACATTAACAAATATAACAATTATAACTGCGTGAAACCGCTATAGAGATATCGCCCACATTCTCTACATTATCAACTGTATTTAGATATTGTTCTCACAATCAGCAAAACCTCTCGAACTTCTCCCTTGTTCTTTTAACGCCGCCACGTAAGAACACCAGCCTCTGTAATCCCTCTGTTTTTCTGCAGTCTCATGTCCTTGAAGTATTCAGGAGACTGGGGGAAGAGGTGGAACTGGAAAACCCGTCCCACACTTGAGATGGGGTTGGAAATAAATTATATCAGGAGAAGTCACGCCGCATTTTATAACTTCTAAAAATAAATACAAACAGAAGAAATAGTTCTAAAAACTAAACAATCCCATGGGAGTGAGCTTTTTTATCTCACAATAAAAAATAACATACTCATAAGCTGAGAAGATACGTTCTTAACGGATATAAAAATCTTAATTTTAATTGTTCTTTCTTTTAATTATTATATTTTAATTGTTCGCGTTCTTTTAATTATTATTAATATTATTTAAAACTCATGTTCTTACTCTCGCCTCCTGTTGATAATACGATTTGTATCGCTCTCCATTGTAGTGTATAACTTTGTTTCCCATTCAAATAGTTTGTTTCCAGCGTTCCTCAAATCCTTCTTTTTTAACCTTGTTTTCACATTATATGTTTTCTTAATCAATTGTGGATTGAGTAATTGGTGTTTCTCATCCTTCCTTTTTCGTACTTCTCTATTATTGAAGCAAATGCAGAGGCTTTCTTTAGCCTATAATGGTTTTTAGAAAAATATTTGTAAAATCCTTTGTCGTTTACACGAGTGAAGATAAATCATATCCCTTTTTACCAATACCTCCTTTTTCGTGATTCATTGTGATCACTCACTACAACAATATTTCCGCAAAAATTCACGTGGCGGTATCGCCTGGTGCACCAGCTGGACTGCAAAGGAGATTGAAGGGAACTCTGTGAGTAAATTGGTTGTTTGAGAGCTTTCTCGCAGAAGGAGTTACCTCACCTTGAATGTGAGCAGACCAAATTCTCCATTTAGTTCATATCGTCCCCTATCTCCCATAAAATAACACACTTACTGCTCCTAAACTCAGCACAATGTGGCACAATCATCTTATCAGCAACTATGCCCGTTCTTAATGACAGAGCGTGCAACTGACGTAGGTCCCGTACGCGAGCGTGGAAAGATAAAATGTATGCCTGTATAATGGAGCATAAACGTATTCTTTGTCTCAATTTTATATTGCCTGTGCTACATACAAACATAAAATGACAACAAATTATGTAAAATGTAAGACTAAACTTATATTAACGTACTTGTACAGGAGCATCATATGAGTAATTGTTATAATAATTATGATTAGCTTTGATCGTGCGACGGTAATTTTGGAAAGGAAAAATCCTTCTGCTCACAGATGTATAGCACAGCATGCTGGAACATTAGGAAGTATAAAGCGGCGCTATCATAATTCTGTTTGCTGCAGACAATGGTTCGTTTGCTTGGCTAGTAGCTTGGAAACGAGGTCCTTTCAATGAAATATTCGGCATTGCATGTTCTAAGGAACACATTAGCGTGAGAAAACAGTTGTTGCAACAACAACCGGAACAAAATGAGGAAAGACAGACAATACTGCTTATCTGAAAGAACGGTTACGGCATTCGGCTATACAATTTACGTCATAGCTTATGTTATTTCTATAGCCTGCTGATAGAGACATCGTTTCTTTTTCCAGTGCACTTCCTTTCTCAAAACGAAGATTTTATTTAAATGACTGCTATGAACTTTGTACATTTCTTAAGAAATATTTTTCTCTGACGCTGATATGGAAAGAGTTAATAATTGTTACACAAACATGAACAACAGAATTGAAATTGACACTTCATAACTTGTGGTTTTTAAGACAATATTAATAATAGTACATATCACTGAATTGTACAGAATATTGCTCATATTCAGTTCCTATGCAGTTAATATGACCTTCAGAATTACGTATAAAATTTACTGTTTTATTATTTTAATTATTTTGCTCGTCATTTGCTCTAACTGCAAGAGGCATATTCCATGAAGAGTAATTATATTTGATACATTAGTTTTGTTGTTCAGACCCGAACATTTTTAGTAAGTAATTAAAAACTTATAAATGGCTCAGGTAAAGCATCGTTTGAAGTGTTAATTTTACACATATATTTGTGCCTTTTAAGTCCGATCTCTAGGATAAAAATGTTTAACTGTTATCCAAAAACTCTTTCAACTTGAAATGCTTCGTTCTGTTACAAGAGAGCCCAATTTTATAATTACTTGTTTATATCTACATATTTATGTACAAAATAGCAAATGTTTACGAGATACAAACTACGAGATACAGAGATACGAGATACAGGAATTTTTCCATCAGTTTCCTTATACTTATTTTAAAATATTATTTATAGTATTACATATTTCACATCATACCACACATTTTTACACGTTTTAATATAAATACAGAATTGTTATTAATTTTACTATGATATATATTTCACATCATATTACAAAATTTTCACGTTTAAACACTATTAGTTATTCGTCGATACATTCAAAGCGAAATTACAGTCTGTTGTCGATCACCAGCTTTGCTGTCCAAGCTGAAATGGATTTATATGACAGTGCTTTCACAAGCAATTAAAAAGATGTATAATTATAAACTTATAAATTTTTATTTGCTTCCGTTGTTCATGATTTGCAACAAACAGAAAATAATTCCAGTAAGTATAAAATTGATATTGGCAAAGAAAACTTTTTTTTTGTTAAAATATCTCTATTTTATACAATACTTAAAGAAAGTAAATGCACATCTTTTTAGGTCAAAATATCGTTCAGGCCTGCTACAATGGAGGGTCCAGAAATAAATATGCACAGTAGAGTGGAGCATTTTTAGATTGGCATGAAAATAAAGCTCTTCAATGTTTATCTTCTGGAATGGGAAAAGTTGCCTTTTGACACCATAATCATGTGATATAAATTTTAGGTTTCTCTTAATACATTTTGAGGTGCCGTAGGACATATAAGCAGTTTTTCTTTAAAGAATCCTTTATCACAAATGTGCAAAAATGTAATAATTTTAAAAATTATTTCTGTTATTAAATACTTTGAAAAATGTTTTACCGTAGGCTAAAAATCCAGTGTGTATCGTCATACAATAATGTTTATTTTGTATTAAATATTTTTATAAGCTTCCTCGGTTCTATTCTTGTTCTTATGAACTCTTTTTTTTTTTTTTTTTGCCGTCACGGGTGGCCGGGGTCGTTAATTTTTTTTTTTGATTTGTTTTATTTACAGACGCTCTTTAACACCCCAGGTCATCAGCGTCCCATTCAATTCAGGGCGTGAAACGGCCGACAAATGTTGCTTCTTTGAGGCCTGAGGTTCTTTTTCGTGCCGTAAATGTAAGACACGGAACCCACGACTTTACTTCCCTTTCGAAGGAAGCCATACTTACGATTTTTACGCCCGAAAAAATCCATCGATCCTGGCAGGGTTTGAATCCGCGATCTTGGGTTTAGAAGATAAGTATGGTTACCACTACACCACCAGGACCGACCGAGGTCGTTAAGGCGCCGTCTCGTGAACGGGAGGTCCGAGGTTTTTTCCAGGTTCCTCAGTCCTCATAACTGACAAATCCCGGGAGGTACCCTAAACTTAGGCCTGGAACGTTTCCTTCCTTAAAAAAATATCCTTTCCCAGTTTATCATTTCATTTCATGTGTCATCAGTGTTCACCGCCTGTGGTGCCTCAGTAGCAAAAACGGGCGTTAAACACCATTAAAAAAATCTTTGTTCTTCGCCATAAACCATTGCTGAATCTTCAGTGACTGACTTCGCATATCTTCCAGTTGCCATTGAAATGTCAGTGTCATATTTCTCTCCGACTTGCTAAGTAAAGAAGGCATTTTTCTGAAAATAGTTTGGCAATTTATCACATCCACACAATCATCATCAAATAAATGCCAGATTTAGATTTTTAGATTTTCTGACCTCATATTCTTTATTGAACGCTGCAAGCATTCTTCTGATTGCCAATTGCTTAATGTGCGGTCTTTTGTCTTTAATTATGGCTATTGAAATATTCTCTGGGCATTCCATTGTATTACTTTACATACACGTTTCTTAAATTTGTGGCATATCTAGACTTAATAATCAATTTGCATAAATGTTGAGTCATTCTGTTTTTACATTGCACCGTATTAGAGCATATGCTTTCAAAATATACATTGCAATGAAGTTTATTTGTTTATTTATTTTTTCTATTCTTCTAGAATATATATAGTCGGTCCTGGTGGTGTAGTAGTGGTTACCATACTTGCCTCCTAAACCCAAGATCGCGGGTTCGAACCCGGCCAGGACCGATGGATTTTTTCGGGGCGTAAAAATCCTAAATATGGCTTTCTTCGGAAGGGAAGTAAAGACGTGGGTCCCGTGTCGTACATTTACGGCGCGAAAAAGAACCTCAAGCCTGAAAGAGAGGCCTCTGAGCAAAATTTGTCGGCCGTTTCATGCTGATGAATGGGACGCTGATGACCTGAGATGTTAAAGAGCGTCAGTAAATAAATAAATCAATCAATCAAATTAATCTAGAATACATTCATGATAGTTTTCACTCCGCCCAATGCTTGCAGAAAACGTCTTAAGGAAAGTTCAGTAATATGAAGCATGTACATAAATCATTGAAGTGGTCTTTGAATTTCAATTTGAAGAAGGCTTTTTAACTCCAACAAGGCGTTTATGTTTACATTGATTATTTCACTTATGTGACGTCTTCATAAAATCGATGAATGAAATGAAACAAAGTTTTGAATTTTGACTAATCACAGCCCGATATCGCAGTGAAATCATCGTAAACTTTTATGTCATCCCTTTACTGCGCGGAGTGCATTTTTTTATCTTCTGGTCAGTGTAGCCAACTCTATACCCCCATTATAATTCCTGAGCATCATACAGAATAATCAAAAACATCATTCGACAATACCAAGTGAAGTGCAGAATTTTGTTTCCACAACTTCATCTACTAATTCCGAAATGTCCTTTGCATCCAATGAAATCGCAGCCCCTTCATTCAAATACGATAACTGTGTTTTCATTAATTGTAAATTTAACTAACTTATTGCATACTCACTCAAGCAATTAGGCTCAACAATCTGATATCATTTTTAAATTATGTAACAATACCTGCCAATGCAACCATACATTTTAATAAACACAACGTTCAGAATGACAAAATGTTGCCTCTGTTTTGTTTTCTCTGTTGGTATGAGTAAATTGAACAGTTGCGATTGTAACAGTGGACTTCCGTCTATTTCAGTCTCACGGTTTCTGAATAGTGGCTATAACTTTTTATACAATTGTTAATATTGTGTGCGGGAATTTGATATATTTATATATTACTTTTATTCTTATTGTATTCATGAAATAGCCCAAAAACCGTTTTTAGTTCTTCTCTATTGGTATTACTGACAATGAACATTCCATTGTTGCAAGATGGCTTGAAAAGTTAAGTATTCATAATACAAGTATATAATTATTACAACTTTGTAAATCATTTAGGGGAATTATATTCACATTCTTGTTTCATTTATGAAATAGTCCTAATACATATCACTCGAGAGTGTGAGCTTTCCGGATAAATTCACTCACTACGTTCTCAGGTCCTTTCGTGATATTACTGTGAAGTAGTTATTGGTGGGAGGATGGGGCGGTTAATTTTGATAACTGCCCCGCGTTGGAGGGTCAGGGTTTGAAGGGGTTATAGGTGGCGGGGAGAATGGAGATAGGAGTTTGACTGTTCATGGCTCAGCTCACCAATAACTCTTCACGTCGATCTCAGGGATGTAGCTGGTTTTCGGGACCTGGTAGTGCCGGGTTGAGTGAAGGGAATTACGGTATTATATCGTCCAGAGAAACATTATCTGCAGTTTGACGTCGTTTATTTATCAAAGAGTGCATCCCATGGTATTTCTGCTCGGACGCAGTAACGAGACGTCTGGCAGACACGTGGAGCTGTAATGTTAGATTAGCAGTGTGATTGCAGACCGCTCGGAAGACATGTCGAGCTGAAGTGACACTCAAACATCGGCGTTCCTATGACATCTGACGCTGAATACAACCAACCAGACCAAAAGACCAGAAAGACCAAAAAGAAACCTCGAAAAGGGCGATTTCATGTCCTTAAATACATAGCACCTTTACCACGTGATGCAGGGACGCTCTGTTTTCCCGCCACTATGACTTTAGACATCCCCATAGGTTGGCTGTGACTTCATGCCACTCTCATATTATTGGCCAGTTTGATTATTTGAGCTTAACCACTCGTTGATTCGTCCAGCGTCTGATTTCAAGTTTTGCTGAACATTACAGATCAACGGCCTTAGCTGTATCCTAGCGTTGTTCTTTTCCCGCATACCTGGCCGGGGCGACAACCCATTCTCCTAATAACAATAGTTGGTATTTGCTCCTTTGTCTGCCAAAACGGTCTCTCTGCTGTCCGAGCAGAATTCCTGCTTTTCTAGACATTCCTACAAACAGAACCCTTCACTTAAAGCTCGCTGAAATAAAAGATATACTCTAATCAATTTTTCGCGATTGATGGGGTACCAAATACTGTATCAAATGGTGATATCATATTTGCCAACTCTGATGTCTTGTAAATGTATTGAATTTATTTCGCATAACTTCTTGTATTACATTAATCCTTTGTTAATTAAATGGTATATATGTATCTGATTCCTTAATTAAAGAACTTCATTTTTCATTTTTTACACTTCCTTTTCTTTAGTTTGCTATGCTACTGTCCTTACGACCATCAAAATATAATTAAGAGTATCAAGTTTATTTTCGTTGCATTTACGCCTACATTTCTTCCCCTTTTTGATTTTATTTCTACCAATTATCTTGCTAGTTTCTGGTTTATTAACTATTGCTACATTTAATAAAAGCGCACTCTCCAAGTTTTGCAGCATCTCTGACCGATAACCCATACCTATCACATTCTATAGCAACTTCTTTTAAATTCAGGAAATTTAGAGAACTTTTGAAGCTTTCACCAGTTGAATCGTACGCTTATTAGGTAACTATAACTCATTCAGGTTCGTCAAATAAACAAAAATTGGGCATGCATATTCTTGTCGCTTGGGATTTTTCTCTTCGTTGTTGTAGACAGACATCTTCATTGATTTTTAACATCTGTAAAAATGAAAATGGTATGTGAATTTTTTAAACAAAAACATGTTTTGAATTGCGTACTAAACGACAGGTGAAAATGTTAACTCTGCATATTATCGATGATTTAAGTTTATAATAATAAATTTACCAAAACATGCAACCGCCTGTGGTGACTCGGTAATAAAAACGGACGTTAAATACTATTCGGTCTTGGTGGTCTAGTGGTCACCGTCGGTCCTGGTGGTGTAGTGGTTACCATATTTGCCTCCTACACCCAAGGTCGCGGGTTTGAACCCGGCCAGAACCGATGGATTTTTTCGGGACGTAAAAATCCTAAGTATGGCTTCCTTCGGAAGGGAAGTAAAGCCGTGGGTCCCGTGTCGTACATTTACGGCACGAAAAAGAACCTCAAGCCTGAAAGAGAGGCCTCTGAGCAAAATTTGTCGGCCGTTTCACACCCTGAGTTGAATGGGACGCTGATGACCTGAGATGTTAAAGAGCGTCTATAAATAAATCAATCAAAAAAAAATCTAGTGGTAACCATACTTGCCTCCTAAGCCCAAGATCGCGGGTTCAATCCCGGTCAGGGTCAATGGATTTTTTGGGCTTAAAAATCCTAAGTATGGCTTCCTTCGGAAGGGAAGTAAAGCCGTGGGTCCCGTGTCGTACATTTACGACATGAAAAGAACCTCAAGCCTGAAAGAAGAGTCATCTAAGCAAAATTTGTCGGCCGTTTCATGCCCTGGATTATGGAACGCTGATGACCTGAGATGTTAAACAGCGTCGGTAAATAAAACCAAAAACAACAAATCATAATCAACAAACAATTTTTAAAAAACACCCAAAATTTTAACCTAATTGTTTTATAACAAAACACAAATTTTTAGAGTCAAGGCATTAAAAATTAAACAATTTTATTTTTTATTCCACTTTAAATGAATGTCGTATTATGGAATCGCGTTCTTCTGTTAGTTTTCGAAAGAATTCTTCAAAATAGATTCTAACATTTCCTTATTTCTTATTTTCAATTATATTGTCAAGTTAACAAAGCACACTTCAGTGGCCCTTCGTAACCACTTAAGAGTTCATGTGACGTACATTTCCTTAACGCTGTCTCAAGCCTTAGCCAAGTCGGATGTGAAACTATTCATTATGTTGCATAATCTGCTGCTCTTCCGCATATTAAACTAGAAAACAATTGAATGACAGTAGGTTTTATGCACCGAAAATTATAGTGCAAGTTCTCGTAGTATAACAAGGAACGCAAACACGTTATATAAGAATTTTGATGATATACTAACTATAACTTACTAATGCTCAGGCAATATGAAGATAGTCTAGAGCTATTTTTATAGTTATTGCTTTGTTAACTGTTGATTACAACTAGAACAAGAAGGTCTAGCTATATATTGTAACACAAATAAAACAGATTATAAATTATTATACAGTTTAGTGTTTATTTTATATTCGTTTTATGCTGAAAAAGGTGAGAAACGCATATGAAATTCATTCCAACGTGAAAGTTGTACTTACAGTTCATTTTACAGTTTGCATGTATTTATTTTAAACGGTCGGAAGAGATATTTTGTGAGAATAGTACCTAAAGCCAAATATTTCCAACTTAGTAGAGGTTACTATAGTTCATTCTACTGTATTTTTCTGTCAGATAGCAAAACAAGTGAACGTTTATTTTGCAGGATTGTTTTTACGAAATGGAAAAATTTTTCGTGATGAGTTAGTGTTAATTATTATCTGTTTAAAAATAGATAGGCGTTTTCTGTGAAGGAATAAACCCTCGCCATGACGGTGGATTAAACACAACTATGAAGGAGAGGACGTCTAAAAAATGTTGCACACACTAGTTTCTGTTTATGTGTTTGTGCTTTTCTACGCAATCTCCGTTAAATGCAAGATCTCTGACCCTTATAAAGTACATGTGCTCCTCTTGATACATTTCTTTTGGTTGTCTGCACAGCTATTCGTATATTCTTCATCCGGATGCAACCGTCTCCATCCATCGTCATTGCTATTTTCCTTCAGTAAAGCACTTATAACAGTACTGCCAACTTACAGGACAGTCGCGAAATGCCGAATTTTGATTACAATTTTTACGTTTTCATTTGACTCTTCCATGTTTATTGTGGACATATATTATGCAAAGTCTCCAAAAATTGGCATTATGACCTGATTCCTCTGCCAATCCTTTTCTTTCTTTTGTCATTTACAGAGTTTTATTCAGCTCCATTTATTACCAATAGATGAAGCCCATAACTGTTCATACCTTACAACGATGCATTTACACCATTTCTAGCAATGACAGAGGCCACCAGAGCAGGCAGTATTTGTGGCGTTCCATCGTCCACTGTGAGCCAGTGGTGGAAACTATATCGAGAAATGTAGCAAGCTGCTGCGAGGAAGAGTATAGACCCTCCACGTATCTCTACAGAGAATGTTGACAGGGCACTCTTGGCGGGTGTCGAAAGAGAGTTTCTAACGCCCGTTGAGTACAAGGCTTGTCTTTATTCCCGGTTAGTGCACGGACTGTGAACAACCGTTGCAAGTATAGACGTGCAACAATTAAGAAAATTGTAACCTACCCCCCTGACAGATTGGCATTTGCAGAGCTCTTTGAAAACTTCGATTGGAGAAAGGTAATTTTCTCTGACGAAGTTACGTTCAGTATTGAAAGTCCTGTTATACTGTGTTTGTTGAGCGGGACTCGCTACAGCAGAAGCTATTTGGCCACTGGCAAAGAGTGGTTGAATGGGGGTGGATAGCTCGACATGGACAATGTAGCGTTGGAAAATCAGGCGAACTACACAAAGCATTAGTCTTTTCGTTTCTATTCTTTCTTCCTCTATTGTTTCGTTTTCTTTGTTTGTATAAGAGGATGGGATGCAGGTCTCTCTATATAAATATATTTATTTTCCCCCTTTTTATGAAAACAACAAATAAATAACTCACATTCATCATACAGTGAGCATAGTATCATAAAACATAATCTACGTGAGTGATTATATGAATAATAGCACTGATAAAAATATTACGTGAATCACCGGATTCAAACCTTCTCCTCAATTATCATCTCGACTTTTTTAACCCAGTACGTTAGCACTGGGCCATTTCTACAGTGGAAAGTACTCATTTCTGTTTGTATATTAATGTAACAAACTATTCAAATCCAAAGATTGTGTTTCTTGATAGAGTAATTTATGTTTGTTTGCGAAGAATGTACTTCCCATTAGTTATTTTACATTATAATATAATATATTGCTTTTCACCTGGATACACATGTAAACTGGGTGTTCATGTAGATAAGTAACACACACAGGAAGGCACAACAAAACATAATATATATTTCGAAACTGTTACGCTTTTCCTCAGTGTAAAGAAGGAAGTAATCAAAGCAACAAGTCTGATTTGTAATAGAACGCCTGATACTTAAGGCATTTTAATGTGCTGAATTGTTTTTTTTTTTTCCGTGTGGTACATAAATTGTAGGTTTAAAAAATCAGAAAGTTAGCTTTGTCAGCTGGATGGTTTGGCAATCTGGGACGAGGCACTCATCTTACAAGTGTGTGTAAGGTTTTTACCATAGATCGCAACAACTCCCTTAATAATGCGTATAGAAGGTTTCTTGGTAGTTACGTTCCCTTTAATGCTTTTAACATTAACTTTTAGAAGGTTTATCCCTCTCCATACCATATTTACTATCGATGGGCAGCATTTCATAACCTTCGATTTAATTCCTAAAAGCAAAAAAGCTGTTGCGTGGGAAAATGCTTTGCAAGAAGGGTTTCGATGAGAGATACATTACTTAGCGAACCTCTTGCTCGTGCAAGCAGCACAAGTAATATTCACTGTCTGCCCCGTACCGTAGACAATCTTTATTGCTTTGTGTCCTGTTATTTTGTACGCAGCATTACTGTGTTCACTTTTTTGTATACGATGCCATGGTTTCCTTTTAAAGGATGCTGTGTTATTGCACGAGTTGTCATTGTCCTCCCTTGGTCCAGAAATGTTTAGTGGCGATAGAAGCACAACTAGTGGATTTTCAAGCGTATATTCTAGAATGTGTTGTTCCGCATCTCCTCTTTGACAGAAACAAGAAATAGTTGCCATGAATTTGTAATAGCCCACGTGTTCACAAAGCAAGACACGTATAACTGCAATCTTAAATATCTCTTATAGTATTAATGATATAGTTCAGCTGTTCAAAGCACATAAGCGCCCACAAATCTAACCTATACAAAAATACTATTAAAGAATTAGTTTTTTCAGCACAAAGTTATATTTTTAATGGACCAGTAGCCACAATGCTGCATATGTTTAAGTACATAAAATAATAATGACAATATTATTATTTAATACGTGTTTTTAATGTAAATAGTTTACGGGAAATCTGTTTTTAGAGTTTATTCATTTAATGAAAATGTACTTTTTCTTTTCAAAATACACCTGCAATTCCACTGTTTGTCACCGAACTACGTAGAACATCACATTAATTAGAGGTAAATCGTGTATTTTTTTTTTTAATCTGCTTTTTCGATTTGGCTTCTTTATTTGAGATTTCTGAACGACGGTCAAGCATTTTATTCATCATCATTATTATTACTTCATTCCTTGTCCTAAATATCCATAGTTTATATTTAGCTGTAAAGTGTAAATTTTCTGAATTTTACCGGGTTGCAAAAAAGTTAGGTTAAGGAACTGGCGAGCATAGCTTAGTTTTATAATTACCGTAAAAGGGCGACCACTAAAACCATTTATTGTGTTTTCCGCGCTTTACAGCAGTTTTTACTATATTATACTCATAATGCGATAATCGAATTGGGGGACACAGAGAAGTATATTATAAAAAGATGTGGGTGCTGTTCTGGAAAATTACTAAATAAAATAAACCATTATCAAGGAGCAAATTACCATGCATAAATATTACCTCGAGTTTTTCATTCTTCTTTATTCATTTCTTGGCAGTGTTTTTTGCCGCATATGAACAGTTTAATATAACCTGACAATTATCACGAAGAAAGAAAGGAAAGAACTGGTTTTATTATTCGGTGGAACACGTTTCAATGCTTTTTAAGATGTTCCAGAAATGGAAAAGCTTGGAACTTCTAGGATCATGTGGTCAAAATCATTCAGGGGAATTCGACTCAGCATTACATTTTTTATCATAGTCATAACCTAGGCAACCAGAAAATTATTCGCTGGCTTAATGTACAGGAACGGGTATACCAACATAATCTCCAAGCGACTGTGACTTGAATTTTATCGTCAATATTAAATATTTTGGAATGTTTATATTTGGCAATAATTATTAAGGATTTCGATGGCACATACAAGCCTGATATCTGTTTAATATATTAAAAAAACAGTAATACATGTTCCCTGTTTGTGTTTAATTATGCCATCGCTTTATTTATGCAGAGCCATCTGAGGGAAATAAGACAGTACACCAAAATTCGTGACCTGCTCTCTCAGAGTTCGATCCCACGAAATATCAGCTCTTCTTACTATAATACTATGTCTAGATGCTCAAGATGGTGACTTTGTTGCAACACAACCTTGCAGTCTTTGATACAGGAATTTCTGCGCTCTTTTAGCATTTCAGAAGAATGTAACATTGTAAATTGCTTTTTATGATGCTGCATGTGGTGGTGTAGTCGGCACATTCTTGTAGACTACATCCTTCATGTTCCTCGATAGAAAAAAATATCAAGGACTGTCAAATCAGGAGATCTGGCAAGCTTCAATTAAATTCGCTTGATAGAAAACAAAAGATTGAGAAACAGCTTATTTGTATTATGGACCATAATAATATTCATTTGTTTTTAATAGATAAAACTTTGAAAATCGATTACTCATAAATTATTTGCATTAGTTACATGCAGTAAAGATTATTATTATTATTATTATTATTATTATTATTATTATTATTATAATATTTAGTTTCTTCTACACTTATGGCTATTAATTCATCAAAAACACAACAATAGTAATTTATTCGATCAGTATTAATTTTCTGCAGGTTAGATTTGTGAGCTCGTCTGTAGCAATAATAGTGCGTAAACGAAATATTTGAAGTGGCAGTTTTAAGGCCTCTCTCTCTGTACAGAACGAGTCAGAATAACACCGATCAACTCTAAGGCTGATTCGAGGTTCTATTTGAGCATTTTGTTGTGGGAACTATATGCCTGTAAACGCCTTGTTATTGAGCTATAGGGTATTAAAGTTTTTAAAAAGACGCGTCGGTTACATGAAATTCCACCGAACAGATCGCCAGAAGCATTGTTTTCCCCTTTGCGTTTTAGAATATCGCTTGTGTTTTGTTTTCAACGTTTTTTATATCATCATTAACATGCGTACATTTAAGTGCTTCAGATATTGCGTCGTACATTATATGGCGACTGCGGTTCCTACAAGAGGTACAGTTAGGCAATTTCAGTATACATCAGAACATATTAAAGTGTAAGGATCTTCAGTTTTACAGGCTATGGTAAAAATATTCGCAGAACTGGCAGATGTGCATTACGTTTATAGTTCTACTTGGGCTTTACCCAAGGAGACATTTGTCTCATCACCGCACCTTTACTGCCCTGCATCAACGACTGCGAGAAACAGAAAACTTTCCGAAAACAAGTGCAACAGTGTCTTTAGAAGAGAAGGTTCTTGACAGATTACATTATTCTCAGTCCACAAGCCAGTCTTCGGTTGCTAGAACTCTATGTGAGCAGCAGTTATATTCGTGTCATCTCACCTGAGTTCAAGCACTGGAGCCAGATGATTTTCCACCCCGACCACAGTTTGGCAGTGGTTTCTTCCTCATTGCATTCATCAACCAACTACAGCATATTGTGAAGGTAACTTACACGAGAGGACATGTACAACACACATAACAGCCATATTTGGGCACAGGAAAACCCAAGGAGCTGTTGAAGTTGGCAATTGCCAACACCAATTTGCAGTGAACATCTGGGCTGGCATTTTGAATGGCTTACTCGTCAGGATCTATTTACTACTTTCATGTTTTAGGGGGCATTACCTACTTACTGTTTTTACAGCATTCTTTGCCAGAACTTCTGGAAGATATTCCTTTAGTAACACAGTTAATGTGGTTCCAAGAGAATGGGGTACCTGCGCATTATTCCGGTGACTTAAGGTATTTCTTAAGCGTAATGTGCCCTGTTTGCTGGATAGGTAGAGGAGCACCGACATTATGGCCAGCGCGTTCGCCATATCTAACCCATTTGGTTATTTTTCTTTAGGAGAATGTTCAGACTCTTGTGTACAAACGTCGGTTAATAGTGAAGAGGAGATGATGGCCAGGAACTTTGTAGCATTTGACGCTATTCATGATAATGCGTGTATTTTTGAAAGAACTTGAAAGTCATTACAATGACGCTATCACAACGGTCGGCATTTTAAAAATATTTTATAAATACTTATGCACTTGTTAAGTTTTTGCTTTGTTATTGTAGTGCAATATAATTAAATAAAGATTCACAAGTTACTAAGCCAATTTAATAGTTTTTCGCTTTTTTTTAAAACTAACTCCCCCATCCTTAGCGAAAGAGAGATGATGTCAGTCCTGGTGATGTAGTGGTAACCGTACTTGCCTTCTAAACCCAAGATCGCGGGTTCAAGCCCGGTCAGAACCGATGGATTTTTTTTCGGGCGTACAAATCCTAAGTATGGCTTCCTTCGGAAGGGAAGTAAAGCCGTGGGTCCCGTGTCGTACATTTACGGCACGTAAAAGAACCTCAACCCTGAAAAAAGAGGCCTCTGAGCAAAATTTGTCGGCCGTTTCACGCTGATGACCTGAAATATTAAAGAGCGTCCGTAAATTAAAAAAAAAAAAAAAAAAAAAGCAGCGAAAGATGCGTAGCGTCCTGTTAGGAGGAATTTCATCTAATCCGGCGTGAATTTTGAAAAACGTAGTTCTCTAACTCGATAACAAAACATTTTCAGGCAAACATTCCCTGTAGGAAAATACTAAAATAGATCCCCTGCCTGAGTTGTTCGATAGTATTCACCTTGTATATGTTTATGCAATATAGATTTCTGAAAGTATAGCTATATATTATATTTTTATTATTTTTATCCCGATAATAAATCAGGTTTCATAAATACTATAATTAAATATCAATTTCTTCATAGGCTCTAGACTCAAGTTACAATGTTATGAATGAAGTGGGCATCTGATACAGTATTTTAAACTATTAATTGATAGATTAAGCAATCTGCATAGAAACAAGAATCGTGTTTAAAACGGAGAACGAATTGTCTGTTGAGGAAGCTTACAGTATCTGTGAAAGAATTTGACCCGTGGAGCTCATGGTAGATATTAAACAGGAATTAATTACAGATGGGCGGAGATGAACGTGAAAGCATATGGGTATATTTCATATTTATGCACCTGCAACAGGTGCGTACTGTGTTGCTTTCTAATGTTTCAATGCATAATGGAAAAGCGAGTAATAAGCGGAAACATGGACATGACTGAAAACACCTCTAGACCTATGCTCAATAATCGAGTTATACGCTTAGATACTCTTGCTTTCAATTTGGCAGTTCCTACATTGCTGAGGTTATTAGGATCTGATGTAAGAGACCGTTATATTCCTACTTCCGACTGATTTGGGTCACTCCATTCGGGCAAAGGCAGCTTGTAGCTCGTTCGAGCTCATCAAGGTCCGGGATCTAAGGAACGTTGCATTAAAATATGAAAGAAAAAAGAAAAGAAATCCGCGCACATTACTGAAATGTTTGGATAAATTGGAAATTTCCCCTCGAAAATTTAAAATATGTTTGTAAATGTAGAGAATAATTGTATTTAAAATTCAAAATGATGAATTAATTTAAATTATGGCCCATTTTGATAGCTGCCAACTTGTAATAAAATTTCATGTGAAACTCAATAATAGACATGTGCAGAACAAGCTTGCAGTGTTGTAACGAATTTCGCAGTTGGAGCTATTTCTATGGTTAATCAGTCAACATTTTACTGTGAAAGGGTGGTGTGCTTGTGGGCTCTTATCGAAATGAATGAATGGCGTTTAACGCCCGTTTTTGTTACAAAGGCACCACAGGCAATGGATATATTGGGAAAGGATTTGTTTTTAAGGAAGGAATCGTTCCAGGCCTAAGTTTAGGGTACCTCCCCGGCATTTGCCAGTTATGAGGACTGAGGAAAACCTGGAAAAAACCTCAGTCAGGGAGGACGGTCCTGGCGGGATTAGAACCCCAGACCTCCCGCTCACAAGTCCGCGCCTTAACGACCTCGGCCATTTGTGGCGGTCGCTCTTATCGAAAGAAGGCTATACCGAAATAAAATGTCTAAACAACAAACTTCATTCTTTTCTAATAAAAGACAAGAGTATTGCAAAAGATAATGCTAGTGATGGTGAATTGCTTAGTGATTCTTTGGTTTCTCAGTCTTCTAACAGAAAGTGTACTATTTCTGATCAAAATGTAAAAAGTGTTCAGCGCGAGATTAAGTACTGGTAAAAATGGGAGTTTAAGTACAATATGCTGTACTTTGACTGGACCTTTTGAAAATTATGTTAAATGATATTGAACCTCTTATAAAAACCAGAAAGCTTTGTTTATTTCTGTACCTTTCACTAAATTTAGAAAAGCTACCAAGTACGGGAAAATTAGAAAGCACGCCAAGGAGGGGGGGGGGCAGAAGTAAAAGCCGCTGTACTTAAAATTTGTAGATTACAGGAATTAAACGCCCCAGTTCATACACAAATAATTCAACAAAATGAAATTGAACATCTTTGAATCGCAAGCTGCGTCTTCTTTAATTCGAAGGTTTATTTTCGTAGTAAGGAAGAGACCCCCCACACAAGGAAACGTGAACCTCTAATTCTAAGATATTACTAAAAAGCAACATTAACCTTGAAAAGTGCAATGAATTTCAGAGTGAAAATCCACACATGTTAAAAAACATGGTGCTTCAGAATTATTAAATAATGTTGGTGAGGTTCTATTCTTCGTAATACTTTTCATTAATGGGAGAGTCGGTCCTGGTGGTGTAGTGATTACCATACTTGCCTGGATTTTTTTCCGGCGTAAAAATCCTAAATATGGCTTCCTTCGGAAGGGAAGTAAAGCCGTGGGTTCCGTGCCGTACATTTACGGCACGAAAAAGAACCTCAAGCCTGAAAGAAGAGGCCTCTGAGCAAAATTTGTCGGCCGTTTCACGCCTTGATTTGAATGGAACGCTGATGACCTGAGATGTTAAAGAGCCGTCCGTAAATAAACAAAATCAAATAATTAATGGGAGAAGAATCTACAAATGTTTATAACCAAAGCAAACTGTCTTGCTAGTTCATTATATTGCGCCCTCTCCGTATTTTGAAGTGACGGAAAGTTTATATGTCTCGTTGAGCTGGAGGGTACTACATCTAAATGTGTATTCACAACGGTTGATAGTGAACTTAAAAATAAACAAAATAAATAAAAACACGAAAACTTTGTTACAATAAATTAGTAATATGCTCTCTGGATTGTGTTGCTAATTTTAGTGGTTCTGTCAACGGGATCTGCGCTTTGTCGATTGCTGTCACCAACTGTAGGAATAAACGCCGTATAATAAAACGCACATCACATATTGTTATAATCTTTTTCATGTTTCTCCTAAACGAGAAAGTATATTTCGAACGAAATTCAGCGAGCTTGAAAACAACCTGTTTAAAAAATATCCGAAGCAGTTGACACTCGCTGGTTGATTATTATTGTACAGTTCAGTTCCTGCACTACAAGTCTATGTCATGTCATGGAAACATGTACCCAAATCGTTGCGCTTTTAGCAAGTTTGGAAAGGGGGATCTTTATAGAAACAATGCAGTACAATTTCATTGTAAATTTAGTGCTTTGGTCGAAACATTAAATGCCGTCTCAAACTTAAATAAAAATTCTGCGAAAACAATCATTATTTTTTTTTTTTTTCAATTCTCTGTGCTTGTTTCTGGAACTCTGGAACATTTAAGAAACATGAACATAGTGCGGAAAGCGAAACATTTAATAAAATTTAAAAAACTAGAAGTTAAAAAGTGATTCTTTGCGGAAGGCAAATGACAAAGTATAAAAAATGTAAGGAAAGTTGTGGAAAGCGCAGTTAATGAATTGGAACAAAAGTTCAACGAGAGAATTAAGTGCATATTTTGAAAGTTTTAAAGCATTTCAAGAGTTTAGTGAAAATGGTTGTAAAGAACTTTGCTCTCTGCTAGAATTTTAAAATGTTGACGCTGTTATTAAGTTGCTCGTAATAAATGTCTTCTGATGTTGCTTCTTTTTTTACCTTAAGGACCAAAATCGGCTATGAGGCTCTAACGCTGAATGTGTTTCCATTGATGGTTAAGAGAAATCATTCAGCACCATGAACAGGGTGATGACAAAATTAAGAAATAGGATGGGTCAGGACACGCTTCAAACTTGTGTCAAGGCCTCAACTGAAGGAAACGAGGAACCCACGGAAAGTTTCATTAATGAAGTCATCCAAAGACATTGTCTGTAAAAAGATCCCGACGCATTAGTTTTCTGTTACTGCTTGTTTAATATTTTTATTGACTCTTATAATTTCATTCTTAAAGATAATTATAATAATTGTACCAAGTTTAATTACATATCAGAGATAAAGAGAAATTTAAAAGTATTAATATCGGTATTATTTAATTAGAATTACCAAAATTTGAAGCTATGCCCCCTTCCCTGTGAAGTTTGACATTCCTCTTCTCGTTTCTTTCTCTTTTTTTTTATGTATTTAACGTCCGTTTTTACGACTGAAGCACAACAGGCGATGGACACTGATAATACATGAGATGAAATGATAAACTGGGAAAGGATTTTTTTTAAAGAAAGGAAACGTTCTAGGCCTAAATTTAGGGTACCTCCCCGGCATTTGCCATTTATGAGGATTGAGGAAAAATCTGGAAAAAACGTCAGTTAGGAAGGACGGACGGTCCTGGTGGTATTCGGCAGTTCAACATTTATTTATATAACTGTAAATATGATAATACATTATATATAAGAGCATGTTTTAGGTCATAAATGCATAATTTAAGGAAAATGTCTGTTTATTTTAGGCCATAAGATTACAGTCCTAATCATCATATGGTATTACTAGGGGCGTTCTAAAAGTTCACGGTCTGACCAAGAAAACACAAGATTTAAGATAAAAGTTTTTTATATTATTTTTAATAAGTTACCTTGTAAATTAATTCATTCAGTTCAGCGACTTACCAACTTTTTAACACTCTCAGCAAAATAAGATTCGTCCAACTGTGAAAAATAAGCATCTCCTCAGCGTCAACCTAATCATTTGATGTTAGTTTTTGCCAACTCAGCCATTTCTTCAGGTTTAAGAACAAAACGTAATCGCTGGGAGCCAAATACGAAAATGGCGGATATAGAAACACTTAGAATCGAAGATCATGCAGTTTTGCAGTAACAGTGTGTGAAGGTGCATTATTGTAATGAAAGAGAAATTTCCTTTTCCGCAAGGAATGGACGTTTAGCATGATTAGCATCCGTCGGTTGGTCTAATAGTGAAGCATAATACTCCCCGGTGATGTCCTGCCCTTCTGGGGGTAGCCTACGAGCACCACACCATGAGAATACCAGAAAACCGTAGCCCTGACCTTTTCTGCGGATGTAACTGTTTTTGCTTTCTTTGGGACACTTTCGCCTTTTGCCACCCACTGTTTGGACAGCTCCTTCGTCTCTGGTGTGTAATGATGAATCCATGTTTTATTTAATGTTATGAAACGTCGGAGAAACTCACTGGAATTGCGTTTAACAAGTCGAAACACTCTTGAGCAACGTTCACTTGAATGCGTTTTTGGTTCAAGTGGCACACATCAAGCTAAAGCTTCCTCAAACTCAAAATTTAGTTTAAAATATAGTGGACACTGCCTATCGAAGTCTTTGCAATATCAGCCAACCCGCGTACCTCCAATCGACGATCATTGTGTACGACATTGTGAATTTGTGTTACAATCTCGTCGGTCATAGCAGTTTTGAGACTCCTGGGCGCTCATCATCTTGAATGAATGACGACCACACTTAAATTCAGCAGCCCATTTTTTACCCAAACGAAAGATAAGATTCCTTATGTATTTCTGTTGGAATTAAACCCTTCAAAGCTCGTATTTCGGTTTTATGTATATTGTAGAAAATGTTAACACTAGTTTACATGATCGTCACAAACAAGTGACCACACTTAGCGTCTGAAACTTTACAGCTTGCCATCTAAAGGATGATACTTAACAACTATCATAGTAATTTGGCCATCTTCACAACATCTTTGTGTCAGGCCGAGAAAGTTTAGAACACCTCTCATAGGCCAACATTCAAAATAACATCAGACAGCATAACCTTAGAACAACTTACAGGAACTTTAACAAAAAAGAACAGGACATTCTATAAGATTTAAAATTGAACTGAAGCAGACAATTAATTATCTGCACACGTTGAGCCGAAATTTTTTGAGGACAGGTAGGTACATTCAGCTAACAGATGATAAACATGATCCAAATATATACAGAATGTTTAAACTGAGTCGCATATTTTACAGCAGTGCTAATGAACATGTCCCAAAGCAAATATCTATTTAGAGCCATTGTCATCATTATAGATGCTCTATGTAGTCCCAATTATTTATCAATTGCTCCTTACTACATATCTAAGAGAATTCAGCATTATTGTGATTTGCAGACATCCTTGAATACATGTACTTGTGTTTGATGACCTTGAATGAATGGACCATGGTTTTAAATGGGGCAGAGAAAAATTTCAAAAGGACTCGAATAGGCATACTAATGAATGCGAAGAGAATGCTGTGATGCCCCAACGTGCGTGCACCCCATCCCAGTCTGGCAGACAATTCGTTTTACTCTTAGAACACACGGCCAGTTCGTCACCGTTCTGCTCGTGCCCCTGCGGGTCGCTCGAGTATTTACAGCTGTTCATATTGAGTTGCAATGAATAAGAATGCTAAGAACATCCATAAGGGACGATAACGATTGGTGGTATTGGGTTTAGGTTCTACATTCATCACAACCTCTACAATCTACTGTTGAAATGTGGTCTTTTTTAAACATCCTTTTAGTTAATGTTAAAGTTTTAGACATTAGAATCGTAAACAAAGAAATCATTACCATAAACATACTATTCAAAAAAAAATAATAATAATAATAAGAGAGCTAAAATATGGTCAAAAATATCTCCGAAGTTTTAAAAAAACAGTACTTTTCGAATATTATTTGTTGTGATGCATATTTCATTAAAACATGAAGAAACCTAGGACATTTGTATTTATATTGCCCTTAATGGACATAGTTCCAACATTGATTACAAAATGGTGTTTTGTAAAAATGTTTACCACAGTAGCAGTGACTAAATCCATAATCACAGTTCATCGACGCTTTCCAGCAGGATCCATGAACAGATAAATGTATCGTATGCGCAATTTAAAAGAGTTTGGTTGTATGTGCACCTAAGTCCGTGTACGTGCAGCGTGTGCGGCAATGCTACCAAAGTAGCTAAAAACATTCAAATGGTACATATTTGAAATAAATAAAAGAAAATTTATAGTTGGTGCATAATTTGTCATGGTACGAGGGTAGGTCCAAAGGTTTCCTATCCCGCCAATAAGGAGTATTGCCTTCACAAAACCCTTATCTGGGTCATACCTTATCTGTTAAGTAAATAATTGCAGCTGTTATCTCCGCTCCCCTGTGTTCACTTATTCAGATATCGTTGCATAAAGAATGCTATGTAGAAGATTGTAACATGTTCAAAATGGAGTATCCAGCTGTTAAGTTCTTCTCAAAAGAAGGACTTACTTCAAACAAAATTAAACAGTCATTGGAAGATGTATATGGGAAAGCACCCCTTTCATATTCTACCGTAAAAGAATGGGCCAAACTTTTTCGAGTGGGTCGAGAAAGCATTCAAGACGAAGAGCGTGCAGGTCGCCTCTTGTACGTGCTCAGTCCTGAAAACATCGCTCGCTTTTGTGGAAGGAGAAATAGCAGCAAGGTTGGGCCTTTCTAAAACAACAGTTCTTCGAATTATTCATGAACATTTAAACATGAATAAGGTTAACGCAAGATGGGTGCCTAGACTTCTTTTCTCAATCCAAAAGCAGCAACGAGGCAGGCATTTGTCAGGCATTTCTGGAGCTCTGCATTGGCAACGAGAGAGAAGTTCTGCAAACCGTTGTTACAGGAGATGAAACTATGGTCCTCTACTATGGTCCCTTGTCCAAAAGAGAATCAATGGAGTGGCGTAAACCTGGCGAAGCACAACCTCTAAAGCTACTCAATCAACCAAGAAGATCATGGCCATAATCTTTTGGGACTGTGAAGGAATACTCTTCATTGACTTCAAGGAGAGGAACACCACAGTAAATGGGGAGTACTATGCTGGCCTACTGCTCAGGCTACGTGCTTCCATCAAAGAGAAAAGTCGAAGAAAGCGAGTGGTGGAGTGCGCCTTCTTCACGACAACGCGCCTATGCACACAGCTCTTGTTGCAAATGAAGCTATGAAGAAATGTGGTTTCAAGGAGATCGACCACCCACTCTACAGCCCAGATCTACCTTCCACCGACCATTTCCTGTTCTCAAAACCCAAGAGGAACCTTCGAGGAAGGAAATTTAAGTGTGACGAAGAAGTGATGGATGCAATTTATGCCCCTTTTGCAAACAAGACTTCTATTTGGTAGGGGGGGGGGTTAAATGTTAATTCAAAGTTGTGAGGAGTATATTGCAATAAAAGGTAACTATATTGAAAAGTGAAATATAATTTTTTGTCTTTATCATACCTAGAAAATATTTAGGCCGGAAACTTATGGACCTACCCTCGTATTTTCATTAGTATTACATTGTAAAACTTTGGATATAATTTAGGCTACCCTACATTTTCGTAAAATCGTATGCTACAGCTCTAGTATGCTTAAGAACAAGATGATCTCATAGAATATTCTAGAAACATACATAAAATAACATTTTGGGGGGATTCTGATTGAAATGCTTTTACGTTTTATTTACCTCATTTTCATTGCCTTTCAAACTATATGCGTACATTAGGGATGCTATTTGTTTTTAAGTTATATCAGTGTGTTGCAAAAGCGAATATAGAATTTAACTTCAAACAGGAAGCAAAATGAGATTAACAGCTTTCTAGGTCACCATTGTCTTAAAGATGTCGGAAACTGAATTACAAAAAGAAGAAAGATTAGAAGGGATTGTTGATGGGAACGGTCCAAACCCCGAGAACATCACGGAGTAAAACTTTAATCTTGAGCTCACTTTCTCTCATTTATGATACTCATTCGGTGAAATAATAATGGAAGAATATAAAGGAAGAAATATAACATAATAAAAAGGCGTTCTTATTTACTTGGCGCAGTACAATTATCTTGTCTGACAACAACTGTGCCAGGCTATTTCCGGCTCTACCTGTCTATCTTCGGGACATCAAAAAGGAGACCAACACGAACGAAATTCCAAACGCGGTGCCATTTGTGAACTTTCTCTTTTCATTGTGTTGTGTTTTGTACCAAAAAGGAAACGGAGGGAAAGAACAAAAGCAAGCCGAAATCTGTTTATACCTTGGGGTGCTTCCGCACGCTCGTTACGAGGTTAAACGTGATTATAAACAAAACAAAATCTCTTTGGGATGAACATGTTTCAGTATGTTGTCCGTGCTGTAACAAGGCTCTAGGTCCTAAGTTCAGTAGAAATGTTGCTCTCCGTCACTCGTAACTTCATAAGTATGGCCCAGAGTCTTAAGTTGTAACCTGTTCTATTCGCTGCTGTTAAGTTTCACACAAATGCAGTAAAATATGGAAATGTTTTCGAGTCTAACAGGACTCCGAACCTAACCTAACCTAACCTAAGTAACAAGGAGCTCAGTTTCTCTCCAGGGAACATGCATACCCGGGATTATAGGATGAGTACCTTAAAGAAGAAAAGCTGTTCAAAATGTTCGACATTTGTGTTACTATTTAAATGTTTTATACAGTTCTTCTTCTCCAGTTCTTGTTAATTTAGTTACATTATTCGAAGAGTTACCGTGTTTTTCATTTTATTATACATTATATATCACATATGTACCCAATGTTGAGTTCGCATTGCCTCATATTAAGAATATGTGGGCTAATGCTATATACGAAGCTTTAGGAAAACGTAAACAAATGTTTAAAAAATTAATAATTTGGATTGAACATATAGCTAATTATATTCAAGATAAAAAGAAATCATATATAAAATATTTAAATAGTAAGAGGGATCAAGATAAAGTAGAATATAAAAGGAAGTGCATAATAGTACAGAGGGAAATAGTGTATTAAAAATACCAATTTGAGCCCAATATGTAAATGGCATTAAACAGGCTTACGTTGTCAGTCATAAAAACAAATTTTTTACAATGATCAATATGCTCAATAACAACTAAAAATATATTTCTAAATGTTATATCAAAATAAAAAAAAGGAAAAATATTTCAAGAATTTATAGACAGGAAACGAACAAAATAATACCTCTACTTATAATGGAAAAATTCAATATTTCTTTACTGGAGCATATACCGGATAGAAGGCAGTCCTAGCAGTATCCATATTAATGCGAAGAAATAACTTTCTGGTGGAGGGAGGGGAGGTAAATAGACGGATTTACATTCACCTACGGAAACAACTGAATATCAATTTATGTAAGCCGGGGTGGCGTGTGTGGGAATTTGAAACTAGTGGAGCAAATTAAATTAGAAAAATAAGTGAAATCAAATATATGTGCAGAATTGTGGTTAGAACATTTTGCTGAGGTGTATGAGGAGATAGCGCAAACAGCTATGTTAGGGATTTCAACTATAGAGTTGCAGAAAGGTGTTTTCTAGAAATGTTAGACAGAAATTTGGCAAAATGTGATATTGTCTGTGCCATAAACGGGCTGGAAAATGGAAAAGGGGAGCGAATGAGCCACCAGGAGAACTCTCGAAGCACTTAGAAGTAGGAGGGATGGTGTGTATCATGATAACAGCTCGTAACAAATTGTTTAATGAGAGATGCTATCCTGACCATTAGCTATTCGACCGCTATAAAAAAGAAAAGGGGGAGTCAATGTACCGCGCTATTATCACTGCTTTCGGTACTGGAAAAAGTTTACTGTAGGATTATGTAACCGCATAGGCTCATGTTCTAAACAATTTAACAAAATATCACAATTTCAGGCCGGTTTAAGAGAAGACTATTCAACTGTAAATAATATTTTCTTACAGGTTCCAGTAATAAACGGCTGTTCGAATTGAAAAAGGGGAAAGCCTTTGTTGATTTAAAATGGCATTTGTCACTGTGGAGAGAAATGCATTATGGGATAAATTATGGCGTAAGGGTGTTTTTAGCAAAATGATCTAGGTTCTAATGGCACAATACACAAATATTAGATTCTGCATCAAACTGGACCAAATTTTGTTGTTTTGGTCTATTTAAGGACGCTCTTTAACGTCTCAGGTCATCATCGTCCCATTCTATTTAGGACGTGAAACGGCCAATAAATTTTGCTCAGAGACCTCTTCTTTCAAGCTTGAGGCTCAAAATAGAATGTAGTATAAAGATAAGTAATATTCTCAGAATTCTTGTACATGGGTTATTTTGTTTCTTTAGAAATGAAAAACTTGGGCAAAGTTTCTCGTGTGTAATAAAATAGTTTTAAAAGGGAGCATAATACTAACATTATTGCGATAATGGATAAGAAGTTTTGTGTTATTAATTGAATAGTAATTCATTCAAGTGTCGTAAATCTTCGACACGGGACCCAAGGCTTTACTTCCCTTCCGAACGAAGCCATACTAGAATCTTTAGGCCCGAAAAATATCCACCGACCCTGGCCGGGATTGAACTCGCGATCTTGAATTTAAGAGGCAAGTATGGTTACCACTATACCACCAGAACCGACAAGTTGGATCAAAATTGTATATCTGAGAGTCGGGGAACGTTAGGGGAGCATTTTGTTACCTCCATTGTTTACTTTATTTATTGATGACATCATAGACATGTTTAGCTGGGAGTAGATGAATGCTTCAGCAATAAACGGCACTAAAATTCCATGTACATCGATGATTTATTAATCTGCGCATTATTTTTTGAGGGTCTACAGAAAGGATTCTACAGATAAGAGGGTTGATGCAACAAACGAAGAATAATCGAGAACTTCAATAAAACTAAAACTATTACTTTTAAAAATGGGCTAGTTTACAGTAAGAATGAGAAATGGAAATACCAGGGCAATGAAATAAAAAATAGTGTGATTATCTAGGTGTATCTCTTATATGAATGGAAGTGAATTAAACACATGGACACACAAGTGTAAGATGTTTTGCGCTGATGTTCCTGTAACTATTATGGAGAATGTGGTAAGCTCCGTCTTGTTCTATGGCTCTGAGATAAGAAGCTGAGAGAAAGCTGCCATACCTCTAATGTTAGCATAACTGAAATTGTTTTCTTTATTTGAAGAATGTGTCCCTTTACTCCACCAGATTTCTTCCAATGGGGGATGCTGAAAAGAAAGTATATCGCAACAGGTCAAATAATCTCCAGATGAAAATATTACGTGGGAAATTGAAAGTATGACTCCCTATTGATTGGTGAAAACTTCTGTAACATGAGTAGGTGTGTGCAGGCGTACTTTAGTGCTAATGGCATCTGCTATGAGATCGTGTTCTTCGTACATGAAGGTATGTTCATGTCAAATGCCACTGAAACACATTCGTTAGTTGGAAAATTATAAAGGACATTAGAGGCTGAGAGTGAATTAAACACATGGAAACATGCATTATATTCAATGTGTAGGTGTGTGTGTGTGTTTGTGTATACACACAAACCTATGCTTTTTTTATTTTTCATTTTAAATGGCTTACATTAAGATTTACGTCATTACGTTGTGATATTTCACAGTATTGTGTTTTAGAAAAGATAGCGTTCACAAAAGCGGAAATAGCCCACACGATTCTGCCGTATGGCGCGTCTACCAGTTTCTTTAATGAAAGAAAAGAAATTAGAAATATAACTCTTTGCAAATGGTTCTACGAAACAAAAAAGAGAATGGTAATACAGGAAGGAGTTAATGTGATGGCTACGTTGTAAATCCACGCATTAGCTCCCATGGGGAATCTGTCCTGCTTAGAGCAAAGCTTTTAAGTTCCTTATTAATAAATTATATCTGCGCAGTAAAGTTTTACGACGCTACCTCATTAAATGCGGCAAAGTCTACGCTGTTCTATTTCAATCTTTTTAATGTTTGCAACCGAGAAGCACAAAGTAGGTTGTCTATTTGCAGTGCACCTGGGTATTACTAAATGAATTTCATTCAAACCGAAGCTAATACTTCTCTTTGCAAAGAGGATCACTGTAACATTCGTTATAACTCATTTTTGTATTTTAACGAAGTAAACAGTAATAAAAACTAAATTTGAAATGTTATACAATATATCATTTGTTTATAATATTTAATAAAATAAATGAAAAGATCACAAAGTAAATACTATTTAATACATAATTGTTTTTTCATTGAAAATGTATTCTACTTATTCTACTTAAATATATAGTCACCAAATTAAAAGATATGCTTTAATCACCTAGTGGTATTACTTTTAATGCATTGGCATGTTGCTGACTTGGTCTCACTCCATTTTTGCCCACTTCTGCTGTAATCGTCTCTTTAGGTCTTCATTAGCGTTTTCCTCACACTAGTGTCAAGTATCGAATAGGTCCGGGTTTCTAGTACTTTGAGACAAATCTACAAAAGCCACGTTCTCCCCGTAGGAGCCATGTTTAGGATTGTTACCTTGATAAAATCAGGTTTGCCTTATTTCATGTTTGTTTATACTGCTATGTAAATTTGTTTTCTATATGTGAGATACAGCCACTGATTCATAGTATCTAAAACAAAGCCATCTCTCCCACCCCAGCTGATAACATGCATCCCCACACCATGTTTTACTGCATGCTGGAGATTCTGTTTTTCTAGCTCCATGTTAGATTAGCTCTTCTGTCTAACGATGTACAATAATTTTTTTTTCCGTCACCTAGACTACATTTGGTTATCTTTTTACTGTACTCCTTTACAAATGCTATTTTTGTCACATATAGAGCTTCTTCCTCGGTACTTTGTTATTGTAGCCTCTACTCCTTAGGATTTTCTCAGGATAAACCTGTCCATCCTTCTACTGCAATTTTCGGTGTACTTAATCTTGGATTTTTCTTGCCTTCCTTGTACAAATATGTTGCTATGTTTCTACCACAGTTTCCCCTTCATGGCAAAAATGATAACTTATTGTTTGAAGGTAAAGTTGTGGTCTTTGTGTTCCATTTCTATGCACAACATTCGCCAAGAGAAATAAACATAACGGTTTAATGACAAATGAAGTTCAGCTGTGTATAAAACAAATGAATGGCGCTGGTTAACAGTGACGGAATTCTAAAGCTGCATGCTTTAGATCTTTAGACAGATAAGTAGATAGGTATTGCCGTTGAACTATTAAAAAAAAAAAAAAAAAAAAAAAAAAAAAAAAACCACTCTCTTAGTTAAATATTATCTTAACACTTTAAAATGGAATTTGTTACATTCAACATTTTTATAGCTAGTTTGTTAACAATTCTACTTGTGGTGGTGACTGAAAATTTAACGGTATTATAATTGTAAATCTTGTCCCGTAAAATAATTATGCACTTATCTATTTAAGATACATAGTTCTGAATTCTTGTTACGAAATTGCTGCAAGGTATATCAATAGGCCAGTTAGGGTATATGTATTGTATTGTATGCTGAGAAGCATTTATCAGTAAATCCCTTAGTTTAATATAAAAATTTTTATCGCACTATTTATTATAAACACACTGTAAACATCAGTAACAGAGCCCCAATTTAGTATATTGTATGATAAAACATATTTCACTATCCCAAATTAAATAGTAACTTATAATTGTCAAGACAGATTTTTAAACACGCTGTATTTAATTTATTAGATCTAAAATCTATATAGATCTCCCAGAATAAATGACTGTCTAACATAATGCTTAAAATTTGAGCTATCATTATAGAGCATCAGGTAACATTATCTCACATAAAATTAAAGTAAATGAATTGCTAAAGTATAAACAAGCAGTTTTATCTGCATTCGCTATTAAATTATTACGAAGCTGCACACCACTATTTAAATTCAACACTAATTACTTTACGCATCAAACAGTTTAAATCACTTGCACTCTCTGCTACTGATGTATCATTAGCGTACATGGTAAGACATTCAATATTAAGACGATTATCAAGATTATTTATATGCAATATAAAACGTATGGAACCCAAAGTGTCCTGTGGGACACTGTAATCTAAAGGAAAGGTCTCGAATGCATTGCTAATAATTTCCACCATATATTATCTATATTTAACAAATGATAAAATCCGTTCATCGGCTACAGCTGTAATACCTGACTTAATTTAACTTTCAAAAACCATCATATATATAATCAAAGGCACTGCTTAGATCAAAGAATATATCAACAATATGTAAGCTATTGTTAAGGCAGCTATATACAAAATCAATAAATTTAACACATATCATTAAAGCAAACTGATTTTTAGAATAAATATCGATCTTACTAAAAACAAAAGTAATCCTAAGAATTAAGTTTTTTTTTTCCAAATATTTTGGAAATGGAACTAAATAAACTAATTGATCTATAGTTGCTCACATCATTGGAATAGCCTCTATTCTTGATTGGCACAAACAGTCTAACTTTTAGTCGGTTCTGGTGGTGTAGTGGTAACCATACTTGGTCTTCTAAACCCAAGATTGCGGGTTCGATCCCAGCCAGGACCGATGGATTTTTTCGGGCATAAAAATCTTAAATATGGCTTCCTCCAGAAGGGAAGTAAAGCTGTGGGTCCCCTGTCGTACATTTACGACATGTAAAAGAGCCTCAAACCTGAAAGAAGATGCCTCTGAGCAAAATTTGTCGGCCGTTTCACGCCCTGAATAGAATGAATGGGACGCTGATGACCAGAGATGTTGAAGAGTGTCCGTAAGTAAGCCAAATCAACAAAATCTAACTTTTAAGACATGAGGAAATGGTCAATTTGCAATACACAAATTGAATAAATATGTGAGAGGCATAATAATACTATAAATTACAGTCTTTATCATGTTTACGGTTATACCGTTATTACCAGTCTTTTTCTTCCTTTTTCTTTCTTTCTTTTTTTTTTCTTTTTTTTTTTTTTTTTTTTTTTTTTTTTTGCATTTTTAAATTGATTAGTAACTTGTTCAAATTCTATTTCGGCTACATTAAACAGTGCCGTGGTAGCAGCAACAATGTGGCAAATATGCATCGGCTAGACATAGCAGTAAAATTGTCATTTAATTTGCTTCTTATCGGTGATTCAAAATGTTCACTCGCTGCAGAATTAGGAGTATTAGTATGTTTGTTACCATACTTTAATGTCCAATTAGTTTACCTCTCATTAGACCGAGCTCATTGTTTTTTGTATTCCATACCATTTTAATCTTGTTATCAGAATGGAAATTGTATTAGAAAATTAAGAATATTTAGTACTAGTAATTAATTGTTTATTTGGAATGTAGCATTCTTATATAACACATTCATATGTTCACAGTTTAACAACATATCTTTCAATTTTCTGCTATTTTTATGCCCTCATTCACATTTTGTTTAATTTAACGGGTACAGATTTTTTGGTTTTCGAAATAAGAGGGCAAACAATATCAAAATAATACAAAAAAATTGACGAAAGCTGAGTTGATATTAATTGCTTTATAACCTTTATTTCACAATACATTGCTGAAAGACAATTTAAAAGTTGTAAAGTTATTTATTAATACAATCCCTCTAATTGTATTCGATAGTTTAAAACATATTACAGTTCTGTAGTAGGCACAATGCATTAATCTTCCTACAAACAGCGTTATTACTTGTTATTATTTTTTAAAATTGAATATGTGATCAAGAGAGCATCTGTATTATCTCGTTTAAAGGCAAAATGTTTACTACATAACATTTTTGTGCTAAGCTTTTTAGTCTTCTCCAACCTTCATTTCCGTTGAAAGAGCAGAGTAACAGAAAATATGTTTAGCGGTTATTCAAGGCGGTAAATTTAGGTTTCGTATTTAATTGAAAAATGTCATTCCGCCTGGTAGCATATTTTGTTAGAAATCAATGATAAAGTAGCACACAAAGTTCTTTACAAAAATTATATTATTTATCATTATGTGCTGCTTTTCTATAATTTCCATTAATCACAAATGTTCACATTTTTAACGGGACCTACAATGGCAGTACAATTTTAGATATTGTTTGTTTATGCAAAAGAAAAAACTCAGAATATTATTTTTAATTCTTGCCCTCTCACATTCTGATACAAATGACACGTTTTACTTATTTAAACCGCGAGAAAAAGCATAACATGCTATAAAATATATTTTGAGCTATAATAATGGAAAAAATTAAATTGTACAAAAACTTTCTTTTGTAAAAGTGAAAGTTCCACCACAACTTGGTAACAGTTGCGAGATAAAGATTGGTAAACAAAAATGCATTACTATTTTCATGTCTAGCATAGAAAATTATGATTTTCCATGCAAGTAAGGTGCCGAGTTCGGAATTTTGAAATGAGCGCGGAAAGATACTTTTCATGCGAGACGAGAATATTTATGTTTTTATATACCAGAAGTATAATAGTTATTTAGACTACTAGTTACAGAAATAGAGTTTTAATAATGGGAGGGTCAAAGTTTTATAAGATCCAGGAGGTACTAAAGGAAATTTTATAATGTGTTATTTACAATATTTTATTTACATTTGGTATATTTATTTTTAAAATTAAGAAAATACATTTATTATAAATTAATGTTTATTCGACTAGGATAAGCCTACTTAATCCTTTACATTTATATGACTGAGGAATAGTTTCCTGGTAACAAGAGAAATCAATAAACATTGTTGCTGTAGTCTTCATTTTAGATCTCACTTTCTCGCTTCAAAAAGTGAAAATGAGGGAAGAGGATATTTGACAGTCCACCAGCTGCAATCATCAAGCAGTCGAACATAAAAATTCGGATATTCTTCCTGAAAAATATATAAAAAAAATTATATGAGCAATTACACGAAATTTTAGGGCTGATGGAGTATGAATAAATAAATAAATCATGATACTGAATTAGCGTATTTTTACGAAAAATCCAAGATCATCAAACCATCTAGTCTTTGATCTAAATTTTCTATGATCAAATCAATTATTCTTATATAACGTTGATATTTGTAAGTACGAAACACTGAGGGTTGTGAGAGACAATCCGATGGTTGTGCTAAAAAGTCAAATATATTAATGTTTTCTGTGAAGAAATTGTTAATGCTAGAAAAAATGTAATTTAGTTAAATGATGCCCCTCCTATAAATATCCAGAATTACAGTTCAGTCTGTTAATTCGTCGTTAACAGGGAACAAAAGATGATCGTTATATTCTTACAAAACGCAAAACAGGCATAAAAATGCAAAACACACCTTTGTAAAATATAAAGCACCTTTGAAGACAAGCCATAAAATGATCAGTTTTGTGGCCTGGATACGAATAACTAATATTGTATTCATCGTTAAAATGTCATTAACTTAATATTATGTCTCGATAATATTAGGGAAACAATTTGTGTATTAATAATTTTCAGCATGCACTTTAATTTCAACCGCACACACCATTATGTAAACGTCTTGTACACAACAGACTATAACACAGTTGTGTAACATAAAATACAATTAAGTAAGAAAACAAATAAATTAATATTAACTACCAAATAATTTGGTAGACTTTTACAAACTAATTTGTTTTGAAACACTAAAACTTTCTGAAATATCCTTGATATTTTTACTGTTAATCCGATTAATGAACCCCCCTATTTTAATTATTAAAAGATTTTCTCGGTATCAATGACAATTTAACCTTTTCAGCTGGGGCTAAAATTTCTCGCCGTAAACTATAATTGCTAAATTATTTCCATATAATGTCGACAATGATGTTATAAGTATAATAAAAATGCATTGACTTCAGATTAATTCACTAAAAACCAACATTAATACTAATGCTATTTTATAAATATCGTTTTAAAATTCTGGTATACATAAAATAGGGTATGAAACTTGTTTATAATGTACTATTTTTTCACACTGAAATACTACCGGATTTAATTAAAATTATTCAAATACATGTACGTGACATTATTGTCTGGTATTTAAGGTGATTTTTTTTTATTTTGTTTATTTGCGGACGCTCGTTAAATCTCAAGTTATCAGCGTCCCATTCAAACCAGGGAGTAGAACGGCTGACAATTTTTGCTCAGAGTCCTCTTCTTTCAGGCTTGAGGTTCTTTATCGTGCGTAAATGTACGACACGGGACCCACGGCTTTACTTCCCTTCCGAAGGAAGCCAAACTTAGGATTTTTACGCCCGAAAAAACCCATCGGTCCTGGCCGCGATCTTGGGTTTAGGCTAAGGTGGTCATTATTATTATAAGCAAGACAAAAAATAAAATAAAACGAATAAAAATGTCCGATTCAGAAAATGGTCTCTCTTCGAGAATTTTAAAAGGCTGATTCCAGAGAAGCCTAGAACTAGATGTACGAAATGCTATTATTTATTTCAAAGAAAAACGTAGCGTTCTTGTTTTCTGTTTGAACAAACAGTTGTATTGATATGAACTTGCCAGTCAATAATCTTTACCTATATAAAATAGTACCTTTCCGTTAGGTGAACGAAAAACTTAATTTTTTAATTAATTTCTTTGACTGCATTGATATTCTCGTGACATCTGCAGGTGTAAGTCTGTAGAGTTATGAATGAAGTGAATTAATGATGGCGCAAATGAGCTGGGACTTTTTGGCGCTTTAAAACTAACTGACATCTTCTCAGAGTAAGGAAACATTCCGATAAAAATACTGAGCCAGCTTTACCTGATCGGGAATCGAACTCAGCTTAAAGGCTGAGCCTTTGCGAGGTTCTTAAACTGCTAGCTCAAAAGAGAACTGTACAAATTCGACAAGAACTAAACATGCTGAATGCTGCAGGCTACGGAAACACAAGACATGATCATTTACTTATCGTCAGTATGATGCCATATCCAGTTTACCGCATTTACGCGAATCTAATGACACTCTTTTGTCCAAATGTCGTGTTAAAATTGTGGTGCGCATTAGATCCGAGTGCAAATCCATTCCGTAGTTCGCCGGCAACTTCATTCAAATTTATCATTTATTACGTCATAATGCATTGCTGCAATTCTCTACTTCATTGTATTTATTGTTGGTCTATTATTGCATAGAGCATTTGAATAGTAGGTTGTCACGAAATGGAGGGAAGACAGAGAAGAACGTTTTATGATGTTTCTTTCAAGCGTAAAGTAGCAAACTTTTTATGATGAAAACAATGGTAACAGAAAGGCAGGAAGAGAGTTCAACGCAGCTGAGAGGAACGTTTGCTTATGGTGGCAACAGATATTGACATTGGTCCTCGCAAAGAACATCCTGACATTGAAGAAACATTTTTGAAATTCTACATGAAAGAAGGAAGAAGGGAAAATCTTTGACTAGTGACACCACAAGAAGTAGCTTTTTCTTCTTGGATCTACTGCCCTGGCAACAGCACGAGTGCTCCACGATGTAACAATTGCCGTTTAAATTCTATGTCCTGATCATTTTATGACGGACTTATCTCTCTAAGATGCCGTACACAATATGCCAATTTTTAAATATGGTTTAAATTTTTTAAATTTGGTGCGCATTACGTTCGTGTACATACGGTATAACTTTTTATGGCATAATACTAATGTAAAATGAACTTCTAAAACGATGGTGAGTTGAGCAGTTGTAACCGGCAATAGATAGTGAACAACCAATCGAAAAATTACTCTTTAGAAATTTCCTTTAGTACCTTCAATGCAAAGACAGTACAACTGAGACCACTAATGCAACAAATAAAAATGAACATAATAAATTAAAAGCTGGACAATAAAAACCTTTAGAACAACATATTCGCCATGACTAGGAACGCCAGTGTCTTGGCAGCTACTGTAAATTATGGTTCCGTTTCCATTACTGGGCTTCCGCATTGTAAGAATGCTGCATAGCCTCTGGGTGTTCTGTTATCAACGCCCACAGTAACAGACGGTTGTCGCTGAGGCGTATTCTGCCAACTTCCGCGTCACCTGTTTGAGCTACAGTAAAATGTACATTCTATCCTTTAATGGATGTCTTGCGCCGCTATCTCCCTCGAAGCTTAAAAATAAAGGCTTTCACGTTATATTTCGTGAATTGTTGAGCACTAATTTGTTTTAGTTGTGGTTAACGAAGGGAAAGTTATAATGTAGGAAGCTTTTGAGTACATTACCACTTCCCCTTTTATTCCGTTGTCCGATCTACATTGTATGAGCGGCATATGTAGAGATGAAGAGATAGCGGAACTTCAACTCGTGAAGTTATACGTTGCAAGAATAATAGAAACACGCAGTAGTGCAGTACATAGAAATTGCATCATCTAGAGTTGGGGTTCTCAACCTATGGTACGCGTACCATTGATGGTAAGTGAGCTACTACCGGGTGATACGTAAAAATCTTAGCAAATAAGATAAATAATAATAACATAAGTTTATTGCATAAACAACAAATATTTATAGTTCTACTATAATTAAATGAAAACAATAGATTTTACATTATGATAAAAACTTTTGTCTGATACTACAAAAATAATAAGAAAGTTCAATTTAACTGTTCGACAATGGCAGAGCGCAACTCGAATATATTTGATCAGACAACAATGGGATACAATTTTATCTTTTGTTTAGCTGCGAGAGGCATTTACAGTTAAGAAAGCAGTGGAGTGACATTATTGTTGTTGAATGCGAGATTTTATTGAAAAATTATTGGATTTATACGTAGTTTATGCAAGATTCAGAAGAAGTAAACCAGAACATGGATAAGGAATTATTTAAAGGACTCTGCTCGAAAAGCTGAAACGGAGAAATGAGTGTAAGCGGAATAATTTCATTCTACCAGAAGCCACTATTAAGCATCCAACAGGGGACATCATTGTACAAGAAAGTCCCGTTTATAAGCAATACATAATAAGTACAAATAAGCTATTTATCATAAGGTTTCACACATATATTGGGGATGGAGAGGAAACCATTCCAATAAGGCAGTGTGTCATTTGTTATGAAACACTTTCGAATCATACGATGAAACCTTCCCTTTTGAAACATAATTTTGACACCAAGCATGGTGATTTGAAACACAAACCGTTGGAATATTTTCAAATTTGTCATCAAGGTAAAAACAAGTAATCTCACTTGCAGGATCTAACATGAAGGTTTTGGAAGCATCTAATAAGTCAGTTTAAGAGTAGCTAAGGCAGGAAAGCTTCACATTATCGGAGAGTCATTAATATTACCAACAGCTATAGATATAGTTAAAATAATGTTGGGGGACAAGACAGCACAACTACATTATCCAATGACACATATCCCGAAAAGTTTAAGATTTGTCTGCAAAGGTTAAGCAGCACTCAATAGAAACTCGTAGTCAATATTTTCCCATACAATTGGATGAAATTACTGGCAAGAAAATGGCCCATCTTCTTACATACGTAAGATTTATAGATGAGGAAACAGCGAGGGAAGAATTCTTGTTTAGTTAATTACTGCCTGCTCGAACAACCTCAAGTTTTCAAAATTAGATCAACTTATGAAAATTAATGGAATAAATGTGTCGGTTTGTTCTGATGGAGGACGTGCAACGAATGGGAAACACAGTGGCGTCGTTGCAAAGATTAAAGAAACGGCCCCAGAAGCAAAATTTGTACATTGTGGCATTCACCGTGAGGCTTTAGCCACAAGAACGATGCCTCTAAACACCAAAGAACACCATAAAAGAAATAACTGTATAAATCATTAGTATTGTTATAAATGCAGAGAAATGCTTATTTTGACCCCTATACCACAAAATCATGCATTTCCCTAGTACAATTTGCTTACTAGTACATCTAATATCCTGCGTTGAATGTAATGGTGCGTAAATAGAAAGGTTGAGAAACCCTGATATAGAGAAAATTGACTATTTTGATTTTTCAATCACTTTCCATTCCATTTTATCTGAAAGTGTGAAGCTGTCAACTTCATTAAGTCCAGAGCCATGAATTCACGATTATTTTCCATTTTGTGTAATGGAATGAGTGCTAAACATGATTCTCGTTTACTTCACACAGAAGTTAGGTGACTGTCGAGGGGAAATATATTGAACTTCGTTCAAAAATGCAGATTTTTCTTTCCGACATCCTCAGACTTCAATTGTTTTGAATCTCTTTTATATTATTCGGTTTAGTAAATAATTTAAAACGTATATGTGCTCACATATATTTGTCTCCCAATTTCACTGATGGGCTGGCGCACTTGGCAGATGTATTTTGTCACCTCAAGCAACTGAACAAGAGTTTGCAGGGTGCGGCTCTAAAGAAACAAACTAAGCTTCAAGATAACAGAAATCAATATTGTAAACAATACATCTTCCTTTCCATTGCTGGATACTTTCTTAAGTGAAAATGAAATTCCTCTTCACTGTGAACAGATAATGAATAATGGAGCACCTTGGGAGTCTCCTTTCAGATTTCATTGTACACTTTCCACAAAACCTGGATTCAGAATTTTGGATTAGAAATCCGTTTTCTATTGCTGACACCCTACCAGTAACCTTACGAGAAAGACGAATTGATATGACAGAAGTCTCCGGCAAACGATCAAGAAGATGCATTTAACAGACTTCTGGCTGGCAAGAAAAAACTAATAAGCAATGACCTCAAAAAGTTGGTGTTTGTGTCTCTTCTTTTGTGAATGTGGATTTTCTTCTCTAATTTATATAAATAAAAAGTACAGAAATATGTTGAATATTGATCCTGATTAAAACAAAAATTAAATCAGTTAAAATCAAACATTAAAGAACTGATTTTAGTTAAACAAGCACAAACTTCGCATTAAAACAAAAGTGTGAATCAGAAATTAGTTAAATTTGTAAAGTTAATAGCTTTAACTGAATATAAGTCTGAGTACTGGAGTAGCAGTATCAGGAATATATGTTGTCGAAGTTTGTTTATATATTCATTCACCATATTTTAACCTTAACAAAATTACGTTTTAATACATTTCACAGAACATTCAATAGGAATAAATTGCTCAGTTTCCCTCCAATATATATATAATTCTAAACACTACATACAAGAAATAACTAATAAAACATTAGTATTGTTATAAATGTAGAGAAATGTTTATTTTGACCCTTATACCACAAAATCACACATTTCTCTCGTAAAAATTGCTTACTAGTACATCTAATATCCTGTAAGTCACTGGAAAAGGTTAAGAAACCCTGATATAGAGAAAACTGGTTATTTTGATTTTTCCGTTTTATCTGCGATTTCCAACAATACAGATGCATAGCACGTAATTGCTAGCTTTATTGTTGTTAAATATACTACTCGAGAGTCTTGTAATCAGTCTATAGTGTTCCGTTAGCTTCAGAAACTTATAAACAAGGTCATTTGATAGAAAATTTGGAACTGGAAGAAACGGGGGGGGGGGGGGAAACAAACAAACAAACAAAAAACTATCATCTCCTACTAAAGATCAAAATTTAAAGCTCCGAGTTTGAAGAATCCACGTACTTTATCTCCACTCAGCGGCAGAAAAAGCGAAACAGCAAACTTTTCTCTGTCTTCTTTTTTTTTTTACAACACTCAAGCTGGGTTCAAGCCTTGTATACGGCCTACTTTGCGACATTGCAGAAATGCAACAACATGTCCAATGGTTAATTAATGTATTTGAAAAGTTTTAGTTCAATACTTGGAACCTTTTTTGGGTCTAACTTACGGCTAATATTGCGGTTAAAGCAGTTTTACAACAATCACCGCAAAGCGATGTTTTAATGTTTGAAATTGCTGTTGTGCATTGTTGTGCCGCGTGATAATTTAAAGCAAGACTTGCCTAGCAGTCAGTCTTAAGTTAGTTTTAACATGTTGAAATGGTTCTTAGAGCTGACGATGCAGCAAGGGCTGTTACATTAGTGAAGGATGGACGAAATCTACGTTATGTTGTTAGGTCATTGGCATTTCTTATTCCAATATATGCAGGACGCTCCAGAGGCTCACAGAGGATGGTATCTACACCAGGAGGCCTGGTTCTGATCTTAGGAAGAGCACCTCAGATCGCGACGATCACTTTTTTTTTTTTTTTTTTTTTTTACTTAAGTTTTTTTTGCAATCGGCATGCAATATGGTGGAGGCCAGGAATAATTTGCAGCAAGTACGGAATGTTAACATCAGCGACAGGACAGTTAGAAGAAGGCTGTGTGAAATTAATTTACAGTCCAGGAGACCAGCAAAAGGACCATTGCTGACCAGGGAACGCCGTATTTCTCGGATGCAGTTTGCTTGCACCCATCAAAACTGGACTACGGAGGAATGGAGCACGGTTGCGAGCAAGTTCTGCTTGAAGGCACCAGATAGGAGGGAGAGAGCGTGGAGAAGGCCAGGAGAACGTTACGCACCCTGCATTTCTCTTCAAGGACACCTTTTAATGGAGGTCCAGTAGGCCCCTAACAAAGGTAAAAACTAGCTCTCCCCCTGACAAGTAGTGCCCTACCATAGTTGATGTTGAGTGAAACTGAAGTTATGCAAACCTTGGGACTGGACACTATTTGGATGGGTGACCATCCAGCAATTGACCAGGTCAGTAAATGGATGAGTGACCACTTAAGTTAATCATCAACAGAATCGTCGACATCTAGTATAGACAAAAACACCAACACAACACATAGTATTAGACCCAACAAGACCTAACGATCATACAAGGAAAGCTGCAGGTGCGACTAGGTACTATGCGCTTTAATACCCGTCCGGGTTACTCTTGACTGTTCTGCGTTCTGATTTGGGCAGGGATCAGTACTGAAGCAAGAACGGGACTGGTGTTCATCGAGAATGAGTCACTGACAGCTCATCGGTACATCGAGGAGATACTTGCTGATCATGCACCCGTTATAGGGCACGCATTATCATTATGCAGGTTAACTCTCGTCCACACATTGCTCGGTGTGTTTCTGAATTCCTGGATGTGATTGGGATTGGCCAGCACGCAGTTCAGACATGAACCTGATAGAACGTGCCTGTGATATGCTTGGGAGGTATGCTAAGAGTCGATTCCCCGACTCACTGGCAGATCTTCGGGCTGTACTTCAAGCGGAATGAGAACTGATACCACAATAGGAGATTGCAGATGTGATCTGGAGCATTCCTGACAATCGCAGCTGAAATTAAGGCTAGAGGTGGTAAAACTCGTTACTGAGACCGTGGTTTACTTACACAAACAGCTAGAGAATCATAGAACAATTAAAAGTGTCAATTTTCAACATTTTAAAAAAAAGTTCTGTTTATTGTCATGCTTGAAGATTTTTCTGCATTAAAATCAATAATGGGGTAGAATTTATGCTTAAAACACTTCTTATTTGTTACTTTGATCATAAAATGTTGTTAAATAATTGTTGAAGATATTTTTTTTAATATTTGTCTTCATTTCATTAAAAATAAGATTTTATTTTAAAATTAAGCGTTTAGCTTCTCCTTTCCTTTTCCTTTTTCCTTTTCTTTCTTTCTTTCTTTTTTTTTTTTTTTTGCCGCTCAGTGTATAATAAATGGGAAGATCGCAATAGTGTAAAGGCCAACGCAGTTAGCAAGAGGACTGCTATTTCACAGAAGACAGACTGTCATTCAGGAAACAAGCCTCTTTTAACTAAGGAAATAAAAAAAAATTCGTCACTCAGAGTTGCGTAAACTAAGCGAATTGCACACAAGTTGACTTTGTGAAGGATATCAACAGAGCACTAGAGCAGAGAAGTTGGTGCCGCTAGAGCTCTTTTTAAATTTTTCAGGTATTCTCACACGCCTAATGACCCGAGTTCCCAGATTTTCAGAAAATATTTTTCTTATTTTATTTAAATGCGTTTCGTTGCGAATATATATAAGTTAGTACCGCTAGAGCGATTTTTTAAATTTTGGATTTCAGGTAAAACCCCACTTTTAATAATGTGAATTAGTTTATTTTTGGAAAATAGTTGTATTATTTTAATTCATTGGCATATACCGAGTTTCGTTGAAAAAAATATATAAATTGCGGCCGCTAGAGCGATTTTTAAAAAAGTGCTTTTGTATTCATATAATTTTCTCTGAAAATTTTCCGTAGAATTTAACATTTCTTCATTTGCTACCTGTTCTTCCAAGAATGTCGTATATATGTTATCTTGTAAGCTTTGTAAAGCATTTTATATTGGTTTAACTTCTACTGTTGTTTCGCTACGTATGAACAATCATAGACGTTCTGTTAAAACCAAGTCTCCCTTGCCGGTTGCCCAACATGCCCTGTCTCACTGTAAGGATTAATTTAACGCTTATTGATGCGTTACCGACTTATGGCTCTGAAAGTTTACTCAGAGATAGAGAAATGGCAGCTATATTTTTGCATATAGGGCGTATACCACCTGGTTTAAATCTTACGAGCCTGCATCCGTTAACTAGTGTAGCGTTTGCGATACTAAATCTGAGGTCCGGGGTACCAATCCCGATTAGGTCAAGCTGTCGGAGTTTTTGCTTATCCTGAGAAGGCGAATGCTAGATAGCTTCAAGGCGCCAAGGACTCCGAGCTCATTGGCGCTATCATTATTTAATTCATTTCTTTCATCCATAAAGACTTTTACCTACACAGAAGCCACGAAAATTCGTGAGAAGACCAATGCAATCACAGCGACAATAAATAAAAGATGGAAAAAAATCTTACGTATTAATAATTTTTTCTATGTCTTCATCTTGTTGCTTGTTTAATGTTTCCATGCATTACGTTACCTTCGAAATGCAATATTTATTTTTACCACCTTCACTTGTCTTCTGCCTTTGAAGAACACGGGTGGTTCGAAATATAGCAAAAATTGTTTGGTTATTTAAGTGCTTTATTTATTTCTATTTCTCTAGTTTTTATTGTATGTATAATTTGACGGTGATTTGAAGAAGTGTTCGAAAAATATTTTCGTGAATACAATGACAATTCCTTCAAATTTGCTAAAATAGTTACAGTGGGGCAAGAAACATCCCAAATGATCTGAAGACTAGTGGAAGAAAGTGATTTTTCCTGATGAATCTAAATTAATCTGAATGGTTGAGATAGCGTGCAGCATAAAGAAACAGCGAAGAATTCCTACCAGATTGTGTGATGACTTCTTGAAACATTCTCAAGATGAAATGGTTTGAACTTTGTGAAAGGTACTGTAATTTCTAACAAATCCCTGGACATTCTAAAAAGAATATTGCAAACCATCAATGACCGTTATTGAGCTACTGATGCATGTATTTTTCAACAGTTTCTTGCCATCGGGCTAAAATAGTTAGTAGGTGCTACTTTCACTGGTTCAGTATGCTATATTTTACTTTTGTACATTGTTCCGCCACATTTTTATCTTTTGATATTCTCTGTAATTGGTAAAAAAAAAAAAAAAAAAAAAGGTTTCCGGAGAACTCAATTATATGGCCAGGGAACAGTCCGGATTTAAAGTGTCTCATCATTTGCTGAGACCAAATAGAAATTGTTGTGGAAATGTGTGAGCTTCCGAAAACTATCATCTAAGTGTGGGTCATGAACTTTCAACAAATATTATATGAGATTCCATGCCTAAAAATACAAGCTGCAGGCATAGACTGAGTATTAACAAGCTAAAAGCAACTTATTTCTGTTTATTTTATAGTTAATTGTAATAAGTATATAACAACTATTTACCCACAACAGTTAAAAAGGTTGCCTAATTTTTATCTATGTATCTATCCATCCATCCATCCCTCCATGCATCCATCCATCCATCCATCCATCTATCTATCAATTTATTTCTCAAAATGACCCTTATAGCATACTTGATGTGTTTAGTATAACTGAATTAAATAACCCTATTGATATAAGCAACTTTGATGATTTTCATTTCATATATAACAATTGTTATATAAAATATAATTACTCACCGTAAATAACAACATCCCGACTTGCAGAAAACTTGAGTTGAAGGATGATGCAATTTCTATGAACATTCCTGTATGTAGTTAGGAAGAAGGGAGGGTCAATTTGATGAATTTGTAGCAGCATCGCAGTTCACAATAGTTGTTAGAAAGTCATCTGAAAGGTTCCAGAATTTGCGTTCAATGATGTACTAAGCATTAAGATATTTATTCTTCCTCTAATTGCATTGTTCTTGTCTATTTGTTACCGTTTACCTGAAAACTAACATTCAGAAAGTAGGCTTTAATTGAGAGGCTACTTTTTTGTTTATTTTGCTTTTGTTTTATTAATGGATGATCTTGATCACGTAATTGCCTTTCCGATAATGTACTTCGTTGTTGTTTTAATTATATTGTTTCTTTATACAAGAAACGAATTGGACATTTGGCTTCACGCCAGTGGAAAAGCAAAGGAGTTAATCTAAACCTTGTTTACTAGGACCTCCAAAATGCGAATCACCTTATGGGTTAATTCGCACGGTTTTATTACCATTTCGATTCCTCTCTATCCTAATCTGTGTCATAAACTATCGTCCTTGACTGACAAATATTTAAATATGGATTACTGAACTTTACTTATAGATTGTGATCTTAGGAAAAGTTAAAATGTATTTATTTTGTTTCTTAGTTAATGCATGAGAATACTGGGGGTATTAGGCAAATCTACATGTAAGTACGAGGGGTAATCAGAAACTAAGGTTACAATGCCGATATTCCTGGAGTTTAGTCCGCTATGGAGAAATTAGTAGTGTGCGGTAATTCTAATACATGCGGGTTGGCAACTGTGCAAAGTTTCAGCCACCCGCTACCTACAGTGCTAGTTGTAGGTAAACACAAACGGCGACTCGTTTGAAAAACAGGTCTCGCGAAGAAATCCGCCCCGTTATTCGATTTCTGTGGGCGGAACATGTACCCGCGGCTGAAATTCACCGGCAGCTGGTAGCGGTTTACGGAGAGACTGCAATGTCTCGTCAGCATGACGCAGAAAAGTTTGCGACCGGTAAAGAAAACTTCACCGATGAGGATCGCAGTGGCCGACCCAGCACGTCATCAACAGATTTGATCACAGTTGCGTGGAGGAGCTGATTCAGGACAACAGGAGGATCACGTTACGGCAAATGACGGTAGAATTGAGAATGTCGTTCGGAAGCGCTTGTCACATTTCACCATATTCTGTAGTACCGGAAAGTTTGTTCCCGATGGGTTTCACGAAATCTGTCCAACAAGGAGAAGCGCACGGGGGCAAGTCCGAAACTTTAGCCACGGTTCTCCACGAAAGGGAACAGTTTTCTTGACGACATTGTTGCGGATGACGAAGCATGGATCCACACCACTACCCCCCCCCCCCCCCCCCCAGCAGCAAGCGGTCGTCAATGGAGAGGAAACATTCCTCCTCCCCAAATACAAAGAAGTTTAAGGTAGCGCCATCTGCCGGGAAGGTGATGGTCACAGTGTTTCAATACGCAAGTCTGGCTGTCACATGAGTTCAGAAAAGTTTAAATCTCATTGTCTATGTTTAAGGCTCCAAACATCTGAATGAATTCTTCTAATCTAGGGCTATTATACATTTATTATGCCAATGGATACTTATCTATAATTAATTTCATTTCACTGCGTTTTGCCCTGATGTCATTGACTTAGTACTTATGTGGTCTTAATAATTTATTAACCTAGTATAGGAATATCTTCATTTACAAAACTAATTATCCGCATATTAATGTACAGTTGTAAATGGTTTTTGTTTAATTTTAATTTATATTTATTTTGAATATTTAAAACATTTGTTTACCATAGTGAACAGCGTGGATAACACTGGCTGTCTACATGTAAAATAAGCTTTTTAGGTGTTGATTTAAGCCCTCCTTTCCTATTGCATTTTCTAGGCGTATGTGTCTATCAAGTTTATGGTTATATGACAGTGTGGGTAGATTTGAACTGGCAGTGAGTTTGTCATACATACTGTAAGATAAAACGCTATTTATATATCAGGAATTAGACCAATATAATCCTGGGTCCAAACAGCTCAATAAATGCTGAATCACGTTTTAACATGTATCTCTCCCTCCCAGCAAGGTACAGGCGAGGGACGATAGTCCGAAGATGTAACCAAAGTAGAAATTGTCTTGAACTTCCCACTCCAAGAGTTAGGAGGGGAAAACGGTTGTGTTTGTCTTACGCGGCGGTGAAAGACGGGTTGTTCATGTGGAAAGTAATCAATGTTTAGGAAATTTAATTTCATATTTAAAATTACGAAATATATAAGTTAGTAATGTTACACATATAATATATGAATAATATAAAAACATAAAGTAAAAATTAGTCAAAAATACAATAAAATAGGAATTACAAATCCACTCCCTTTAATATCTTGTGGTTTATATTGGTTTATTGTTACTGAAGCAAGATATTTTGATGATGTAATATAATTGTATAAAATTGAAATATTTCTGTAAATACCCAATTCAAAGAAATTACATTACTCGTCTATCTTATATAATTAAATCAATACAGATTAATCTAAGAGATATCATAACTTGAATATTTTTTAAGAACGGAAAACTGGATTTAAATTTGTTCATCTTTTAAATAGGTTTTAAAATTATACTACATGATGAAACCATGTCCACAATATTTATAAATGTTGTAATGAAGAGTCGATTTTGTAACGAAAGTGTGGTATTATAAGAAATTGTAACATGACAAGATATAATAAGAACATGATATTGTGTAAGAACACGCTGTATATCCTAGTTAGTGAAACACACTGTATAAACCCATACGTAGTAAGACGTAGACGTAATAAATATTAAGGGCGACTTGCCTTGCCATCCAGAGGTGACGTGACCTGAAAGGGTTCTCAGAGAAACACTTGCATAAACAAAAAGCAACCCTCTTTTCCACTCACTTAAAAGAATGTGTGTACGCGTGCATGTTATACATACAATGAATTACTGTGCTGAGGAAGTATTGTTTAGTTTTAAGCTTAACAAACCCCAACCATGAACTTCTTAGAACTTCTGATGTCAGGACCTGGTGACTGTTGATCTCATGGTGGTGGGAAGTGTTTAACAATCTTATGTCTAGACTAGGTGATTATTCCCCCTCTTTGGACATTATAATTGTATAAAAGTTCCCTGAATTTATTCAGAGACAGGAGAGAAGCCTTGGTGCTGCAGGATCCACGTTCCACTGTATAAGAAAACCCTTTAATAAATACTTATAACATTAACAGTGTTGGTTGAGTTATTCAGCATTCGTCTGGAAACACCTCGTCTTTCCTGGAGGAGTCGACCTAGCTCGATAACCGAAGTGACGCCAATCCCAATATAACATGCCTTCTCGTCTTAGCCATCGAGTTTGAATAGGGAAATTGTAGCAGCACATTAAACAGAAGAACATCACGAAGTTGTAAGTCAGTCGACGGACATCGCAGCTTGGACTTCGTTTAATAACATCCTGGTGGCATCTCGGCAGGCGGTATTACAATATAAAGAAATATCTGACATTTTACCTTTATAATTGTTACAAAATATTTCAAATGAAATTATTACAACAGAAATAATATTAAACTCAAAAAGCAAGGTTTTCAATAGGAGATCCAGGCATCATTTGAGCGCAATACGTCATTCAGGTGTTTTGGAACTGAATTTGTTACGTCCTCAAAATGTTCTGGATCAAAAGGCATCCCCAAACACGTCTACAGTGCTTCTTTGTTATCTCTTAGCCAGGCCCAACTATTAACCATTTGAGCCCAGGCAAACTAGATTATTTTGAAATCAGGCGACTGAGAAAGCCAATCCAGGCTTTGGATATCAGGATGTCCAGTACACAAATTTCGAATGAGATGAGCTCTGTGGACTCTTATTGCCTTGCACTAGTGTAATGACTGCAACTTCCTCAATGGGGAAAGTTTTATTATTTTGGATATACAAGACCAATGTTTTGTTTAAAGTATTAAAACGTATGTGCCCTGATGCTTAGAAGAACTGCATCACTTAATATTTCTCCATTCTCGGCTGCATAAGTTGTAGTACATTGCAATACAGTACAAGTAGCCTGTGTTTGCTGTACGTACTTTTCATCATAACGCTAGCCATTAGGACGTCAAGGCATATTTTGCTTACTTCAGTCAGATGAAAACATTTTTCCATTTAACCAAAATTGTGACATTCCACATTTCTCGCGGCATAGGAAGTTCCTGTAGCACAAATCCCAGTCGAAGTTCCCAATGGGAAGGAAGAAGTTTCTGTTTCCTCGCCGCTCTTCGATAGTAAAGACAATGCTTTGATGTCGACATCTCAAAGTCTTACTGCTAGCAGGGTTTCATTATCCACAGCCACGCTGCTGACGATACGGAAAGGATTATCAACAATTGGCCTTCTCACTACCTGGTTGTCAAGCGCACCCATCTCCATACGGTTTCCAGTGTACATGGTAGGGCTGCGATTTTTATGGGAGCATTTGTGCCTCCGACATTCCAACAATTTGACTCCGAGTCATGATAGCTAAGGAATTACTAGCCCTGCACTGAATAAGAAAGAGCACAAAGTGCTTACTACCCGCCTCCTACCCTACTCGACATTGCGAATCCCTTATTTTGTGTATCTTCATACTGTTGTTGTCCTCGCCTGTACACACCCGAGGCGCTCTTCTGGTAGGTTTTCTTTGTTTCCAAAGCAGACCTCACATTATTGGTCGGAAGCAGATACGTTAACTCCGCGCCTTCGTTCTCCGGCTAGACTAACAGTACCACATGTGGGTCGGCCTAATTCAGCACGTCTCATATGGGTAACCAGAGCGTTTAAGGTAGCTCTACACCGTGGTACGAGGCAATAGCTCACCACCACACCGCAGCATACTCAATCGCAGCAACACGCTGCCTAACTTAATTCAACTCATCCGGAAAACTCCCTGAGGAAAGCGGCTCGGATGTACTTCAGAAGTACCACCAGCAGAGCTCGCACCAGAGTATCTGAAAGAGTGGGAATTCCTCTTACAACATTCTGATAGGGGTTAATAAGTAATTTGTGCTCGTAAATTATGCAACAAAGAGTTTGAATGTGAGAATGTAATGCTATAAATTCTAGGACTGAACATCTCACATGGTACCAAAAACATAATAAAAGCATTGAGGCCAAAAGTAGGTTAATAATCTGGATTTTGTGCAACAAATGTGAGCATGTACACAATGCTGTCTGTCAACTCTGATACTTGAGGAACAAGGTCATTATGCCAACCACTTTGAGAAACTGGAACTTTCATTTTCACGGCACTATTATCATGTAAATGCTGGAGAATTGGGCAGCTGTTACCTCAGGCCTTAAAATGAAATGAGCAAGGTCGTTCTCCTTGCCCAAATGACTCTGATTTTTGACAAGCTGATAGTGGCCAGCTCATTGTGAAATCTCATTAAAAATTATCTTTCTATTTAGACTAAGGTGAACGCCTATAACAGCAAACATTTAATGTTGTATGTTATGTAACTCAAGTGTTAAATACGAGAAAAGTATATAGAGTAACTCATCTAATTTTGTTTTGTTTATTGCATGCCAGTGGGTTTTGAAACTTATACATTCTGTATTTCTATTGACTTTGATGAACACTAGAACCAGGCCTTTGGTCACTTAGGTGTCACACGTCAATCATTCGCTATGAACGGAGAGCTTAGTGCGTCAAAACAGTTGAAATAGTGAAGGCCCCTCCCCTCTGCTCCCGCCTATTTTACGTGCAGGAGAACGGTGTAAGTGGCGTTGTTGATGATTGATTTGATTTATTTACGCACGCTGTTTAACATCTCAAATCATCAGCGTCTCATTCAATTCAGGGCGTAAAAGGGTCAATAAATTTTGCTCAGATACCTCTTCTTTCAGGCTTGAGGTTCTTTTACGTGTCGGCAAGAGACTCACGGTTTTAATTCCCGTCCGAAGGAAGCCATACTTAGGATTTTTACCCCCGAAAAAAATCCTTCGCTCCTAGTCGGGATTGAACCCGCGATCTTGGGTTTAGGAGACAAGTATGGTTACCACTACACCATCGGTACCGACGTGTAAGTGGGGTGATTTGCCCCCAAGCAATACTCCATGCACTGTTACATTGTTGCGGACTCTCGGTGACCAAACGCTGGGCTCAAAAATAACTTAAGAAGCCAACTGGTTCACAGAGAAAGACTTTTTCAAAGATGACATAATGAAGAGTATCAAATTACAAACTCAAGAACAAGATTCTTAAAGTTTTTTTTTTTTTGAATCCCCTTTCAAATACCAAAACTCCGGCACAAATATCTTTTATTATTCGTAGTTGGATTCTTATTGGTTCTTTTCATTCTTAAAGTTTTCTATTGTTCTTATGGCTGTTATTGTATGCTTTAAAGAAGAAGAAATGGTATCGTTGTCATTCTAAAGCTGTTTTGGCATTTCCTTCAGAGTATATTAAAGTATTACCATGTTGTGTTTATAACTTCTAGAATTGCCAGTAATACCCCTCTAGGTGCAACTTTCTTTGCCATGTGCTTTGAATTGGATTCAAAACGTGCCGGTAGATAATATACTCCATATTCAACTCATTAGTCTTGAAGTCGCCATCGCATTGATTGTCACTATTCAGCGATGAAATTATGGCCTCAGAAATATATAGTTTTTCGAATAGTGACATCACTGTAAGCATAAAACAATGGTCAGAATCTTCCTTGCACGTATTAGCTATTTGGATTGACAATGTGATATATAATTTTTAGAAAATTTTACTTAGCAAACGTTATAACAAAAATGTTATCTATTTCCTCGATGAACAGTAGCACGATATTTGGAACTGTGCTCTAAGTCTCTAGAGGATTCATTCATATTGACAAGGAAGAAGCAAGAAACAAGGAAAAGTAGGAGAGTAGGAGAACGAGGATGTCTTAGTCCCCACCAAGATACCTGCTATGTAGTTCTGATTAGATTCTTTAAGTCAAACCATGTTATTGTCCACCCAACAATCTTGCTGAACTAAGCACCCCTGTTTTATTTATGAGTGGGACAGCAGGGCAAGACACGGTCACTAGAATCAGAAAGAGTGGCCACTTTGAGAGCACTTGCCTGCAGGTTCCAAGAACGTTATAGGCGATCCTTTGTAAATGATTCTGCCACCTCTCTATACCAAACAATGAAACAATTTACCAAAGGTTTTAAACAAGTGCCCTTGTGCCCTTTTAAGTAAGTTTGAAACAAATTTCCAGCTCTCTCAGAAGCAAAATTGATGTCAGAAAACTTAGTTTTGATAGTTTGAAAGACAACGTAAAAAGCCTATACAAAAGTCATTATAAAATTACCTGGCAACAATAAATCTTCAAAGTATAAAAATGTGAGCAAAATGCTAAACGTATTCGAAAAACTTGCCTGCAAAGAAAATTCGTACGTTACACTCACCCTTATTTCCCCAAAAAGCTGGGTTCTCTTAGCGAAAAACAAAATGAAAGGGTCCATAAAGATTTAAAAAAAAGTCTTGAGATAAATATCAGGGATGATGGGACATCAGTATGCTTGTTGACTATTGTTGAATCTCAAGCGAGAAAATTCAGAAATATATACACAGTATAAGAACTTTCACAACGAAAAAGTGGCGAAAGTATTGAAGTAAAAGATATAGATATCGTATAATTAGTGTTATTAATGATACAACATAAATATTTAACAATTTTGACAGGATTAAATGGTGAAAACGGTCATATAAAGTTATGAAAAAATTAAATATTAAATAAAATTATAAATAATATTTGTTAACTCTACTGAGTATTATACAGTCAATTTTTCAACAAATTATGTGCATTCTTTAGTCTTTGTTTATTTGGAGGCTTGTATTAAAATAGTATGCTGAAAGTTTTGTTTTGAATGAAAATGTATGAAATTGGATTATATTGTTAATGTGAATTTACTAAATATTTTTACGCGAGAGTAATAAATTAAACTGATTCTCGGATTTAGCACATTAATTTAATATTAATTCATTTTATTCAGGAAATACTAAATAGTTTAAATTCGCAGGCAATGCCTATGTGTTCTATGCCTGTGGTGCGTGGAACACATTAATTATAAAAAAAAATATCATAATTATTTGAAAACTGCATTATTCCCAACTATATCACTATTTCCAACTCAATTCTATGATGCAAATAACCACTCTATAAGCGTTTGGGTTGTTATTTTAGTCTCTCTAAGATTGCAGCGTTTTTTCCTAACATAGCACTGACCGCATCGTCACACTTACCTGACCCATTTTTAAATATTAAGCATTGTTTAAACCTCTTATTTTACAGTAGGTTATTTTTTATTTTTAAACTTAATCACATCCAAAAATGATAAACATGTTATACTATTGGCAAAAATCAGTACCTAAGCACTTTAAAAATAATGCAATGCTGATTTGTGTAAATATTTATTTATAAATAAAAGTAAAAATTGTCATTGTTCTTCTCATTTTGTTGTTGTATCCGCAACGTTATTAATATTGCATAGGTTACAATAGTATTTAGGATATTTCCAATTCGTACACCATTTTATATTTGTAACTTTATGTATATGCATTTGATTTGAACATGATAAAGGGCTTTTTGCTACAAAGTAATCAATTTCGAACACTCTACTCTTTACATAAAAGTATTTCTATGGTGCTCAATCAAAATCTTAATTTATGTTCAGTCATACAAGTTGGTACTTGGTTAGTCCTCATATTAAGTACAGTGGTTGATGCTAATAAATAAACTCGATTCAATTGCAAACGTTTAGAAGTATTCCCTTCACAGTAGATAGGCGGTTATTTTCGACTTCGGTTTCTACAGTGGTGTACCCTCCATAAAAACGCTTGAAGATATGTTCTTTGGTGATTCTTTCTTGTCTACGGATCTTTAGATAGTTCTTACAAATGTCTACAAACAAATATAATTTTTATGCAATATAAAAAGTACTAGAATCAACATCAGTTTTGCTGTAAGATTATTTGGTTCCAGATAAGATCTCCCAGTATTTCGTAATGCTTTAGGAATTGTGTTGTCCACTCTCAATTCCTTTTACCATTCTGTCTTACACTAATTGTAAATTCTAACATGTTCGACATAATCTTTTGCTTCATTTTCATGAAATAACTTCGTCATATATCACAATTATGTGGCATTTGCAGATTACATTTTATCTTAATTTAAAATGGCCTCCATTCATTTCAAGGCATTGTGACCAACGTTTATATGCATCCCAAAAGACGATCATGAGTAATGCTGCACGTGTTTCGCGAATACTATTCTTCAGTTTTGCAAATTTATTATTTTGATTTTGTACACCCGTAGCTTGAAAACTCCCCAAACAAAAAATCAAAGAGCGTCAAATCCGGCAAACGCGATGGCCATATTCGAGGTGAACCTTTGCCTATCCAGTTGCTGAGGAAATGTCCCACATCCAGTGCAAAATGAGAGGGTGCTTCTCTTTTTGAGTCGTGTCTAGAATGCTATCCAAAAGTTGCTTGAAATTTCCGTTGCACTCTGCATAGTATGTATGTCAAACTGCGCAGACCAGCAGTGATAATAACGCTCGTTTATGTATGAATAACACTCTATAGTAATAATTTGTATTCGGTCCTGGTGGTGTAGCGGTAACTTACTAGTCTGCTAAATCCAAGATCGCGGGTTCGATACCGGCCAGGATCGGTGGATTTTTTTGGGCATAAAAATCCTAAGTATGGCTTCCTTCGGAAAAGATGTAAAGCTGTGGGTCCCATGTCGTACATTTACGGCACGAAAAAGAACCTCAAGCCTGAAAAAAGAGGCCTATTAGCAAAATTTGAAGAAGAAAATTTCGATGAAATAAACGAATTTCCTACGGAGATGCTAGCAATGTATTGCCTCTGAGGGACATTATTTTCAACATATTTATTATTATTATTATTATTATTATTATTATTATTATTATTATTATTTTTAGTTTTAAGCAGAGTATGGTTTTATGCTTTCAGTAAATACCTCGTAAATAAAAAATCAACTTTACGCACCGCCACTCTTATCGTATCTACCTTTTTCTGGTTGCGGGGGCTGCACTTCCAGAAAGCTCAGGTAGCCCGTAACTCAAATAACCTCACTGTAATAATACCAGTACTCCATTGAAAGCGCTCTCTCATAGTAAAGTTATCGCTTGTGCGACGGAAACATAATTTCATCTCACGACATATCAAGAATCCATAATATACTTTCACTGTTTTTAGATCTGGATGAAAATTAAATGATGAAATCTTACCTTATTGCATGTCACTGGTATACCAAGAGCAAGAAAGGCTACAGGTTCAGCAACGCTGTAACAAAATATGGCATTCATAAATAAAGTAATCATTTTGAAGAAAATATAACCGTTTAGAAGCAAATCTTCATGAATGTGCAAGGTAAAGGCAAGAAATTAGATGGAAGAAAATAAAAAGGATAATAAATATTTATTGGTGATGGTGGTAATAATTATTACCCAATCATCCGAAAGCATAGTTGCCACTTAGCGTTTGTTAAGTAGAGCGAGCAAAAACGCAACTAAATAAATGGGTTACCAGACTTGCCTTACAATTATGGAGCAATTCTAGAAAAAAAAAAAAAAAAGTTTTACAGTTAAAATGCTGCATAATCAACCTGTTCTAACACACATACAAAAAAGCTATACGTAATGTCATTTCCTAGGTTTATCATTTGCCTGTGTCCTAATTTATTATTAACAACGCGCTTTTTTACATTAAAATGTTTTACAAATTACGAAATTAATTTTGGTAAACTAAGCACGAACTGTAAGTAAAAAGTGATTGAATGTACTCATTTGTATACCTTTTCATCACATCAAAATCTTCAGCTATAAAATTTGAAATAATTCACAGGAGAACTTGTTTTACAGAAACTAAAGTAAGTTCCATTAACTGCTGCAAACGCGAATAAATTCGTTTTATAGTTATGTCTTGTGTAAAATTCTGTAACATTTAAATATAACACTTTGAATATTTGAATGACTAGCTCATCAAGTTTCCTTGGCATGGATGAGATAAAAGATTCAGTGAGGTCGACTTCCCAAGCTTTCCCACACTTCTCGGGTGTGTTCTTCAAGTTTTCTTTCTCCCACTAATCGGGTTCAGAATCGGAGATTTAAAGCTCTACGTAAAATGATCGTCTAACCAAACCCTTGTTACTGTGCAATTGTGAAAACTGCTGTTATCGTGAACATAATTCATTACCTTCGTATCTTCAGCAGGATGTAGAACACTCCTCCAAGACCAAAACATACTTCTCAACATTTCATTCTTGAAGACTAACCGGCAGTAGATATCCTGCACTCCTTGTTCGGGCTATATCAGGTTTTATCTACGGGCCAAGCGGCGAACTTGACATTTTCTTGGGAAGAAAACATTTATCGGTGTGTCCCAGAACTCTTTGGCCTTGGGAGGAATTGCAACTTGGTGTTCGCTGTCAGATTCTCTTTTCTTGTTTCGGATTCCAGCAATGTGGAGCCGTCTTCTCAGCGTTAAATGCTCCACCTGTAAGCCTGTGTCTCACAACAGAAAGGATTCTCTCTTGAATGATGATCTCATCAACATTTGACTAGTCTTTTTAAGTCTTCTGATTTACGTTCTTCCTGGAACCGCCAAATCGCTGCCTAAACTAACTGCCATTTGAGCAACGCCAGGATCATCCTCCCACCTGCCAACAAAACGGCGTCAGGTGATTTCGCAGGTTACTGTCATAGTTATTTACATTTACACGATGAATCAGCAATTCTTTTCCATTCAATAAGCTACTTCCCCCCCCACTCGTTTGGTAAGCAAGTTCAAATTGACCTTTGAGACGAAGACTAACAAACAACTGCTTCCCAAAATAATCCCCTTCTACTATTTCGCCAATACAGAAAATATTTGATCATGTGATGTATCACAGTTTAAAATGAGTTCAAAATGTATTAGTATGCTCAAAATGTCGCTCCTGGTGGTGTAGTGGTAACCATACTTGCCTTCTAAACCCAAGATAGGGGATTCGATGCCGGTCAGGATCGATGAATTTTTTCGGGCGTAAAAATCCTAAGTATGGCTTCCTTCGGAAGGGAAGTAAAGCTGTGGATCCCGCGTCGTACATTTACGGTACGAAAAAGAACCTCAAGCCTGAAAGAAGAGGCCTCTGAGCAAAATTTGTCGGCCGTTTCACGCCCTGAATAGAATGGGACGTTTGTCCTGAGACGTTAAAGAGCATCCGTAAATAAATAAAATCAATGCTCAAAATCTGTTAGTAAGCAGTGAAACTGAAGATGACAAATACGTGTGTAAGAAAAGAAAAATACATAAAACACAAACCTGAATCTATTTTTTTTTTTTTTTTTTTTTTTACTGAATTAAAGTACATTGCAAATATTATAAAATTGCATTAACTGGTTGTATTGAAAAATAGTAATATTTTAAACAGCACGCGTTATTACGATGGCCAATTTGTGTATTTGATTCTAACTTTAACTTCGTATTTTTCGTATACTGTTTTGGTTTAAATTAAAATACATATTACATCATGGTAATTTTACCTTGAAGGTAACAATAAATAGATTAAAGAGCAGCTTGGTTTGAGGAAAGAGATATCAAAAAAAAAAAAAAAATTTAAACTCTAATTAAGTTCTAATACTATTGAGTAATAAAATGAACGTCGGTGAAGTCTTTTGTGATATAGCCAAATCTTTCGACGGTGCTAATCATGAAATTCAAGTTAGAATGGTTCATTACATGCCTGAATAGCATCAAACAAAGACTCCAAATGAATTCACCATATATAAATAATTGTGACAACTCAGATCGGGAGATTATAAAGCATAAACTTCCACAAGGGTCAATCATGGGTGTGCTGCTCTTAATTTACATTAATGATGTGTTATTAGCAACAAAAAAGTAATTGGCACTGTTCTCTTTGCCGATAACACCGTCGGTCCTAGTGCTCTAATGGTAACAATACTTACCTCGCAGACCCAAGATCGTGGGTTAAATCCCAGCCAGGGCCGATGAATTTTTTGGGCGCAAAAATTCAAAGTATGGCTTCCACTGGAAGGGAATTAAAGCCTTGGGTCCCGTGCCGTAGATTTAAGGTATGAAAAAGAACCTCAAGCCTGAAAGAAGAGGCCTCGGAGCAAAATGTATCGACTGTTTCACGCCCTGAATTGATTAGGAAGCTGATCACTTGAGATGTTAAAGGGCGTCCGTAAATAAAAAGCAAACCTATAACACCAGGAAAAACATTAATTTTCTAACGCCAAAATGGAATTGCGTGCTGAAAAGTACTTGTGAATTGTTTAAGGGTAGCAAATTATTATTATTATTATTATTATTATTATTATTATTATTAAATAGTTATAAAACTCAAATCATGCCAGATCCTAGGTTACACGTGGAACCAAGAATCAATCATTATAGCAAACCACATATGTCAAGCTTCTAGATATCCAGGTTTATAAGTATGTAAACCGGAAAAATAAATGTCGAGTATATTATCTCAGAATTCAAGATCTACTCTCTAAGCTCTCAGATCACTAATTCATTTCTACTCCAGACCTACACTAAAATATTTTATTGTGCTTATTTCTGTTCAATTAGAAATATGAATTAATATTTTTGGGTATTTCCGTTTAAAACAAGGAAGTTTTTATACTACAAATGAAGGCATATGAATAATTTATGATGGTTAAACCGAACTTCAAAAAATTAATATTTTGATTTTTCCTTGTGAATTATCATGAACTTTTATTTTAAAAATCAAGAAAACGAACTTTATGATAAAATATGAGATATATAATGTCAATATTGGAAAAAAACAATTTTAGAGACCTATTGCAAACTTATCTTGCAACAAAAAGGTAGTCCATTATGCATGCATAAGAATATATAATGCTCTCCCAAATAGTTTCAAATAATAGTTTATTATGATCCTATGACGAACAAAAATACAAACTGCTGTTACAGATTACCTATGTAATACAGTTTATACCCTATGAAAGAATTTATAAATAAACTAACCATAAGTATTTTTTCTGATAACATAACTACGTTTTTCAAAATACAAATATGCATAAAATAAATTTTTTAATAGAAATAACTAAATTTTTCCTATGAATGAGTGTTTTAAAATGCATTTCACACATTATAATATGGCAAATATTTCATATATTACAACTTGTCCTGTATAACATATTTATGTAATTAATTATACTATACAGAGCATATAATTTAAACATTTACTGTAATATAATGCAAATTTTAACATGCTCTATGTTCAAAGTTTCTTGGAATACAATTTAATGTTATGTTAAGTGCTATTAATTAATACTCCTGCTGTAAAATAAAGGCATGGGAAACCATGACCGTCATAAATGCAAAATGTTAATAATCTTGTCATAAAATGAGTGCTCTTTGCACCCTAAAATTAACTATCCCGTAATATGTATATTAATAGTTTTGACTTTAAAATAAAACGATAAGAAAAGAAAAACGATAAGAGTAACTCTGTTACATTATTTATGCGAGATTGTTTTGTATCCAAAAATTAACTATCCCGTAATATGTTTATTAATACAGTTTCGAATTTAGTATAGACATGATAAGAGTAGCTCTGTTACATTATTATGCGAGATTGTTTGGGAACTATTCAGTCATTTTATTTTTAAAAGAAAAATGGCTTCACTGGCACATTATAGACTTAGCACTCTTCCAAGTACTCTGCTTGAAAGTTTTGTTATTTCAGCTCTTTGCTCGTCTTAAAACAATCTGCTATTGTTTTGGGAGTATTATTGTGTTCTCCTTAACCTTGTCCTCATAAGTGAAAGGGAAGCATAGCTGGGCTCTAGAGAAGCTTACACAAGCGAAAATATTCTACACGAGATGTGAGAAAAGTAGGCGCGGTCATTATGCTTACGACTGTCAGCACATAAACTCAGTCGAGAGTGTTTTATTGCCGATTGAATGACCCTACAGAAAAGTTAACATTCTCGTTGATTTGTTGTCAAATACATTTGATAATTCTCGAGATATTAAAAATGGTCGGTACTTTTCATAAAGACTTTTTTCAAATACATTGATAATGGTCTTTTTTCCCAATGCTATCACTGTTAATTCGGATTGTGGGATGCTTTCCCAGCCTGGTGAGAGTGTAGCCAACTTCTGAGATTGTGTTGCCTGGAGGGCGCTGCTACATGAAGCTAAGTATAGCTCCCGGGGAATGATGAGATGATAATTCAGTCGAATGAGCTCAGGGGCCTAAGTTTCCCAAGGCATTTACCTTAAGAGCAGAGGGAAAGCGCTAAAAAAAACTCAGGAAATTGACCCGATTGAGAATCGAACTCAGACCCGTTGCATAGGAAGCACACATATTACCACTAGGCGATGGCAGTGGTCTCGCTTCTCAATCTTGTTGTTAGCTTTAGCAGCTATTTAATTATCCTATGTATATCCTGGACCTCTTCAGATGTTCTGGAGCGAGCTGTTCGGATTCTGAAGTGCGTGGGTTGGACATTCGAACCCCTCCCTTCGGGGAGTTATCCGGATGAACTGTCTCATCGGGGTATGTGTTTCCCGCAATTCACGGGCAATTTAGTACCCTCTGGCGGTAGTGTGCCAAAAGAGGGAGTGCTTTATGCGTATACCATGAAGGCAGAGGTTAACTTCTCAAGCACTGCTTGCTACCTAAATATGCTCGGGTCACTCACCTGCATAGTGAGGAGACCTATACTAGATACGGCCGCCTGACCAGTGGTACTGGAGGTATAACCGAAAGGCTAAGGTGTGTGAGCAACGTAATTTTTCTAGCCTTAACAGAGACTGGGATTTGTTTTCTAAGTGCCGTCCAGATGAAAATACCTTTAAATGCAAAACTGGCCTTTGACTCCATTTGTTGGAATCGCGGAGGGCCCCCAATCACCTGAACTTATCCTATGGATACCGAGCGGGGTATCACAGGGTTATGGTTGGGAATCGCATTCAGATGATCCCGGGTTCAAATCTCTTGTGGCCGGTCATCCTGATCATGGGTTTTATCGTAGTTTCCATGGTCGCTTAGGTCAGTGCTTAGATTGATATTAACTTTCATTCCCGTTCGCTTCATCGTTTTAGCGTTGCAAGGCCAGGCAATTGACCTGGGCGGTGTGCAGTGATGAAATTTGCTTAATGGAAAAACTGCCCTGGTGTTCTGTTTGACAGCACCCCTTTCGAGAGGCTCAAACTATTTGGAAACAGGGGCTCTCTGTCGAAATCGTTATAGATCAACAAAAGAAAGAAAAAATAGGGGAAAGTTAGGAACCCACCTGCATCGATATCTGCAGCCTCATAAACCTGGTCGCCTTCGTATCCTTCACGTCATCGCTTATTCTGAAGGATACAAAACGCTTCCATGTCAGAAATTCCCCTCCACATCGCTTATGAATTGTAATTGTCGTATACTGCGGAATATCTGTGTTTGTATAATTTAATTTTGGAAACATATTGAAGGGAACATCAGATGGACTTATATCTGGGCTGTAAGGAGAGTAAGGGGCTGTAAGGAGAGTAAGAAAGTGCTTCATTCTTGGTACTGGACATTAATCTGCTAATTCTTATTATCATTTGACTATTTTGAAGATGTATTTTGTAGAAAATATTTACGTAAATTTTCTGCGGCTGATTGTACCAACAAGAAGACTCTCATACGAGAAACGAATTTGAATTATCACGTCATAATGGGATTTTACTGTAGTGAGAGAACGGCGGATTTGCGGCGTCCCGCACAAAGTCGTGACCGACAGTCAGATTATAGACCCTGGCACCGCGATCAAACAAACAGCCGACGAAGCAAGTGATTGAACATTTTTGATTCTCTATAAGGTTCAAGTGGCACCGAAATCTTTATTTGCGGACTGGTTTTACCCTCTATCCAAAAATGGAATGCCAAAATGACTACTGAAAAAAAAAAATATAATAAATATTACTCTTTGTTATTGCTTGTGTTTCTTCTTTCCTTTCTTCTTCGTCCAATGTCTAGAAATTTCGAAAGGGTTCCTTATGAACAATGATCTATGTAGAACCAAATTTAATATGTATAGAAAACGCATTCTTTCCAAACTGCGAACTTACTTTAGAATAATTCTATATATAATAACAAAATAAATAAAGAAAAATTAATTAAATCAATTAAACAAGTGAGCAGAGGCCAAATACCATTCAAGCAACATCAAACTACAAGTCGAAGCAGCATTGGATGCCCAAGACACCGATGTGATAGGAAAGTTTAGGATGAATAAATGAATGAATGGTGTTTAGCGCCCGTTTTTACTACAGAGGCACCACAGACTATGGACACTGATGATACATGAGATGAAGTGTTATATGAGAAAGGATTTATTTTTTTAAGGTAGGAAACGTTTCAGGCCTAAGTTTAGAGTACCTCCCCGGCATTTGCAATTTATTAGGACTGAGGAAAACCTGGAAAAAACCTGTCAGGAAGGACGGTCCTGGCGGTATTCGAACCCAGACCTCCCGCTCAGGAGTCCGCGTCTTAACGACCTCGGCCACCCGCGGCGGTGTTTAGGATGAAATAGGCTCTTGTGGCACTAGATGATAATACAGTCAGTAGTACTCCGCAGACGCCTCCACCCCTATCGAGTATCAGAACAATTAAACTCGCCAGGTACTCATTTGAATAACAGGCTGAGTAACCCGACCGATTTGGACAAGATAGCACAGAGAAAATTTACTCTGCTGCCGAGAATCGATCCTAGGACTGTTCTCCAAGTCACACCATCTGATCGGATGTATTAACTTAATTTCTACACGAGTAACCATCACTTTGTAGTGTATGAATATCACTTTCTTAGTGTTTCGTTGTTATATTTGAGCCCATTAATTTGTCAGATAATAAATTTGTCAGATAAGTCAATAAACAGTAATGCCTCTTTCACCCCACTAAACATTTATTTCCTGCATTATTTACATCGCTTATACCGGTTTAAGATGAGTTTTCAACTTTTTGTTGTCATCCTCCATATACCGAGGATGCCAAAAAATGTATACACTCTTTCACAGTAGATGGCTATTTAATATATTTCAAAGTTGGACCGAAAAACAACAGTAATGTGTAGGTTGATGCTCTGTAAACAGATGTGACTCACATTACGTTATGCTAGCGTTGCTACGTGACAGTTAAATCAACAATGAACAAATGAAGCCAAGATTATCGTACAATGTTCTGTAAACAGATGTGACTCCATTAAGTTATGCTTGCGTTGCTACAACAAAATGGAGTTAAGATTATCGTTTGAACAGCGGAAAGCAATTTTGCAGCATCCAAGGCACTGGATAGGACGAAGAGGTCCAATTGAGTTTCCACCGCGTTCTCCGGATCTAACTCCGTTGGACTTCTACCTGTGGGGAACTCCTAAGGATGTTATATACCGTAGAAAACCAGCTACACTGACAGCACTTCGGGAAGAAATTGAAACCGCATGTGCTGCAATTGCTGAGGACATCTTCGCAAACGTTGCTCAATCAGTAGTTCAACGTACTCAGAAGTGTATCGACGCCGATGGTGGTCATTTTGAGCAACTGTTGTAACTGTAAAAGTCTAAAATGATTAGTGCTCATCATTTTCTGTTTGTGTGAATTCAGTTTTATTATATTAACACAGTTTTTTTCTTTTTTGAAGTGTGCATACATTTTTGACACCCTCTGTATAGAATATACACTTGCATTCCTATATGGCAATCTATTGATTGTAAACACGCTTGCAAGCTGGTCCTTGGTGTGCATTAGCTGATATTATTTCAAGATAACACTTGAGTTTCACAGAATCCTGACTGAAAGTGATTATAGCATTGATAGTTCATCCTGACATTTCCAACATGGATGAAACCCTTGATCTGAGGAAGAAAGGAAACCATGGAATCATGCAAGGGAAAAAAAGTATTCTGCATTTACCTAGATAATTAACAGTGTACAAAAATTACGATATAAGACATCTAAAAATATTTGTGGTAAAGAAATAGTTTTCGTCCTCCTGCTGATATCAGAGTCAAGTGCAACAAAGGTCAGAAGAGTTCTGAGTTGTAACTTCTGGGGAGCAAACTTCGCACAAAACCAAATAGTTTTCAAATACGAAATCATGCTTAAGATCACAAGCACTAGGTTTTTCATGATTTGCACAACAAAATACTTTTAAAGGAGTCAATATTAATCTCTTAATGGAATGTATTACAGTTCGCATTCGTGTGCGTTAGAACCTGTGCCGAGTTCAGCGACCGCTCCATCTTCTTACATCATTAGCAGAGGGCAGGGGAGCACGGGTCAGTCCTCCGACCACCACTGGTCTTAGTCACGCGGCTTTCTAGATCAAAGGATGGCACCTTTCTATCAGGTAGCTCTGCAATTGTCTTCAGAAGACCTGATGGAATGCCTAGCTTAGAAAAAATGTATAAGCACATAACAATTTTGAAAGTCATTATCCAGAGGGTGTTGTAAAGAGTGTACAGAAAGCAATGTATGATGAACCAGTTAACCTGCTCCAATGGCCTTTGTAATCTTCAGATCTCAATTTAATACAGAATCTACAAAATTTGTAAAAGCTAAATGAAGCTAAACCCAAAAAATTCTGAATCTTTATGCAGAATATTTCAACGTAAAGTTTGTATATTTCATGCCAAGGAGTGCATTCTTGAAACAGAAAGACTATACTACAAATTAAGATGCTCTAGAAGGACAGAAATTTTGGGCAATAAAAATTTTTATAATATTTTCCGAGATAGTATTGTTTAGTTTTTACTTGTTTAAAAGCATAGTATATATTTGTATCCTTGAAAAAATACATCGTGAAAGAACTAAACGTGATAATGAAGATAAAATGTTCTTCATTCATTATATTTCTAAATTACCCTTAAGCTGTTTTGTTTAGTAATGTAGTCTTAATCTGAATCATTTACAAGAGTATGTGCAGAAATCACTGAAATGGACGACAAAAGCATTATTTTGAATCAAAATGTCAATTAAAACTGAAACTCAACCTGGACATTCAGTGAACGGAAAAGATGTCTAGCGACTTAGCAGTAGACCGTTACCACATTTATTATGACAGCGTTTTCGTGTTGTCGCACTGCTTAAACGTCCTGGGAATTCTCAGCCATTTACTTCAACGGCCACTGTTGCCAATGTTTTGGAGGAAGACAGGCTCGTAAATTTTCCAACAGATACCCAGCGAATGTGGAACGCCCAAGGCAGCCAATACATAACATTTCAACGAAATGGTTACAGAAGAGAAAGGTGCTGCTTGGTGGGTTTCCCATAAGCCGTCCGCCGAAGGAAGAGTTCGGCAAAAAGGAAAATCTGCGTCTGTTATACCGTACTATCAACAAAAGGGAAAATATTACTGTAAGAAGCATTGCTACAACAGATGAGAGGGTTCATAAAGACCTCAGTGGAAACACCTATCTACTCGTGTCTTTGGCATCAGTTAAAAGACAATAAAATCGGCATTATGATGTGATAGCTCAAATTCGTTTCTCCTATGAGAGTCTTCCTGTTGGTATATCAGCCACAGAAGATTACGTAAACATTTTCTACAAAATTACGTCTTCAAACTTCCTTCGGAAGGTTAATATAGCTGTGGGTTCCATGTCGTAGATTTAAGCACGTAAAAGAACCTCAAGCCTGGAAGAAGAGGCCTCTGAGCAAAATTTATCGGCCGTTTCACGCCCTGAATTGAGTGGGACGCTGATGACCTGAGATGTTAAAATGCATCTGCAAATGAACCAAATATTATTATATATAAGGTATATGTTTTCTATTTGTTTTATTGTTTAATATGTTTTACATTCTTAATAATTTTAATCCAACTTATCATCTTTAGTATTATTAAATATAAAGATACAAATGACATAGTAATACATATCTGCATTATTTAGTGTAAAATACAAAACAAAAAGCAATATATCTTAACTTATTTACTATTAAAGCAACTTAGTAGGCTCCGGCTGAGTGCCCAACGTTGAGCACCAATTTTGAAGCGGTTTGTTGTCTGTGTTTGCTATTTTGTTGATTCGTACTCAACAGAATTGGGAATGGAGTTAACGCGATGCAATGTAATATATATATATTGGTACTTTATTATATTCAAAATCTTTCGCATCCTCTGGTGTTCTGCGTACGATAGAACTTATTTACGTGGAATTTAAAGTTGTCTACAAGGATATGAATTAAATCTGAAAATCGCTTCTGAAATAGAACTTGTTACGAATGCCTCAGCACGTATCTCCTCGCATAAAGAACTAAAACTTGAGTGCGTCTCGCCGCGTCTGGAACCTAGACTAACAATGAGTGGACGTGTCCCTGCAGAATGTAGAACATAAAAGCTTCTAGCCGCGTGTAGCACGTAGAATTGCGTCTCGTCGCTTGTAAAACTTAAACTGCTTCTCAGCTGACTGCTTCTTAAAACTACCTACTGATGTCCAAAGCAGAACTTGTTCTCTGAGTGCCCCAGCGGAGCAAACGCCTCTTTATATACTCGATTTAAATTAACTTGGTTTTAATGAGCCACAGGGTCACACTAGCAAATTTTGCGCTTTGCTTTAAAAATTCAAACATACATTTATCATTGGCTGGTTTAAGTTTAAGGAACATGTGCTATTAGGCATTATTTGAAAGTTTAAGACATCTTGTTGACATTGGCTAGTTTAAAGCCTGTCGAGTGCAAAGCCCTAACGAATTTAAAAGACAGTAAGTTTATTAACCCTCCAAAGGTAGTTTTTTTACAAGTGGCATCACACTCGACGCTTGGAGTTATTCTCCCTTTAGTATAGAGTTTTATGGCCTTCTTGGCTTTCCAAGCTACCGTATATAGAAAACTACAGAGAACTTTCTGTTTTTTCAACATACAGTTCACATGTTAACCTTATACCGTCTTATACATGTATACACTCATGATATCTACATTACTAAGTACAATGCAATATTACGATACTTGTTTGCAATACACATATTATATTTATATTTCAGTGAGGGTGAGCCGTAAGGACCTTTCACAACACACTCGTTATGATCTCTTTTCAGGTTCCATTAATATAACTGCAAGCCGTTCCTATTACATCATGATTAAATTCCTTTTTTTTTTTTTTTTTTTTTTTTTTTTTGAATTTGTAAAACTTTTTCTTTTCTTTGTTCACCATACTGATTTTGGGGAACAGTCTGGGATAGAGGTATTCTTGGTTGACCAACATTTGAAAAATCTAACGCGATAGATTCTCGAACTTGAAAAACGTTTTTGTATTATTATTATTAACAATGATATATAATATTGTGAGTTTATCTTTTCAAACAAACAAATACAAAGTAAAATTTGAAATGGTATATACATAGACAAATAGACAAATAATAAATAGAATTAAAAGAAGTAATTACTTAGGAAAACATTAGCTTACATAGAAACAGTAAGCAAAAATTTTGTTCTTTTTTTTCAGTAATACTTTTTGGAACTAGTTGTAGCATTTAAGACATATTTCTGTTTTTTATTTAGTGATAAAACTGAATATAATTACATTTTAAATTTACTTTTACTGGGAGTCTGTATTTTATTAAAGTCAATTAAACTGATATCTGTTATGACGACATCGAGCTGAAAATTCTCTCTGGAAAAGCAGTCGGGAATGGGATAATCTTTTGTTTTACACACTCGTGTAAGTCAAGACTACTATCTGAAATCTCTTTTTAAAAACACGTAATAGAAGATCTAGGGGATGTTACATTACTTGAAATACTATAAAATGTAATCATTATTTAGATGTGGTAAAATGAGCTCTACAACGAAATGAGATAAAACATCAATTGTAAACTCATCGGCCGTTATTTTCGACCTGTCATTTGCATCTGTATGAGAGAGAGAGGGGGGAGGGAACTGTTTATTGAGCTAGAAGTGCATGCTTGTCTTGTTCCAGACTTATGTCCAGCTCACCATAGGAGCTTTCACAACTCCTCCATACCCAATATCACATTATGTGTTACAGTAAGCTTGAATTATTATTTACCCCTTTAATCCTGATATATGTAGCCATAAAACAGTACAGTTTTTTGCCTTTATCGGTCGTGTCCTGGGCTTGTCGTTGTCGTCTGAATTTGTATTAGAAGACATAACAGCTGAGAACACTAACCACAACCACAACACAACACAACCACAACCACAACAATAGAAAAGCATACACAGATCGATTGTTAAAGTTGTGTTATGTTCGCAATAATTAGTATCACATAAAATTAGTGGTGTCACAATTGAGGACCCATGTTCAACTTTAAGCCAATATTACTAATTTCATTTTATATTTTAAAAATGTATATATCTGAATCTCATTTTTTAGACGAGCGGATTTTATGAATGAATAAACAAATAGTAACTACCAACGGATATTATTAAAAAAAAAAAAAGAAAAATGTTGTTTTATGTCACGGGCTTAGCTACCTAGGTGTTAGAAACTTCCATTTGGGTTCTGAACTCTTTCAATTTGAATGTATATTCTTCTTTTTTCTATAATTTATAAATTTTGTTGCACAACTAACGTGTGGATTGTGTAGAAACATGTTCAATAAAATAGAATATATTTTTTTATTATAATTAGATATTGTAACGTTCAAACTATCTCTATAGTTCTATTGAAATATTAACATTTTAAATATGTTCTTTAAAACACATACGTTATTCCTGAATTATGCGCTTTCAATATTCAACTACCCATTTTATTAAGTTAACAAATCAAGTAGTATTTTTGTTAAAATATTTATTCATACTTTTTATCCCCTGGTTATTCTAACCCTTCTCTTGAGAAAAATCTGTCTGCGCCACTGTTTCTCAGTTCTCCACAGCTTGCTCAAACATTACGACTTATTGTGTCCAGGGAAAGGATAGCGGAGCAGCTAGAGTCCAAAAAACCCAGAACTGGCCCGCTATTTGTCGTTACACGTAGGGTGAAAGCACTAGGAATCGTATGGAATCTCTTGCTGCAGTGAAACCATGGGATATCCGAGCGGCTGGTCAGTTTCGAACGACAGCGGAGAGAGCCGAAGGTAGTGACTTGCACATTATAGCTACATAATAACGCTTACCCCACCCATGGCACGATAGCTCAGACAGTTAGAGGGTCATGCTATAATTACGAAGACAATGATTTCGAATCCTAGCATATCGTAGCTTTTTCTCCCTCTCTCTCTTCTTCTTTTTCCTCCTTCCCTTCTGGATAAAAGAGATTTGGCACAGTTACAATGATTTACTCCGTAACAGTATCACGTACAAAATGATCTATAAATTGATATTAATCATTTTTTTTCTGCTGCAATCAAAGGAGATTTTCCAGCATTAAAGTGATTTATCCGCCCCTATCAATTTATATTTACGAAAAGGAGGCGAGCGTAGTCCGTTAAGCCTAATATTTTACCCGTGTAACAATGCACTATTAATTCATTTTTCACAGGGCAACACATAAAAAAATAAAAAAAAAAACTACATTCAACATGAACATGAGGCACAAGTGTGTAGAGTGAATTCCGCTGTCGCTTGGGACTGGCCAGCCGCTCAGAGATTTCACGTGCAGTAGATCACACTAGCAGCACTAGTGTTTTCTGCCCTGCTTGCAACGGCAAGTCTGGCCCGGTTAAGCCGAGACGGTTGATCACCAAGAACCTTTTACCAAGGAAAGACTGTAAAGTATTTTGAAGTTCTACAGACACATTATGGTTTTCTGTTGATGGTTTAGTAAATATATGCAAAGACTGGCTCTGAATTCACCTTGAATTCGCTTCTTCTCGAGTACTATAAGGATAAAATGCGGTTCTAGCAGAAATGATCGGCAATCCAGCAAGCCACAATCAGCGGCTGGTCCACGTTGTATTTCAATGAATAAACATTTCGTGTATACAATGTAAGTACATAATAGTATCTCCTTTGTGAAGCTTCATTGCGATTCATTTGCCCACCAGCTTCATAACAAACACCTTTTGTGTTAAGCGAGCAAACGCTTATATATAAAACTCAAATTCGTAAAAATGTGAATCGATCGAGTGTTGAAAAAAAAAAAAAAAAAACGCTTCTGAACTGCTAAATCTGTTACGGTCAACTTTGTGTATTTTTAGTGTGGTCATATAAATGCACATAGCAGTTTTTCTATATATTCTATATAACAATAATTTAATATTGTTACGAGCTGAACCAATTTCCCAAGGAAGCGGCTGAAAGAGAATAAGATAAGCGCGGGAAGGGGGGGGGGGGAAACAGAACTAAAATCGGTATGCTAATCCAAATACAACACATCTGAATATTGTGAATCTTAGGCTGTATTTACAACCTAAAGCAATACAAATGAAAGTAGCGACCGGAAAATGCCTCAGGAAATTAAATGTGTATAATAGACTAACTGCTAGTTTAAAACTCTACTTCCCTGATAGGTCTTATGATCTAAATAAAGTCTCTCTCAAGATATTCATTTCCTAAGACAAAAGTCAGATGTACACGAAATCAAAAGTAACAAAAACCTTTCTGTAAAGCCAAGGCTCTTTTAAACTGCCACTTCCTTGCTTTTACTTTTTCAATGAGCCAAAGCATTTCACGTGCTATCTCTTCCTACTTAATTACTACAGCTCTCTAAAAGCAGATATAGCTCAAGATAATGCCAATCGTCTAAAAGGAATGAAGAAGAATGTATGTAGTATACAAAGTGTAACAAAAAGGTATGTCTAAACTTTGGGGAAACATGCCTTGCATATAGGGGTGCAAATATATCATACGAACATGGGTCCGAAATGCTTTATTTCCTTGTTAGAGTCCTTTATCTATTACTCCGCTTACACGGTGTGATATGCAAGTTACATAACCGTCCTGTGGCAATAACCCCACAATAGAACAGTTGCTTAATACTAACAGTAGGTAAACATTCTGGTTAAAAGAGGTGGGGGTGTTATAACTACTCCTAGTTCCTAGGTTCACAGTTGTTGTGGTCGTTCTGTTATGTACCATGTAGTCCGCTTGCTATGCTACTCACTTATTTGCTTGATGCAGCTCCGAGCATGTAGTGTCAGTTCTGTGTATTTATGGATCTCGTTCCAGGTACAGTAAAATGAGGTATTCATATTATCTATGGATTAGCCGAAGGTGTAGATAGTCTTCGTGCTCGTATTGTGCAAGACTGCCAGACAATACGAGATACTCTAAGAATACATGAGGCAAGGACATATTGAACATTTTTGCTATGTGGTATATGTGTGGGAAAAGGGCTCCAAACAAGGAAATTAGACATTCCGGATACATGCTCATATAATAATTTTTATTCTGTATATGTGAGAAATATTTCCCCAAAGTTTTAACATACTTTTTTGTTACACTCTACATATATATGAACAATACTAAAATCGCCTACTTCAGCTAGTGAGAAAAGAGATAACTGGGTTTGTACTTCGCGGTTGTAAAATTCCGTCATTTGCTTTATCTGAATCAAAAATTAGAAAATATATTAGAAATACGTTATTGCATTAAAACAAACTCGTTCTAATAAGAACTCTTACGGCAATAATTGCAGCGAATGTGCAGTGCTATTTATGATATTTTAAATAGTTTATGTCGAATGCTGTAAGTACAGAGCTCCCGTTTGGACGCGTTGTCTGTTTAACCGAGATTGGTACGGGGAAGTAAACTGCATGGTCCTTTAAATTCAAGCGCATGGATTTCCGCAGCACACCAAACACCAATTTTTGGTCATCAAAGGCATTTCCTGTACAAGATCGGGTTTTTCAGCACTCCAGTTGTTTTGTGTCGCTACATGATCATGTAAATATAACCTTGCGTGGTTCGTAGAAAAAAATTTGAACAAATAAAATAAAAAATAAAAAATGCAGAACAATAAGATGAACATTAACATTATGCACATTATCCATCGCCCAATTGCAGAAATGAACTCTACTCACATTATCGCGTGGTTGCAGTTCCTGAACTACAATTCTTTGTAGGGTTTTAATTTTAAAAGTTTAGTGACATTCCAAGCCAAGATTTCTGGAATTCCTATTCCTGTGCAAGCTTTCTTAGAGATTTTTTTGGATTTTGTTATAACTTTTCTCCGATGTCATTGGTTTTTCCTCTGTAAGAACAATGCGTTTTACTTTTGGTTTCTTATCAAGAACATAACCCGTTTCCTTAAATCTATTCATAAAATTACGAACCGTTTCTCTGTGAGGCACACAACAGCATGGAATTTCTCTATAAATCGCTGTCTCATTTCTCTACATGAGTTTATTGTCACATAGGAAGCATACATGAAGATTCTGTGTGTTAAAGTATACGCACTAACACATTAACACACTGAAACACTGGTCTCACAACGTTCAACTCCTGTACAGCACAAAGACTGTATGACAGTACATGGAAAGGTAGGAAATCAGAGGGGGAACAGAACCAGTTAGAAACAGGGCTGGTAAATCCCCGTTAAGGCGGCCACGCTTCCAAATGAAGGCTCTGTAGTTAAAATGTTTGAAAATATTAGGTGCCCTTTATTTGAACATAATTTTCTGAGATATTTTACGATTCCCCCACTTATGTGATAAGCTAGAATGATTGCTCGCAAGATACCACTTTCAGGCACCATAGGAATATTTCAGAAAATACGTCGTCTATTCAAAAAGCTTGTCATCTGTCTGAACTTTTTGAAAGTGCTGAAGACGAAACTTTATGAAAAGAATAATAACTGATATAACGTGGGTAAGTGGAACGACTAATACAAATATCCCATTTCACCAGAATTCACACCAATGGAATTTTCCTTTGGGGATCAGTTCACTTTTCTAAACAAAAATCAAAGGAGAAAAGTAATGTCCAAATCGTTTTCAGAAATATGTACATGCAGAAGATATCCTATTTGAGAACCAGTGTGATAAATAGTCACAAAAATAACTGTTTGTACTATTCCTTGACATCGATGGTGACTTTTGGTCCAAACTGTATAATAAAGCGAATCTAAATGCCATTAAATGAAAATAAACAGACTTTACACTTACATATTAAAGTGTTGGGGAAAAGAATCACATAAGTAACTTTCCTGTGAAATCCAGGTAATTATAATTTCAAAACTATAATTGACAAATAAATAAAATGTGAAAATCTATGTGCATTGATTAATTAAAGTTTAAATGTAATAAATCTTGATCTGAAGTGCAGAATATTTCCAACGTGGAAGGAAAGGCAAAAGACGGTTGGATAATCAGTTTTCTTGGGCTCGTAAATCATTTGAAACAGACAAGAAATAGAACACGTACTAATAGAGGTTAATACCAACACTTTACCATTGTTATAATAATTATAACAATATGCTACAGGACCTTGCAGCATTGGTTTTTAATCTCCCTCCTCTCGAACAGTATATTTCCACCTTCACATAAATGAAATATTCAGAAAATAACAGTGGTGATGGTAATATTAACATGTTATTATAACGATAAGATATTGCATACAAATTGAAAACGTGAGAATAAGTAAAGCTCAAAAATTACATTGCCTTAAGGATGGCACATCTCAACTTATTGTTTACAGTAACGAGCGGTAGTCCGAAGTCATAAAATCAGACCCATCTTTCCAAATCACACTACACCATGGTGACCCTGAAGCAAGAAAGCAGTACCGTTAGGTCTTTGATATAATTCATTGAAGGGAAAATTGACGGTTTGCACCCTTGAAAAATAACACGTAAAGGTATATACAAAAGCAGAGTTACTGTATTTTCCACCCTGAAGGACAAAGGGGGAGTTATATTTTTAGATCAACACCTTGATAGCGTCAACCCCGCTTCAAGCCAGGGACCCGCGCAAAATTAAGAACCAACCAGTAAGTTAGAGGCACGAAGGAATAGCTCATGGATTTTTTTTTTTTTTGATTTGGTTTATTTATGGACGCTCTTTAATATCTCAGGTCATCAGCGTCCCATTCAATTCAGGGCGTGAAACGGTCGGCAAATTTTGCTCAGTTGTCTCTTTATTTAGGCTTGAGGTTTTTTTTCGTGCCGTAAATGTACGACACGGAACCCACGACTTTACTTCCCTTCCGAAGGAAGTCATACTTAGGATTTTTACGCCCGAAAAAATCCATCGGTCCTGTCCAGGAATGAACCTGCGACCACCAGGACTAACATATAGCCAATGTAAAACAATTAAAATTTTAAGATGGAGAGAAGTAAGAAGTAAGGTTCATGATGACCTACAGACCTTTTCCGAAAAAAAAAAAAAATTGATCAAGGTAAAAAGCAGGCAATTGCAGTGGGTAGATCGTTCGTGTACGCAGTGTGTAGGCAGTACAGTTCAGGATAGCCTGAGGACAATTTGTAGGAGAGTACGAAATAAAGATGCGTTTACAGTGCAGTATGAACAGGGTAGAAGTTAGTTGTGAAATAATAATAATAATAATAATAATAATAATAATAATAATAATAACAAGTAGGAAATACGAGAAGTTGTGATTAGCAAGCGATAGTAGCGAAGAATAAGAAATAATTAATGAACAATAAGAAAGAACGGCTTTAAGATGCAAGAGTAGTAGTGAGTCAAGAGTAAATAAATAAGTTAACAGAATATATGGCAGTAACAAATCTCCGTAAGAGGTAATAAATGCGACAGTTATAGCGAGAGTAATAACATGAAGAGCATTAGTTGAGTTACATGTGAACGAGTTTTGGACTTATAACACGTGTAAATAACTTTCTAGATAATATGTGTTACCGAACAGTCTAGGTTCCTCAAAGATTCCAGTCGGTCCTGGTGGTGTAGTGGTAACCATACTTGCCTCCTAAAGGGAAGGGAAGTAAAGCTGTGGGTCCCGTGTCGTACATTTATGGCACGAAAAAGAACCTTAACCCTGAAAGAGAGGCCTCTGAGCAAAATTTGTCGACCGTTTCATACCCTGAATTGAATGGGACGCTGATGACCTGAGATGTTAAAAGAGCGTCCATAAATAAATCAATCAAATTCAAGTTTGTATTTAGTACCGCAAACTGCCTTGGTACAAACAGGTTTACCTCTTTTATTTTCGGCCCCATTTGCTACCCAAACTCTGTATGCAAAGGCTGCACCACAAGTTTAATTACTTCATCCAGTCGAGGATGCCGAAATCAAACTTGCCAGTAGATATTTTACTCATGGGATTCAGGGTCATTGAGCTGTGCGATATTTCACATCACTCTTTTTCAGTTGTTATAACAAAACAGTTGAATCGCTTGCAGTTGCCGGGATGCCCATAACTTACTTTTATTTTCTTACCAACCTCAGACATCCGACCATAACTTTTCCTTTGCTTTTGACGGTTCATTATGCTTAAGGCCCCCTTTGAACTCCCTGTAATCGCATAACACTTAAAATGCAGCTCACAACACATGGAAAACAACATAAAATAACTTACACTCTGAATAATCTATGAATGATCCCCAATAAGCAATACAGAGGCTTGTCTTTACAGCAAGCGGACAGCGGGAAATTCACTTACTTGGTTCTTTTCCCTTTCCGCTGGACTCACCTGGCTTTTTCTCAGTACACCAAAACTTTGAGCGCAGATAACTTCGGGCTAGCTTGAGTTTTTCTGCATTTCATACCCTCAAGACAAGCCTCTCTTATTGGTACCAATAAATCGATTGCAAATCTACCTTGCCTGATTTTCTCCCCTGACCTTTCACGTTGTCGATCCTAGTGGCAACCATGCTTGCCTCGTAGATCGCGGGTTCAACTCCGGTTAGGGTCCATGGATTATTTCGTCCAGGGTAGATGGATTTTTCGGGCGTAAAAATCCCCATTATGGTTTCCTTCGGAAGGGAAGCAAGCCATGGGTTCCGTGTCGTAGATTTACGGCACGTAATAACACTTCAAGCCTGAAAGAAGGGGTCTCTAAATCAAATTTATCAGCCTTTCACATCCTGAATGGAATGGGACGTTGTTGACGTTAGATGTTAAAGAACATCCATAAATAAATCAAATTAAAAACAACCCTTCACGTTAGATGTAACTGCATGTTTGGGTTTTATATCCTCATTCCTTCTAAACCTATTTGCTTAAGGCTTATTTTCATACAAGACTAATGTCAACATGAGTTAAGCCTTAAGGTTCTTTCTTAAAAAGGAATGCAAAACAGCTTTAGGCATCAAGGCGTTCTGGCCTAATAGGGAGAAATAAAAAACACGTTTTATGACTCATAAACACCGATCCATCAACCTGACAGTATAAGCGGAATAAATAAAATTAAAAGCATTAAGGAACGTTTACTGTGCAGAAACGGAGGCGTTTTAAGAACTAATGACTTTAAGAGATAGCGCTCAAGGGGAAGAAACAATCAGTATCATAAAGAAGTCTTAATGAAGGGTGCAGGAGAAGGTGCCTTTAGCATGTATATTTGTTTTTGTTTTTTTCATTTTTAAAAATTGCTGTTTATCAGGCAATTCCATTATCCAGTTGCGAGTCGAGATCTAGCCCTTCTTAAATGCTTTAAAATATTTATCATGTACTTCAGGCTTTATTTAGAAAAAAAATATCCTAATATCCCTTTGGACGCTTTAAAACTGTTTTGGTTCAGGAGTTTAAAGGAAAGACATACAATAATACCTGTAAATAAAGAAAGATAAAGTACAAACAGTGGTGGCTGAGGTCATAAAGATACGGACTTGTATGCAATGTATGAAATTCGATTCCACCAGGACCGTTTTCTATGACTGAGGTTTTAGTCCTCACAAATGACAAATGCCGGGGAGGTACCATAAACTTATGCTTGGAAAAAAAAATTTCCCAATTTATCATTTCATCTCATATATCTCAGGTGAGTGAGACCTCAGCAGATAGCATGGACGGATAATACTATAAAAAGAAAAGAAAGAAAGAACGATGAGGATACTGTACTGACATTTTCATAATGTCATTTATGGAGGGAGTTGAGAGAGAAGTTTTTTTTTTTTTTTTTCCCAAATAATCCATCAGGATTATTATATTTTGTATGAAAGCTAAATTTAACTGGATCCTGATATTGCTAATTAAATATTGTTACACAACTCTACAGTGAACACACTGATTGTTACAGATGTTACTTTTGTGCTATCACCTGTTTGTGTGCATTTTATATCCATGCGTATTACGTAGTCATTCACACCTCAAGGAAAAAACAAAACAAAACTTAGAAGGCGTAAAGCAGACCTGTCAATTAATGTTAAGTAAGTAATACCAGGCTTCCCGTTCCGTTATCTCACGCTCTGATCAATGTGCAACGACAGCCAAACTCTTTATGTCTCTATTAAGCTAACTTCACTTCTACAAGACTCAAGAAATGGTTTCTAACCGTAATAAAAACAGGGCGAAACAGGTTCCATGTCATGCATGCTTTAGGTTTTCGAATGACGTTTGTTCCCACTTGCGTATATTTGAGCTAAATTTACATCTCTCTTTTATTGCCTCGTCGTTTAATAATTTGTTCTGTTATTTTTTTTTTTTTTCTCTCTTTCATGTTATAAATATGAACATCTCCACTTCCAAGTAATTTAAGATTCACACCATACTTAAATCATTAAATAAGAAGTAAAATGCTAACGCTCTAATGCAAGAATCTCCGTTACCTTTCCGCGTTTTATAATGAATGTAAACAAGCAACACAAATGATAACGTCAACCCAGCTACCATCACACGCTTACAAGAATGTGCAATTAGGACTGCCTATCTATATTTAGAAGACTAGCTTTCTTACTTTCAAGGTAGTTAATATTTCATTTTTGTGTTTTTAAATGTTTAACGCCTCATGTCGAATGATGTATCTCCTAGGGACAACGAATATTCAATTGGTCTCCCTTTTCCTCCCCCCAAGGTTTAAGGAAATTTTTGAAGAAAATAAATTAATAAAAACTATTTTTACTATTCATTACTCAATAATTTTAAATCATATCCCGTTTCTCATATTAATGAATTTTGTTTCGAAGTTTTTTGAAAGTTTTGCAATTACTGTTCATCTACTATTGGCCTTTTTTATTATTTATATTTATGTTTTTTGTTCCAAATGTGTATACTAAAAAGAATCAGTTTATTACCATATTGTACACTTTGCTTATGAACGATGACAGGCGCGTAGTAGATTTTATACGAATTTCTATAAATATATTTCATAATGTAAAATGGCTCGCTTTTACGGCCGTTGTTAACTATTAAACCAGCTCCGAAAATCAAAGATGTAATAAATAAAACCATATTAGTCAGCCAAAAACATATCTACAGTTATCAAAGTTCACGCCAACATCTTATGATTTTATGATTTTATTCCATTATTTTAACTATTATACAACAAAGTGATATCTGCAATATCTTATTTTAATTATAGTATACATTTCTCTTTGGATTCAAAATATAATTAATACAACGTGTTGTTTCATCTATTTCATTTTTCTTGATATTTAATGATTTATCCTGTATTTTTTTTTTTTTTTTTTTGAGTACTGTTTAACGCCCGTTTTTAATATTGAGGCACCACAAGCGGCGGACACTGATGATATATGAGATGAAATTATACATTAGGAAAGGCTTTTTTTAAGGAAGGAAACGTTCCAGGCCTAAGTTTAGGGTATCTCCCCGGCATTTACCATTTATGAGGACTGAGGAAAACCTGGGAAAAAAAAAAAAAAAAAAAAAAATCTCGGTCAGGAAGGACGGCGGGATTCGAACCCTAGATCTACCGCTCACGAGTGCGCACCTTAACGACCTCGGCCACCCGTGGCAGTATGCTATATTTTGAATAGGCTTTAAACTTTATGAGTGACATGTTTTAGTAACATTGCGTCATATTTTTATATGTATAGTACAACGCCATGGAACTTTTTCGTTTATTTAGTTTATTTAATGACGTTTTTAAAATCTTTGGCCATTAGCGTCCCATTCAATTTAAGGAGTGAAACGGCCGATATATTTTGCTCATTTCCTTTAGGCTTGAGTTTTTTTACGTGCTGTAAATCTATGATGGGGGACCAATGGCTTTACTTCCCAGCCGGAGGAAGCCATACTTAGGATATATATACGCCTTTTGAATATCCATCAACCCTGGCCGGGAATGAAAGCGCGACCTTGGGTTTACGAAGCAAGTATGATTTACTACTAGGCCGCTAGGACCGATCACCATGGAATTGCCTCATATAACATTTTCATGTACACAACATTTGTTAATGAACAATATCGAAATATTTTCTTTATGTCTATGCGGGTCATATATAAGTAATTTGAATTAGTAATAGTAACCGACTTTTTATTGTACCAGTTTCAAAATATACACAAGTTCAAATGCTGCATGGGCCTTACGGCCGTATATGCTAATATCGACCTTATAACAATCAAAATATACATACATACCTAAATGTATACATACAAATATACAAACACATAAATATACTTACATCACACGTTTTCTAAGAGTTATATAACACACATAAATATGAACTGTTTTCTTGAGCCCCCCTTCCATTTATTCACACAGTACTTCTTCACTATAGCCATATTCAAACACAACAATCAGGTTGCCAGACAAAGATTAAAAAAAAAAAAAAACCGAGGTTTCTCTAATGGGCACCGGGCCACCTCCGGAAGAAAGGGGGAAGATGGAAGGTCAGAAACCGAGATAGAGATACATAGCGTCCCTAACATTTCCACGGATGGTAAGTCCCATATGCCAGCAGGCCTACGAGAACCACTCCATTACATCCAAGGTATCCCAAGGCCTTCGAGGAGGCTCTCAGACAGAACCTGCCACATGTTTGGGTAGGAACTTTCATCTGAGCGCAGGTCACTGACGCTGATGCTTCGAACATTATGAAATGAGACTGCAAAGTCGTGGAAGATAAATATCAATTCCTTATTCGCCTAAGTAATTATAAAACCCAAGGTCAGAATGGTAGGATTCAAGGAATTTAAACCTAGGATCACGTGCTCAATCGAAAATGTGATAATAGTAGCACCCTTTTTAAATTTTAAATAACATAAAGATAGGGATGGCTAGTACGAGGACGTGAAACATAAAATGTAATCAACATTGTCTTTAAACTTCCCTATCAATATTTAAATTGAAATGTTTTTGTTTAAATTAAATTTGTTTAAATTAATAGTTCTTCAAACTGACAAGTTTTGAAAACATTTCCTTTATGAAAACAGCGTCCTGCTACTGCAAGAGAACAGAGCGGAGTTCTTTTTTTGTGTTAAGGCATACAATCAAGTCTTGCATCACATATAAAATTAATATTATATTAATTATTCTGCATTAAATATTAGTTCAGAACAATAATCACAAAGTAGAATGGAAGGGAGTAATAAAGCTCATAATACAACAATTCTGCATACACTCTATCTTATGACATGACATGTTGAATTAATTAAAATTAAAAGCAATTATGTGGTATAATAAAATGAAACTTCAGGCATAAACGATAAATTATGTTATGATGTTAATTTTTTCAAAGAGTCAAAGCGAGTAGAGGAACAACTAACAAATATTTAGGCTCCTTTGGACAAATAGGGGCGATAAGCCAAAGATATGAGAGGTAAGGAACAAACTTAATGAAGTCTTGTAGAGTTAACTGAGTTAACTGATCCGGAACTTAGCTCATTCCCGAAGACCGTTTCCAAGAAGGACATGTTTGTAATTGGATACCCCACTTATGTAGCATATGTGAAGAGCAGCTTGTTCTGAGAAGTAGCGAATCCGTGTGAAAAACGAAGGTTGAAGTTGATCCTCAGCGTCGCGCTTGATGGCGTTCTCTTTGGCAGCAACCTGTTCTGAGGATTTGGTTCTTCTGATCTTCGTGTCCCGGGTTATCTAAGCTAATGTTCAACTATTGGTGCAGAGTAAATTATCACAATTCAATAAGATGCACATGAACAAATCGGTGTAATGTTGAGAAACATAACATTAAACATGTTGATTGGTGAAAATGCAAGAGTTCAGACTAAACTGAATGCATTAATGAGCATTGCGCATTTTGCATTGTCTTATTCTCACCAGAGTCTCCCTTTCTTAAAGGTTAGAGCAAATCTTTGCTCAGAGAAGGTATACTAACCTAGAAGTAAGGGAATAATAATTTGTTATTATTCTACCTTAGAAAGTTCTATATTTCGTCCATAATAAGTCCCTCGTGACATCACCAATAGGAAGATGAGCTGTATGTTCAGCATCATATAGTAGTCTAGCAGTGACAAATTATAGGGGATTTGGCAGATACTGAATCAACTTTAATCCACATTTATGGTAGTTCCAATTTGTAACTTGTGTATTGTTCTAAAGAAGAAGAACACATTCCTATGCTCCATACTTTTTATAGCAGAGAAGGACACTACTCTCCAGTTATTGTTGGCCAACCTGAAGGTAATTCACAAATAAGATGGGGTAAAATGTAGTACGAAATTTCGCTACTCGTCACATAACTTCGCTCTCTGGTACCATATGCCTATAAATTTTGAGGAGAGGTCATAATATGCTACTCGCCTAAGGAATGTGATAAAGTTCTTTATTAATTTCTTTAATTAATTTACTGTAACTAGTTAATGGATGGGAAAAAACCGCCACGGGTGTCGTTAAGGGCGCGGACTCGTGAGCGTGAGGTCTGGGGTTCGAATCCCGCTAGGACCGTCCTCCCAATTGAGGTTTTTTTCCAGGTTTTCCTCAGACCTCATAAATGGCAAATGCTGTACCCTAAATTGAGGCCTGGCACGTTTCCTTCCTTAAAAAAAAACCTTTCCCAATATGTCATTTCATCTCATTTATCGTCAGCGTCCACCGTCTGTGGTGCCTCTGTGGTAAAAATGGGTGTTAAAAACAACTAAAAAAAAAAAAAAAAAAAAAAAAAAGATTCGAAAAAATGAGAAAATTAGATCATATAATTCAAAGTGACAATAACCTTTGCCGTTTTTTTGCGCGTAATTCCTTTGTTCATAATGTTTTTCCCATCCTTTCTAATCGCATCTTGCCACGTTAGCAAAGCTCGCCGACTAATACTTGTTTGCCATTGGTTCTTTAGCCTATCAAAAGTTCTGGAGGCTGTGTAACATAACCATCCTAACTGGCGTATTTTCTGTTCCTTTTCCTGAGTGTTGAGTTGACTCCGGGACGGCGGTTGAGTAGCTGCTTTTAACCTTTTGTTTCTTATTGCTAAGCCTGGAGCCTTTTCCAGGGCACTGTTTCACAAAAAATATGGTCTAACACATACAAAATATTAGTGCAGGTCCTTGTAAAGTATGGTCTTGTAACTTTCGATTCCACGAAAGAATACACCGGTAAACTATTAGTAAAAAATTATGTGACGTCATATAAGAGCAAGATGGAGGAACAGTGTTTGCCATACTTCGCCATACTTGAATCAGGTTATGTCCATTGTTAGAAGGTGTTTAATGAACAGAACGTATCATTGTCATTCCTGCAAAATGGGTCTATTATTTTCTTAAATACAATAATAATAATAATAATAATAATAATAATAATAATAATAATAATTTAAATATGTATAATATGTATTTATCGATATTCAAGCGTAATAATTCACTTTTAGTCGACGGTCCCATAAGGCCACATTTAGGAGCATCAACTTCAGACATCGAGAGATGACAGAAGAATCGAGCTTCCCGTTTGCTCTAGGTCATTTGTTTTATTAATCCATTTGATCCTTTATATTTATTTATTTGCTTGTATTTCTTGAAAATCACTTTTTCATAAACAAAAAACCTGGAAAATTATGCCGAAAGTGATTATTTTAAAAGAGAATGAAGAATGAAAGGAAAGTATTTTCGTGGCAAGTAGCATGAACCTTAAAATACATTAAGATGCTAGTCTGAAATATGCATTTCAGGAAAAGCCAATATCAATCATAAGCCGCACTTTATCTGCACTTAACATACTTTTATCAATATACACAAATACTTATTTATTATTTATTTATACATATCGCTACTCATCATTATCATCACTTTCGCTAGTACTTAGCACCTTTGGGTCAAATGGCTCTAAAAATCGTTAAAAAGATAATAAATTTTATGTTAGTATTCGAAGTTACCAATGTTCCTACGCTTGTAGAGAAATTCATGCAAACTACTAGTGCCCGATTAATGCTAATACTTCTGCGGAAAAGAACAACAAAAAATCACTTGTATATTTGTAAGTGTGGAGTAGTAAAGTACAAGTATAGTAGAAACATTTGTGGAACAGAATTTTACTAATGACTACAAGTTACAAGTCCATACACTTGTGCTGTATTAGATCATAATTTTGTGTAACAGGGCCCAGGAGATAACTCTATAACCCAGATATAAAATGTGGTTTTAATATACTTTATGAATTGCACTTTAGTATGTAGGCGTAAAGGCTTCTTTTGTAATTTCTTAAATGAGTAGATACTTGTATTTTGAAAGCTAATGTGTTGAAGTTAATTGTCTTTTCCAAGCAGGATTAAACATCTTTTATTAATTACCCAATCTGGAGAGTTCATGAAATGCTTGTGCTCAAATAATTTTTTGTTAATCGTTTAATCATTGTTGTATATTTATTGTGAAAATATTTTACAATTTATATTTGCTTAAATAATATATTGCTGAGCTACATTTCGTACAATTGTTAATAATTTTCAAACGTGAAATTATTTAAAATGCACATTTATATTCATTATTGCCCAATAAAATATTTTCAATTGCAAAGTATTTTTCTTCGGAATTATAAAGTACCTTTCTTCTGCTATGTATTGGGGTTTTTTATTCCAATATATTTCCAAGGTTAAAACTTGTTCAGGCATGAAGGGGGGTAGTGTTGCATTCCAATTATTAAATTACAGAACTGTTGTACGTAGCAAGTGCTTTCTACACACATACGATCTTAGTTTTTTACATTTTCATATTGCTGCAAGAGTTATATTTAGTGTAGCAAAAAATTAAGTTAGCTATTAGTGGGACCAAGATTTCATCAACTTTCACCGAAGTTGATTTAAGGTAGTCTTTAGCTTGACCATTGATCCACTTCGAGAAAACCGCAATACTGAACAAAAACCAGGTAGACTTCTATGGAGCAGTTTTGAAATGTAAATATAAGATTGTCATCCAAGCAGAAATATCAAGAAATACCTCTCTAGGTAAAAGATGAAGTTCAACTGTGTGTAGCCCTCTCTTGCGTAACTACTGGGCATTGTGATAATCATTGCCAAGCAAACTTATCCTGGTGCTAACATTGCAAATTAGCGCAAAAAGAAAGCTTATTTATGAAAGCTAAAAGCCCAAGACGAATCGTTTTTACTATTTGAACGTGAACAATTTGTTGTTCTCACTCAGGCGATCTACAAAGTGCCGTTCCTTTGCAGATATAATTTTCTTATTGAGCGTTTCTTACGGCTTTTTTTTTTTTAACTGTAGGCCCTTTTACAGAAGTACGGGAAGCGATATATTGTAAATAAAATACACTTGTCAACTTTCTATATGCAGCACATCTAACAAAAAACCAACGAAAAACAACTTAGGTTTTATTCGTACATTGTAGTAACCACATACAGATTTCTCTAAAATTTAGGCAGACATTGCTATCCGTGATGAAGACTTACAGCGCGCTCTCTCTCTCTCTTTCTAATATATATGATCTCTTAAATACTATAATATATTTCTAGAAGAGAAACTAAAATAATGCTATTCTGGGATAAAAGATTATTTGCAATTTTATTTTTTTTTTCATTAAGAGTTGGAATCAATTTTTTTTCTCTTCTGGCTCTTGATTATAAAACTCACACTAACACATGGACTGCGTAAATATATATATATATATATATATATATATATATATATATATATATATATATATATCAAATAATATTTCAATTTAATTAACCCTAATTGTGTTAACTATGAGGCCTGTATCTGAAGGCTAGGGATAAAATATCTGCATTAAAATAGGTCTCCAGGATATATATATATATTCAGATGGAGGAGATTCGTGACTATGGTCGTGCAGGACACGGCATATTAAATGGTAAGAGCGTCGGCACAACAAACTGAAGATCCGCTGAGTCCCGAACACCACGTGCAATTATATTCATTCTAGATTACGACTCTTTAGAACATATTCTTAGTTTAGGTATACAGACTGTATAATAAGTGGGGAAAAAAAAAAAAAAAATCGGAACATAACATAAAACCGGAAAACTGCCATGAAAGAATTATTATAAACATGGCGATGCTATATGTGATATTCGATAATGAAACTAGCATTAAAAATTAAATAACAGAGTTGAAATTCCTAAGAATAAAAGACTGTACAGAATAATATCTATTCTGCATTTATCTTAAGATAACTGAATATTTAACCTTGAAAATGGAAGTTGACGAAATGGAAGAAGAAGAAGAAGAAATAACAAATGTCAATGCATTAAAATATCTGGAATGCATTTTTGAAGCTGTGGAAGAACCTCACGTGAAATCGAAAAAATAAAAAATGAAGGAAGGAAAATAATTGGCACGTTAAAATCAATTTTTTTTGCAGTCAAAATATTTTCAAACAAAAAGACTACTTTATAAATCATTTGTCTTAAGTGTTGTATTATGTGTAGCAGAATTTTGGACATTAGACAACATGCAAAGAAACTAATGGCTACCGAAATTGACTATTTGCAAAGAGCAACAAGAAAATTAATAATCAAAGAATTACAAAGGTTATGAAAGTTGAAAAGAAAGTTATTGAAGAGAAAAAATGAAATGGTTCAGACATGTGAAAAGGATGGGGAAAGAAATAATTACAGGATGATCTTGGAGTGGAATGCTGAAGACAGGAAGAGATAAGGACAACACGAGAACAAGATTGTGTCAGAAGGAGTTGAACTAAAGGGAAGATGCTGAAGTCAGAAACTTGAGCAGGAGTGTAATTACTTTGAGTTGAAGGATAAGTACTGTATTGAGAAAAAATCTTAAAAAATTAGATCAATAAATAATCATACAATTAGAAAAGAACGTTATGTAAAAATAAACAATTGCAGACAGAAAAATATTAACGTAAATTGTATGAACGCGTCCAAGAATGAGCGAACAGAGAACACCAACATAATAATAAAGATAGAGATAGACTACAAAAAATATGTAAAGACGGAACAGGCCTAACTATTAGAGTCCTATCCGAATTGCCACAACGTGAAGAAATATCGAAATTTATGCTCAGATAGTCCCACAACATTGAAATCGACCATGGTCTTGTGGTTGCGATTTTTAATCTTGAGGTTTCGGAGTTTTTCCTTACTGGAGAAGGTGAATGCCAGACAGCTTTAAGACACCAAGGACACCGAGCTCTTTTTCCCCGTTATTAATTCATTTAATTTCATTCATTCTTACAAACTTACACCTAAAGTATTCAGTCCACAATTTACAAACTTCGTGAGAAGACCAATGCTGTAAAAGCAACAATAAAAAAAAAGAAAAAAAAAAAAAAAAACACTGGAATCAAGTATCACGTTAAGTACTTGCTGGGAGCTGCGAAATGCCTAGTCAGGCTTGTCAGAGGAATGTGCTGACAACGCAGCTATTAATATTCTGCTGTCGTTAACGCAATGAAAATAAACCGAATCTTGAGTGTTTGAATAGATGATACATATTCAGTGCTTAATGGTTTACTTGGCAGATAAAGCCCTCCTCTCCCCGCATACGTCGCTTCTGAGTACATGCTTTGCGAATATGTTCACTCCATTCTCATGTCACTTAACATACAGCCGGAAACAGTAATCCTTTATGTTTACCGTGCCTCACAGATATTGGACTAAATACCAAGCTATATGTATCTAAAATGCCAAGGTTTTGTAGACACTAAAATATTTCCTTAGAAGCTAAAAATATGTTCTAATGGCTTTGACTTTCTACTTTGTGTAATGCCTGAAGGATGGAATTTTCTTTTCTTCTCCATTTTTCCTTCTACCTACAAAAATAGTCACTGGTATCATTGTTGTCTTAACCAGCATTCGGAGACTTAAATGCATTAGTAGTCTCTTTCATGAAGAGCAAGATATTGGGTCTAAATATTAATGAAAAGTAAGAATAATGCACTAGCAAAGAATATGGAAAATTACTTTCGGTGTGTTTGCACTCGCGCGTAACATTCCACGTTACCGAGTGGAGTGGCTCAGGCGGTAGTTAACACTTCGGACGCATTCGGTAGTTCCGGGGTTCAAATTAATGGCGCCGGCTATCCTGAACCTGTTATTCCCCCCCCCCCCACCCTTCATTTCCATTGGTCGTTTAGAATGCTGGGATGGATCTTTCTTTTCTACGAATTTTCCGTTCCTCCATTTCATATCATTTCATTCTGTTAGTTCAGTTACAGGGTGAAGTGGGCAGGTGCGATGTGACGGTGGCTTGCACTTTGCATAGGTTTCATCTAGTATGGAAGTGATCCTTCTGAGGGGCTGGAACTACTTGAAAGACGGAATGTTATATCAGGAAACATTTTATGGGCTCCTATGTCCATGCTTTACTGCCATTATCTCCCTCATCTGATCCCTTCCTCCCGGAATCGATCCTGGTGGTCTATGAAGATCCAAGATTGCGTGGTCGAACCCGGCTAGGTTTGATGGATTTTTAGGGCGTAAAATGCTAAGTATGGCTTCCTCCGGGAGGGAAGTAAAGCCATTGAACACTTATAATAGATTTACGGCATGTAAAATAACACCAGCTTTACATAAAGAGGCCTTTGTGCAAAAATGTCTCGAGCTTTTCAAACCTTGATTTGAACGGAACGCTAATGATCAGATGTTAAAGAATATATTTAAATAAACCAAATAATACATTCCTTTCAGAGAGACATAAAGTGGAAACATGTGCATAAATGTCTGCGTTGAGCAAAGCTGAAGTACCAAAATATTCTCCTTCAACCCTAACAATCCAATAGCTTGTCCGAAAAACACCTGGATAAAAGTAGGCAGGGCCTAAGCCCAGCTGTTGGGCGAAAACTGTCTAATGGTTCAATTTCCTTTTTACTTTGTTACGAGATCTAATAGTTAATTTATTGTCTGTTTTTATTTTACTTCTTGAAGTTGCAAATTCTCCACTTTTCAGAAATGTGCAATATGAATAAATCATCATGGTTTTCATTAACACTAAAACGCCCAATGGCGGTCAACTGGCCACTTTTGGTTTTCGAAGTCTCATATTTTCTCTGTTTTGTGGTTTTTAATTTTTTTTTCATTTTCAGGCAAACTTTTTAAAATAATGGCAAATTTACCATTGGTCCCCAGTGGTGACCAATTGCCCGCTTCCTTACTCACGTTTCTTACGTAGTTTATTGCGTATTTGTAAACAACAATAATCATCACTGCACAAGAAACATGTTTCAAACTCATTGTAGCATAGGCGTGCTTATCAGCTCTTGTATCCATGTGTAAAGTTACTTTTCGCTTAGATTTTTATTTTCACTTAGCTTTCATCGACTACTGTCACCATCACTCAAGGCTGATTATAGGGGATGAAGGAACATCTAATGCCGATAAACGTAAGATATGTCAAATAGGGTTATGTAAGAAAAACAAAAACATATACAGTTGTTCGACATGTAAAAATTTGTATGCATTTCTCGTATAACCAAAAAATCCTCAAAAAGTGGCACACCAATATTTCTGAGAATGTTTTATATACAGTTTTCTGTATAAATAGACACCCGGCAATTGTACAAATTGTACAAATAATTTGTTACTACATAGCATACAGCAAACCCAAGTCGTGTAATAGAATGTTTCTTATTTTCTGGAAAACATGCACTTATACTTGAATTGTTTATACTGTTTAATCGAAGGTGAGCTATAAAAGACTAACAAAATAATGAACGATCAAATATGTGTACGCATCATTGAATTACCAACAAATTAAATGAATAGGCAAAGGGACCTGGGGACATAAAGCGTTAAACATATGTGATACGTGAGCAAAACCCATGAACATAAAAATATCTGAAACCAGAGACTCGACTCAAGCTGGATTCGAACCTAGTTCGCAGCTTAGAAGCCATATTGTTCCCTCTACCTCACTACAGTCGTCTGGTAAGTAAGAAATTTCATCGGCCTGAGTAAGAAGGGCAGTTAAATATGTGATACTGAGCAGACACCAAGTATGTACAAACTCACTCCGGAAGTTAATGCAAACTAGGTTCGAATCTGGCTTGCAATTGATAAGCAAAATCGTTTCCTCTATTCCATCGCATTAGACTAGAAGGCGATAAGCGAGAAATTCTACAGTTTTCAGTGAGAAAAATGATTAAAAATACATAAGAAAGTAGTAGGGTCAATTGACCACTAACGGGGTGCTTGAAGCTCGGGCTTTCTAGTGTCAAAGATTTGAAATAGTTAATATGAAAATATTAATTTCTAATATTGTTTTTTAACTTCAGTTTATCCATACTTTTTCGCTTTTTCGCTTTTTCGCTTTTTCGCTTTTTTTTTTTTTTTTTTTTTTTGCCAAAGTGATGTAGATGCAATATTGCAGTTATTGTAATAATTATTACGCACAATCCTTTTATATTTCATCCCAAATTCTTTTACACAGTTAATTTCTTATTGAAGTTGTAAATCTTGTGCGTCTTATGTGGAAATATTTTAAGTATGTCTCTCTAAGTTCTATTGAATGTGGTCATTAAATATTTAGCTGGTCTCTCACATGATCTTTATCAAAATTGGTATAATGTATAGTGCTTAACCCCCCTTTTTTGCTAAAGAGGCACCACAGGCGATGGACAGTGATGATGCATGAAATGAAATGAAATGATATAGTGGGAAAGGATTTGTTTTTAAGGAAGGAATCGTTCCAGGCCTAAGTTTAGGGAACCTCCCCGGCACTTGCCATTTATCTGGAATGAGGAAAACCTGGAAAAAACCTGTCAGGGAGGACGGTCCTGGCAGTATTCGAACCCAAACCTCCCGCTCACGAGTCCGCGACTTAACAACCTCGGCCACCCGTGGCGGTCATCAAAATTGGGATTCGCGTAGCTATATTTTTGGCTATATGCCAAAAATAAGGTTTAATGAGATAGTGACTTTTTTGTCACTTATAGTAAAATTAGTTTTCAAATTAGATCATTATAGGTCAAATTCTATAATAAACGTGTTTTTATACCAAGGCACTGAGACCTTAAGATGTATAGTGCCAGTTGAAGGATGAATATATGATAACATGGCCGAATGATACCAGGGGACTTTGTTGTGGTATAAGTTTCTCAGGTACTCTAGGTTGAACATCCCCTAAAAAGAACCTCAATTAGAAAACAAACTCAATTAGGAATCGAACCCAGGCCCACCACTTGAGAAGCCGAATGTTACCTCTAGTCAGCGGTGGTCTATGCTTCTTTAAATATATTAATATGTTACACCTACAGTTAGAGATTGGCGGTTTATAAGGAAGGAGTGTTGTCTTGAGTGTGTCAACAGTTCTCTTATTACTGGTGAAAGAAGTTAACAAAGAATTCTCCGCAATAGCGAGAAAAGATTTACATATTAATCACGTTTCATTTCCATCTTGCTCACTAGGTTTAAAATCAATTTAACATACATTGTAACAAACACATTGTTTTTATAACAATGTATAAAATAAAAGATACAAATTTCCTTGAAAATAAACGTAAATCTTGCAAGAAAACCATTTTCTTGAAACTTTTTATTTTATATTTCAGAATTAGATTTCCACAAAACGTACAATATGCGACTGTGTTTGTGTTTCCTATCTATAGTCCTAAAACATAAAAACATAATTTTTAAATTTAAAATATTAAGTTATTAACATAAATACGGGCCTGTATGTTGAAATTCCGATGGAAGGCTTTATAGCATTTTATAGCCTGCTTTTGTCGGCAGCAGGCCTGTTCATACTCTGCAAATTGTAAATACAAATTTTATAACATGCAAGAATAAAAATAAAATGTTCTGTAGTCATACTTCAGTTTTGATCGTGCCCGACAAGGAATATGTCAAAACACTCATATCGAAACATACCTGAGCAATTTTCCTATGTCATCTATGTGCTATAAGAAATCCATGTTTTAAAAATGAGCTGCTGATTTGATCTGCAAGCACCCGAGATCGAAACTAGAAAATGTCGTGTAGATGCAGTGGAAGAGTAGGAATTGGACATCCCTTAACTGCAGCCTGGCGTTCCGGTGCGCGGAGACGATCGACCGTCTCTGTTAGTGTCTTGCATGGACGAAAGCAAAACAAGTGACGGGTGTTGATGCAGTGATTAAACCACAAATTCTTTCGGCACCATGCACAGGAAATAATGGCGTCATTTTAACATTTTTCTTCACATATTTCTCACCTTGTTTGTAGACAGAATTTAACAGGCACATGAACTCGGGGGATTGCACTGTTGTATATTTGGTTGCAAATCATGCCCCGGAACCGCGGAGAATTTTTTTTTGAATGATTTATTTATGGACGCTCTTTAACAGCTCAGGTCATAAGCGTCCCATTCAACTCAGGGCGTGAAACGGCCGACAAATTTTGCTCAGAGGCCTCTCTTTCAGAGGCTTGAGGTTCTTTTTCGTGCCGTAAATGTATGACACGGGACCCACGGCTTTACTTCCCTTCCGAAGGAAGCCATACTTAGGATTTTTACGCCCAGAAAAAATCCATCGGTCCTGGCCGGGTTCGAACCCGCGTTTTGGGTTTAGGAGGCAGGTATGGTAACCACTACACCACCAGGACCGACGCCCTGGAGAAGAAATTTGGTAATGAGTAAATGCATTTTCAAAATACTGTCCCGCTAGAAAACTTCGAAATGAACGTTCTCATTAGCTGTCAAAAGTTCAGTTAGACGACGATGAAGAGATTTCCACTGCCGGAAGAAAAACAAAGGTTGAAGTTTCCGCATAGTTCCGAATAAGGAATCTGCAAATTTAAAGTGTTTCCGGGAGGAATATCTTGAAGACATTTAGTGCGTTTATAATTTGTTCACGTATCAGCACAGTAGAGCACACTTATTTTCAGAGCAGAGAAAAAAAGGCTTCTTTAAACTAGGACCTCAACACTTTTTTGTCCATTTTTCCCAATTTCTTTGCTTTCACAATTAAATATTCCGCCTTAAACATCTTGAAACTTTAGGCCCGAAACTGCCTGTATTCTCCTGCAGTACAATAAATAATTTAGGAAAAATAGATACATCCATACTAATGGTGTATGAATGGGTCAGCTCACCAATAGATTGTGCATCAGTTGATAATGTTTCTCCCCAACAAAAGATAAAGTCCTTTTTGCACTCGAAACCACTCTGATCAGTGTTATAAATACAGGAAGGGGAATAATTTGACAGCTGATCTCTAGTCTTTTCCGAAAAAAAAATTCTGCCAATTTATCTTTTTCTGCTTCTGCTTCTTCCTTTGCGAATGCCCTTGAAACGAATGGTGTTATCTTCCTGCTTTTATTTTTATAAATCTTTTTGAAACAAGATACTCGAGAAGAGGATGTGCTAAAATCTACTCTTGCAAATAAGCAGATTCCCCCCAAGGCCCCGAGCTTCAAATTCTTCGTCGGTTATGTTTTTCTTTGCTCTTCTTGCCTCTACAAAGTCAGCAAATCATTTATCATACGTATATTTTTTAGGCTCAATGAGATTTAATTGTAACAGCACAGTTTTCACTTGTTTTTTCCAAGTATATAATTGCTTTACTGACGTCAACAAACGTAATCTGCTGCGAACATTAGACAATGAAAGAAGCTTCTTCCCATCTTCGTTTAACCAGAAAGATACAGCGTTTTTTCTTATATTAATTGCTAATATTTTCACTCTCTTTTTTCTGTGGACTGCAAACAAATCTAGAACTAGTGGAGACCAGTCTTTATTACTAGCTTCCAATACACCGCTTGTGCTTGGAGGTTGAATTTCGCATGCGAAGAATGAAGATGAACTGCCTTCCCCTTCTATTTTTTTTATTTGTTTATTTATGGACGCTCTTTAACATCTCAGGTCATCAGCGTCCCATTCTATTCAGAGCGTGAAACGGCAGACAAATTTTGCTCAGAGACCTCTTCTTTCAGGCTTGAGGTTCTTTATTGTGCCGTAAATGTACAACACGGGACCCGCGAAGGAAGCCATACTTAGGATTTTTACGCCCGAAAAAATCCATCGGTCCTGGCCGGAATCGAACCCGTGATCTTGGGTTTAAAACCCCTTCTTCTACATCCAGAGTTGTTTCCGATGTAACACTAATGCCCTAGGATATGTTTACAACAAATTAATAATATGCCGGCTAATTTGCATTTCTTCCGAACTTATTACGTCCGAAGAAAAACCACGTTCTTGAAAATGACGCAACGCGAACTCCAGCAGATTAACGGGATTCATGTCTGATTTCTTTAAAGAAACGCAAGGTTTTCAGGTAACCTCCGCCCCCCTCACCCCCGTCTAAGAGCCTGATTTCCCCATGTTACAGAAACTATTTTTCTTATTCTATCTAAATTGCATACATGGAGCTTGATTTACAGGAACTCTTTTTGTTGTATTTAAATGGTATATACGGAGTTTCGTTGCGAAACAAATATTAATGCCACTAGAACAATTTTTAAATTTTTGGTAACTCCCACCGGCTCACTGGTTTTCAGGAACTGTTTTTTTTTTTGTTTTTTTTTTTTTTGTTTAATTTCAATGGCGTATGTCCAGTTTCCTTTAACATTTTTTTTTAAATTGCGGGGCCGTTAGAGAGACTTTGAAATTTATGCTTACCCCCAAAAAATTTTAAGGTATACCCCCTCTCAATAATCTGATAATTTTCAAAAATTTTATTTCATTTAAATGACATACACGGGGTTTTGTTGCCAAAAAAAAAAGCATATAGTAATGCCATTAGAGTGATTTTAATTTTTGGGTAACGGCAAAACTCCCCCCCCCCTTCCTAATGACTCGATTTCTCTAATTTTCAGAAACGAATTTTCTAATTCTATTTAAATTGTATATACGCATTTTCGTTTTGAAATAATATATTAATGCCACAAGAGCGATTTTTAAATTTTGGCTTTCAAGTAAACACCCCTGCTAATAGTTCGATATCCTGATTTTCGAAAACTATTTTTGCTGCTTTATTTCAATGGCATATACCGAGTTTCCTTAAAAACGTTTAAAATTGCAGTCGCGGGAGCGATTTTTAAATTTCGTTTTAAATCCCAAAAGTTTTTTAGGTATACTCTGATTAAAAGTTGCCCGATTGCTATGCTTTCCGAAAATTATTTTTATTAATTTATTTTAAAGATGTTTACTGCGTTTCGTTGAGTTAAAGCAAAAATTGCGGCCACTAGAGCGGTTTTTCAAACAAAATTTAAAACGTTCCCTTTAGGTTAATCCCCACCCCCAACGGTCCAATTTTGCTGGTTAACAAACTCGAGAATCGTTTGTTAATTGGTGGTTATATGCCGAATTTCGTTGAGAAAAAAATAAAATTACGACCGCTAGAGAGATAACGGGCACACACATATATAGATAAGCATATTTTTCCGAAATATGTTTTAATTTTTTTAATTGCCTAGTAGGTACGATCCATACAGATTTGGGTAGATTAGTAAAGCTTTTTCCATTATTGCAACAGTAATAACCTTCCTTTTGAATTCGCTAAAATAAATAAATAATAACAATACATAAAATAGTCAAAGTATAACCAGATTTTTCACGGTGTCGTTCGCAAAGCCTTCATTCCTTCGCAATTCGCTAATAACGGATAGTTCTGGTAGGAGAATGTGCCCATTTTGTGGAGGGGACACATTTTGGCAAAATGTACCCAATGGGAACACCTGAGAATAGCGCTGTTTCCTGAAAACTTTTTAAGGCAACTAGAGAATGATTGGCGTGCTGGGACCTGTTAGCAAATCACACTAATTGGTTGAATATGGGCATTTTCCTAGCCAAAGTGCGGGAATCTAGAAGCAATTTATTTTCTGATTAGAACGCAATGAAAGGTGTAATTATAAATAATATGTAATACGTTTTGATTAATATATCTCTAAATATCGTTCTTCCCATTTAAATTTTTAATTTCTTTCTGTTAATATTGTTTTATTTGTATTGTTATTTGTTCCTCTTTCTAATTATGTATTATGCTTAAACATATACAGCCTACGACCCATATATGAAATATATTTGCAATGTGTATATAGAATTTTATAACAATAAAGTTACACCTACTACTACAAATCATTCCTTCTAAGAAACAGAAAAACTTCAGTGACGCACTAAGCACAGTTGTTTACTGCAGTCCTGAATGTGTTATGACCGAGAAGGAACAAGATAGATAATTATTATCCAAGGATGATTTTAGAACAATATAAACATTTTTTGTTTTTCTGCTTATTGTAATCTATTATTAAAATCTGTGAAACGACGATAATAGCCTTCTGATAGTGGATGAAAGGCCGTCAGGTTCTAATTCCGATATACGACTCCATAGAGTTGCTATAGGACAAAGGTATACAAGAAGTGCTTTTAAAAAGCTTAAACCATCTCTGGGAAGTTGACCAGCAAGTTTGGAATAATATAGGATAAGAATATTATCAAAGACTTATAAAATTAAATGTTTAGATTTTGCGAGACTGTTATTAAAAGACCTTGATGGATACTTAGTTGAAAAAAAAAACTTTATACTTGTATTCTGTTTTTATAATGGTATTTATGACTTAATAATCATATTTCTGTTCTTATTGTTCGTTTATTTTGCCCCTGTTACAAATTTCAGGAAAATTTACGATGTAGCGAAATTAATAAGCAGTGCACATTAGCAAACAAAGTCTTCGCCTGTGCTCTTTCTTTTGGTTGACCATTTTCACAAGAGCAAATAACTTAGCTGTTGCAACTTGATGTAAAACATATTTACTGTGGTGCTTCAGTAGTAAAAAGGGCGTTAAACGCTATTAAAATATTTATAGTGGAAAATATATAGTTTTCAAACGCGTTAACACTGCTATTTAAGAGTCCAGTAATTTTTATGTTGTTACAGGAAAAGAAGTCTCTCTAGGCGAAATGCTGCAAAATGGTCAGCATTTTAGTCTTGCCTTTCTATCAAAGTGAGCCCACGAAGCCAATTCCAAAAGGCAACTTATGCTCAATTCCAATTTTCCAGTCCTGTGTAGTGCTCACACATGGCCTTTTGTCCTCTAAGAAGGTAAACATGCAAAAGGAAGTTGGATATAAAAATATCTGTATTAGGGTGCACGATAAAATGGGAAAAGAAAATCTGGAATTTAGGGAATGGCGATAAACCGATTCAAATTCCTGGACTCTTGGATTCATTTGCATTACCTTTCATTTATTTATTCAATTAACATTTGCTAGAAAAGTCACCAATAAACGCACCCCAAGCTGCTCAATTGATTAGCACTTGAGCTGCCTAGGTCTCCCAATAATATAGAGCTTGAAAAACAAAGTGCTTCTGACGTAGGATGATAGTAAAAACACTTGCGGAAACTATTCCGTATTTCCCGTGCGGCGAAGCTACATTCTTTTATTTTCAGAGTGAAAGAGTTACGTAATAATGAAGAGAGCTGAAGCATATACAAATCTTGACTCTATTTCTCTTTCAAACAATAGAACTATGCTCCCACTGTCTTCGACCGTAATCGTCTTATCTGGAGAAAAACAGGAGTCCTGTAACATTAGAAAGTCTGGATTCACTAGCTTGCTTGGGCAATTCTTGATGTTACAGTCACTCAATGGCAACAAATCCCATAGAATGTCAACCCACTTCGTTAACAAACGAAACCTTTCTTAAATTATGAAAACATTAGCGCTAAGCGTTTCGGTATTATTATAGCTTCTATCTGAGTTTGAGAGTATCTGCTTTAAATCAGCATTTCATAGACCTTATATATATAAAAATCACTAATTTTTCTCCGTTTATAGAGAGCATTTTCCAAAAAGTTTTGATACTTGCACCAGTATTTGTAGTTACCAATATACACTTGTAGAGAAATTTGTATAAGTTACAAGCGCACGACTGATACTAATACTTCTGTGGAATAAAACGACAAAAAGTCACTTGTACACTTTGAGACAGTATTTATGAGCTGCCACGCTCAAATTAAATTAGATTAATTATGGCAAATAATGTTATGCAACTTCATTATTACCATGAATTTAATGTCATTTTCCTGTACACGTGTTGAGTTATGTGTAAAATGTTATTTTCTCGCAAGTGTGCACAAAGCTACGTCAGCCATAAAATCTGACCTGGGAATTTCTGTTGCCTGTTGTAACAATATTTGAAAGAATCCTTGAGCAAGATGTTTATTGGTATTTTGTTAGAAATTTACTTAAGCAGGGTAGGCACCATAAAACTTTTGGCGACTGCAGGGATGAAAAGACAGGCCGATAACCTCTTCAAGGGAAGAAGCCAACCGCTCGAGTTGATTCTACATGTAAAAAGTCACGTAGACCATGCTTATTTAGTTTGTAATTTTGTGGCCCGCAGTCAGTTTTGCAAGAGTATTCAACGGGGCAATATCAGTGGAAGGGCTTTCTCAGTTCCGCTCAATTAGTGGAGCGGTAGTTAGTTTTGAAAGAGTATTAAGTGGACGAACTTTATTAGTTAAGTGCAATAGTGCAATACTTTATGTACAATAAATGGTGTCATCTTCCATAACGAAAATATTATTAATCTCCAAGGCTCCTTCCCGTATGGTCACAGGACCATACAAGTATCCAGCATCAGAGTCTCAACAGCCGTGGCAAAACTGTAAGACAGCGGTAACCATCGTCGAAGAGGAAGGAATTATTTATCCCTGAGATTACATTCAAACCCTATCAAATCAAATTTCCTTTTTTTTTTTTTTCCTTCAAATCCTTCCCTCCATCCATTCTGGTACATATATTTAATTAAAACACCGTTACCTTTTTTTTTTTTTTTTTTTTTTTTTTAAAAAATGGCTGCAACTTGAGGTATGGAAGTGTAGCATAAATCTTGTGGAATAAAATTCTACTAATAATTACAAGTTATAAGTCTATACACTTGTAATATTTAGAGCGTATTTTTGAGGAAAATGTCCCTTAAATTGTACTGCTGGTTTTCTATATATTACCAAATAAACCTTATTGTAACTGAAGCAACTTCTACATTTTCCATGTGGTAGTTCCAGTTCTTAAACAAAACATTTTATTTTCCCATTCTGTAATTTTTGTGAAAATAAATGTTGCTAATTGTGTATACAATCTTACCTTAAAGAAGACTCTAGAACTGCCGTCCCCCATTGACTATACAGGAAGTGTATCGGAAAAAATATATTCTGAATTACACGAATAAGTTTGGCCAGTGTAACGTTTCTGATTTCGTTGCTATAATTTTCCTTTGTATTCGGAAACCCCATTTCTTGCGCTAAGTTTGGAAGTAACTTTATAGACGGTTGTTCAAAATTATCGCCAATTTAGCCCATTTTATTGGTCGTATGCTTTGTTTTGCACTTAACCATTAGGTTGAAATTTGTGCACAATATAGGAATTAAAATTCTGGAAGGAAGCAAATTATTAAGAAAGTACTGCATAAATTCCGCACACGCACAAGGAACTAATTTATATTTACAATAACGTTTACAAACACAATGTGTTGTACTAGAGATGAATGAATGAATTTATACTGACGTGAGACCGGCAGGAAACAGGTTCATAAAGTGTTTTTCACGAACATTACAGAGAGAAAGTGGAGTTGAATTACGGAAGCCACCGACTGCGGCACGCTTAGTACTACATAAGCGGACAAGTTTTATAATAACTAAAGCTCTATATATTAAGGACTAATGCGCTTGCTGTTTACTTTCCAGATAAATGTCCTTGAATGTAGAAAGTACCTCGTAACGATTTTGGGAGCAAATTTAAATATCCACATTTTTACGGGAGCATTTCAGTTCTAGAGAAATTAATACACACTTTGTATTAAAATATTCTTTAAAAATTTAGATTATAAGATATGGAAGAAAAGTGGGTTATTTTACAATATTAACTGCAAAGTCATTTTGGCTATAATTTCAAATTAAAATATTATTTTTCATAATCAGGCAAATAAGTTGTGATTCAGTTATGGATATTTCCGTACCTGGTATATGTGAGATACTTTTAAATTGGAAAAGTATGATACTCTTTGTGGAGTGTTTCTAAAATATATCAGGCAAATAAGTTGTGATTCAGTTATGGATATTTCCGTACCTGGTATATGTGAGATACTTTTAAATTGGAAAAGTATGATACTCTTTGTGGAGTGTTTCTAAAATATCTAAGTGAGCTATTGCATTAATATTAAGTTACTTAAGTATTTAAAGAACTTTCATTAAATAACTAGGGTAATTCATTCAATCTAAAAGTTATTGACATAAACATTATCATAAAATTCTACAATAATAAAATTAAAACAATTCTTAATAGCATTATACGGAGGATGGATTTTTATATCCCTTTTAAGCCATAATGTTTGTTAGCTCTTTTTCGATTCCTCCATTTTTTGTCCATTTGTTTAGGGTGATTTATATGCTATGTTGATCAGGATAACAATTATTGCTATATAAAATTTGGTGTAAGTAATGTGAATATTATTACTCTTTGCAAGCTGTTTACATTTTCAGTGATGTAACTATGCAGTTGAGCAAATAAAAATAAATAAATGCTATGCATAATTTGTTAATCATAACTTAAACGTAGCATATCATCAGTCATGTCACACTAAATCCATTATCCAACAGTACAGCGGTAGCTTATGTATTAAGAATTGCCCAGAGGCTACAGTGTCAGGAGCAAAAACTATAACTGCTATATCTGCGTTCATTAGCATTGTGCCGTGGCATTCGAATTGTGCAAGCAGTCCGAAATTTGGTGGTTACAAAAAGGATTGCCTTCATTTTGGCGTCGACAACTTTCGCACTAATTGCCTGCTACGTGACCTATGTTAAGGCAGCACCTACATGCAGTGAAACAGTATTTCCCTTTCCCTTTCAGAAAAGGCCAACATCCAAACTTCTCTAAGCTTCCTCGGCCTCATTTAATTTTAAATAAAAGGAAAGCATAATTGTTTGAAGAAGAAAATATGATGATGACCTCAAAACTGATGAATGTGGAAATACGTGATGATTACAATTGAACAACAGGATAGAAGAAAGAGGTTAAAGAAGGTACAACTCTTGTTCCATGAGTATGCTTTTTCTTTTCTTTATATAAAAGTGAATGAATTTATTTTAGACAGGGTTTGCACAAAGAATGAATGACAATGAAATGATAAATATAATTAAAATTTCCCAATGTAATGGCATCCACATAATTTACTTAGTTGCTTTCTGTTACTTTTTTAATTTAATTTTTTGGTCTATAGTTCAAGTCTTTGGCTTTTGGAAAAAAGTGCAAGTACGTAGTTTTATTGATCTTGTTGTTTCTGATGAAAAAGTCGCTCAAGCAAACCTAAAGGATCATAACATTATACAATAACAATGAACATGTTTACGCATTTAATAAAATCAAAATTTTACAGTATTTCTCAACTTGAAACTTAGGGATACAAAGTTTCTAGAGAAAATATTATTTCTTTTCTCTTTGCTGTTATATTTAGTTGGTAAGGCTTGTTAAATATAGTATGTTAATCATCGACCAGTAGAGTGCACTTTAATTATGCAAATAAAACGTTCTGGAAGGCCAGATTCGTACAGAAATTTATATGCTGAGGCATCCAAGAGTGGCTGAAATGTTGTAATATCTATAGCGGTGTATTTCACCTTGCAAAAATGTAATGGGAACAATGGTAAATAGTTAAGAACACGAAGGAAAAGCAGTAATGCAAGTTTACGATAGCAAATCTTCCCCCTCTTTTGGGTGTGAGGCGGAAGAAGGAACTGCATTATGATGTAAGATGGAGGGAAAAGCAAAAGCAAAAACATTCAAAAGAATATTGTTTAAGTAACAATTTTAACTTTGGAATATATAAGACAAATTTTCTGAAGCTTTTCTCTGGTTTTTCTATAAGTATGCACACAATAATCAGTCTTAATAGGGCAAATTCTCTAGCCCGAACCTAATGAGTATTTGATAACACTGTTGGTTGAAAAAATTCGTTTAAACTGATAAAAATTACAGCTATAGCGTTATGTCTCTCCGTCAGCAGAATAAACATCTGAAGAACAAAACCAATCGACTTCATAATCCGCTGCTAGAGAGCTATAAATTCTTCAACATTGACGCTGTGACTACCCCGACAAGAAGGTTGAAAAGAAAACAGTAGCACTGTTGCTGCGCTGCTACGAACCTATAAAGACTTTGTTGTTCTAGCATATACAGAAAATCACTAGTGTACTGCTTGCAGATGGATGAATACATAGCTGTTAAGTAGTGGTATGAATTTAGACCGCCGTAAAAGCGATTTTTATGTGAGCAACATGCAGTAACACATGATAGAAATGTAATAGAATATAATGCAGCTCTCCAAGAAGTCTATAGCAATGAAAGTTTGCCATATTGTGATGCGATGGGTGTCAGTCTTTCGGACGTGAATGGTGTGGGAGATGCGCCACGTGCATGCGTTCATTGATTCAATCACCGCAAGAGCTGAATTGGTGATGGATAGCGAGGAAGTTAACCGCAGAAGTCTTCCGACACACTACTATGTTGCAGCAGAACCCTCTTTCTTAGACATCAAAGAAAACGGTTTAGCTACGGATGTCCAGCAGCTTCATGAAGTATGACAGGAAATTGATTTGAAGGAACGTAAAAGACTCCAGGTTATAAAATAAATGGTTTGCTATTTATTGATTATGCTGCCATTACTTTCTTATTAAATGGAAAACAAAATTTTAATTGTAATGATAAATTTGCATTGTAAATTTACAAAGAAATAAAGAAAGAAAGGTAGTAGATAGGTAGACAGAATATATAGATTAGGTAGGTAGGTAGGTAGGTAGGTAGTTAGTTGGGTGGGTGGGTGGGTAGGTAGGTAGGTAGGTAGGTGGGTGGGTAGGTAGGTGGGTAGATAGGTAGGTAGGTGGGTGGGTGGGTAGGTGGGTAGGTAGGTAGTTAGGTAGGTGGGTAGGTGGGTGGGTAGGTAGGTGGGTGGGTGGGAGGTAGGTGGGTGGGTAGGTAGGTGAGTGGGTGGGAGGTAGGTAGGTGGGTGGGTAGGTAGATAGGTAGGAATCTAGGTGGGGTAGGTGGGTATATAGGTGTGTGTGAAAGTGGGTGGATGGATAGATGGATAGATAGACAGGTGGGTCGGTAGGAAGGTAGGTAGGTAAATAGGTGATGTGTGGGTGAATGGATGGTTGGATGGATAGATAATGTTGTTCAAAATGTACTGCCCCTGCTTCAACACACTCAAGAACACGTCACACTCTTCCAAAAATCCCAATACAATGCCGAATACTATTATAGGCTTCTACAACACATCGATGAAGTGTCATTTCTTATAGAAATAAGAAATGACAAAATGTAAACAAGTCTTCTTGCCAATACAGTCATCTAGGGTATCGATTGGCTGTTGTATCATACCTCGAAAAGCATTAAAACCCATCTTTTAATAATATATCACAAAACAGGCATTTCCAGACATGTCTATTGTTTTGGTGCGAAGAATTCTCCCCCAAACTTTGCCCCAATATTTTAAATCAGGTTTTATTTTTCAGTGAATAACTTCATGTATACACGTATATAGTATGTATACACTCATTATGAACAGTAAGGCATTTGAAATCTCCGAAACAACTACAGTTTTTGTAATGCAAATACCCAATGGAAATCAAAACTTAATTATTGACGCCTTTCTGAAGCATGGGTGATAAAGTAAGGTATGATTAAGTATTTATAAATAAGTTTCCTATAAGCCTCAGGTGCTAGAAGACATTTTGCATGCTTAATCGTAACGTTTTTAATTTTAAAATAATATGTTTTTTCAAATGCATGTAAATCTGTCAGCTCAATTATGAAAAGGCAATCTTGTTGGAACCAAAGCAAATGTTATTTAACATGAGCTATTAACGGATATCCCTATTCAAAATACTTAAATAGTTTTCTAATAAATGTTTAAATAATATAAAACTATTAATCAAAAATGGTCAAGTTTTTGTTACAATGCTAATTAAAAAAAATTTTAATAAAAATGAAACATGCTCTATGTGATGTAAATCTTACCCTGAAAAACTGTTGCTCTTTTAGTTAGAAATGTCGCTGCAACTCTGATTTTACCTAGATTTATGTTTGCTAAATGTGTGAAATTTTAAGACTCACGTTTATTAAATAAATAACTATCTATTTAGTACTTTTAATCTGTCATTTAGAAATAAATAGTTTCACTTCAGGGATAACATTTTAATGAGTATATAATGTTTGTAAATGCATTATATCTAGTTTATTTTAGCAATGTATATATTGATTACTCCATTACAAAAAATGGCTCTAGATTTTTTTTAAAAAACAGTACACATTAATTACTAACATCATCCAGGTATAATATGTAGAAACTAGTACATTTTTTTCATATTTCCATCAGTAAATTTAGTGTAATATTTTCGCTTACTGCAAATGGCGGCCACAACGATGAGAAGGCACCTGCTCAAATTCCATGCGAACATATTTGCAATCTTATTTTAATGTAGCTTCCGAGCAGAATGTAAGAGGAATTCACCATTAGATTCGTGCTTGGCATATACGATTTAAAGAATCTGTTTGCCTGTACAAGAGGAACTCAACACAATGCAACAGTCAAAAATCCATTATCGTGGTAGTAAACAATTTGAGCTGTCCCCTCCCAAAAGGTTTTGCAATAGAAACCATTCCAACTGTAGCTTCCTTTGGTTCTGAACCTTAAGGAATTATGATCAACGACACGCCTTCTGACTTCCAGGAATTGCTGATACAAGTTTTTTGAACCAACTTGGTTTTTAATTATGACTGCATTTTCACATAAGCAGCAGAATGAACCGCCTTACTGTTAAGAAAGTGGGGAAGTGAAAACCCGCATGCACTTACGAGATTCTTCCATAATCAGCATGTTTGTTTATTTTGCGTAACATCTTTTTCTGCTATGGGCAGTTTTTCGCGGAATGCTCTGAGATCTGAACACGTTTTTAGATGCCTCAATTAGCGACGACCCTCCGTTCAGTAAGTTACAATAACAGCATGACAGCCAGCAGTCAGCAGTCCTTGCTATGGCTTTCACGGTCGCCACATCTGAATTCCTGCGACATTCAAGCCGGTATATTTGTATTGCTGTCGAGCTTATAAGTTAACAACCGGCAGTCTTTTAATACGTGTGAGCTTATCGCTCGGGCACAGTTGTGGTGTAGTGGTTACCATACTTGCCTTCTAAACTAAACTCGCGGGCTGAATCCCGGCCAGAATCGAATGATTTTGGGGGGTAAAATTCTAACTATGGCTTCCTTTGAAAGGGAAGTAAAGCCGTGGGTCCCGTGTCGTACATTTACGGCACAATAAAGAACCTCAAACCTGAAAGAAGAGACCTCTTGAGTAAAATTTGTCGGCCGTTTCACGCCCTGAATTGAATGGGACGCTGATGACCTGAGATGTTAAAGAGTGTTCGTAAATAAACCAAATCAACAAAATCGGGTACAGTTATACCTCACACTCAGTGCCTCCGTAGAAATGACATAAGCATGACATCGTAGCCATGAGAAATATCGACATATATATTACAACTCCATGGCCCTGTTTCACAAAAGTATGGTCTAATACATTAAAAGTACATGAATGTGTAGTTATTAGTAAAATTCTGTTCCGCCAAGTTTCTGCCACACTTGTACTTTACTACTCCATACTTACAAATGTGCAATGATTTTTCGTTTTTCTCTGTTATAAAAGTATAAGCTGAGCACTTGTAGTTTGTATAAATTTCTCTACAAGTGTAGGAACATGGGTAACTTCGAATATTAGCACAAAATTTATTATATTTTTAATTATTTTGGGAGCCAGTTGACCCACATGTGCTAAGTATTAGCAAAAGTAATGATAATGATGAGCGGCTATATGTATAAATAAAGAATAAATATTTGTGTATAATGAGAAAGTTAGGTTAAGTGCAATTAAAATATGGCTCCATGATTGATATTGGCGTTTCCTGTTTCAAATGCATATTTTACACCAGCATCTTTGTTAATAAAAAAAAAAAAAAAAAAAGAAAAAAAAAGAAAAGAAAAGAAAAGAAAAAGAAAACAATTTCTTTTCATTCTTCATTCTCTTTTAAAATAATCTCTTTTGGCACAATAATCTCAGTTTTTTACTTTTGAGAACGTGATTGTCAAGCAACACATACAAATAAATATTATAAATGATCAAATGGAATGATAAAATAAATGACCGAGAGTAAACGGGAAGCTCGATTCTTCTGCCATCTCTCGATGGCTGAAATTGATGCTCCTAAATGTAGCCTTATAGGACCGTCGTCTAAAAGTAAATTATTACGCTTGAATATCGATAAATACATAATAAAATATTTAAATTATTATTATTATATTTAAGAAAAAAATACATCCATTTTTCAGGAATGACAATGCTCTGTTCATTAAACACCCCCAAAGAGTGGACTTAACCTGATTCAAGTATGGCGAAGTATGGCAAACAGCTGTTTCTCCATCTTGTTCTTATATGACGTCACTTGTAACCTTTTACTAATACTTTCCCGGTGTATTCTTTCGTAGAACAGAAAGTTACAAGACCATACTTTACAAAGACCTGCATACATACACTTGTATGTATTAGACCATACTTTTGTGGAACAGAGCCCATGTGGACCGAGCAACAGCGTTGCAATGTTTTGCACATATGAGGATAGGTCCATAAATTTCCGACCTCACCAATAAGGACTATCGCCTTCACAATACCCTTATCTGGTGTCATACCTTATCTGTTAAGTAAATAATTGCAGCTGTAACTTCCGCTGTGTTCAGTTGTTTAGATATAGTTACATAAAGAAAGCAATGTGTCGAAAGATTGTGATATGTTCAAAATGGAGTTTCGAGTTGTTATTAAGTTCTTCACAAAACAAGGACATACTTCAAATGAAATTAAACAACGATTGAACTGTGTATATGGGGAAGCATTCCCGTTATATTATACCATAAAAGAATAGAGCAAACTTTTTCGAATGGGCCTAGAAAGCATAGATGACGAAGAGCGTGCAGGTCGGGCCTTGGAGGTGCTCACTCCTGAAAATAACGCTCGCTCTTGTGGAAGGAGAAATTATGAAAGACCGGCAGCTCAAAGTTACAGAAACAGCAGCAAGGTTGGATATTTCTAAAACAATAGTCCCTCGAATTATTCATGAACATTTAAATTTGGATAAGGTTAGTGCAAGACGGGTACCTAGACTTCTTTCCTCAGTCCAAAAACAGCAACGAGTCATCTGTTGTCCGGCATTTCTGGAGCTCTGTCGTGGTTACGAGAGAGAAGTTCTTCACACAACTGTTACTGGAGATGAAAGTATAGTCCTCTACTGTGATCCCTTATCCAAAAGAGAATCAATGGAGTGGGTAAACCTTGCGAAGCACCGCCTCTAAAGGCCAAGGTCACTCAGTCAGCCAACAAGATCATGGCCACAATCTTTTGGGACTGTGAAGGAATACTCTTCATTAACTTCAAGGAGAGGAACAGCACAGTAAATGGGGAGTACTATGCTGGCCTACTGGACAGACTACGTGCTTCCATCAAAGAGAAAAGGCGAGGAAAGCTGAGTGGGGTGTGCGCCTTCTTCACGACAACCCGCCTGTGCACACAGCTCTTGTTGCAAAGGAAGCTATGAAGAAATGTGGCTTCAAGGAGATCGACCATCCACCCTACAGCCCATATCTAGCTCCCAGTGACTATTTCCTTTTCTCAAAACTCAAGAAGGACCTTCGGGGAAGGAAATTTAAGTGTGACGAAGAAGTGATGGATGTCGTTCATGGCCATTTTTCAGACAAGACTGTTTTGGAGGGGGGGGGGGTTGAAATGTTAACTCACAGATGTGAGAAGTGTATTGCAATAAAGGGTAACTATATTGAAAAATGAAATATAGTTTTTGTCTTTATAATGCCTAGAAAATGTTTAGGCCGGAAACTTATGGACCCATGCTCGTATTTACCACGGAAAGTGTATTATGATACCTTCACAGTGTGGGCTGAGCTGGGATGTCTGTATCTTTCTTCCAGGAAAACAGGCGACTCGTTGGGACTTGCATAATGAGACGAAGGCAGATATCTTTGAACGCTGATTTGGCAAATTTCCCACAAAATTTGCAATAGTTCTGGATGATGCAAGCTATCACTCTTGACTAAAAGGTAGATCTACCAAAAAAGACGACATGGTACATATTATGCAAGATTATAATTTGGACATTTCGAATCTGCTTTCAGTTAAATCAGCAACGAAATTGCAAAGTTTCATGGTCATGAAGTGATTAGGTTACCCCATATCATTGCAACTAAAAGGCAATTGAATTGGTTTGGTCCAACCTCAAAATCAACTAGAAAAATAAATCTGGCCCCTTCTGTGAATGAAAGTGTGTGCAAATTTCTGCGATAGTGTGTGAATGGTCCAGTAGATAGGAATTTGTGGAGGAAATGCATTGAAAAGACAGTTCGTGTAGAGAAGCGGTTCACGTGCCTTCGGAATGAAACTATAATATAATATAAGGGGAAAAAGTGACACAAATTACAATTAATGCATTGTATAATTCTAAATTAATATGAATATAAACAATAGCAAAAGAAATTAACCATTTTACTAGATGAACAATTATGCAACTAAATGTAAGAATAACATTTAGCCATTTCCATCGTTATGTATTTGCGTGTTCATTAGGAGAAAGAGCCGATCGGGATTATATTGCACAAACTTTGATATGTCGCATGTTAACGTTATGGATGCGGCTATAATGCCATCTTTGCATTCTAATCTAAACGATTTGAAGATACCCTATTGTGACAGGAATGCGAGTATCCCATTATCTTGTGATGTATAGTGCACAATATTTTTATTATCCTACTAATTGTATTTTGGCAGGCGTAATAGTATGAAAATTGTGATGTAAAATTTCAGAGATATTTTCGATTAATTCTGTATGAGTCTGCGCTGAAACTGGTTTCCCAAACATTCCATAAAACGTGTATGGTAACTTTGCGAGTCCTCTCCATACTTCAACCTTATCAAAACAACTATCAGCGATAGTACGCGTTTGTGACCCGCTCCTAACGATGAACCGTTATACCTCTTCTGGAAAAGTTTTTATTCATAGTCAACATTATAAATAGTAACACTTATATGTGTATTTATACTCATTTTCAATTCATAAATGCCCTTCATTCACAAATGAATGATCAAACAAGAGAGCGCGCATTTCAAAAGAGAGCTAGGACGCCCAAGTTGCACAAAGAAAATCGATATATGGGGAATCCCCTAGACGGTACTATGAACAGCATTTCAAGAAGTGTTTTTGTTTTAACATTTTGTGAATATTTGGTGATTAATGGTGCTTACCATTATGAAAATGATTATTTCACTGATATTCTTTGCATGTTACCATCTTTAGACGAATATTTACAATGCTCTGTATAACTCGATTTTTTTTAATATATGAAAGTTTACTATGTTTTTATTTTATTTGTTTATTTTTGCATTTGATTTATGCAGAGTTATATCATGTGAATCAACCAGCAGTGTGCCGTATTTTATGTAAGGTTTCATATATAGAAGCAAGTTATCATTGTCAACCACATTCTGTATGTATATATAAATAACTGGAGGACTCCAGTTCTGGATTAGAGCCCATAAGTTTATTAACAGATGAACCACCTTTCTGCTGAAGATATCTTTTATAGGCAAAATTTTCTAACGTCATGAAAAATTTAATATTTTCTCACATTTTTTAGGCTGAACATCTTTATGAAAGAGAGAGTAAGAAGGAAAGAAAATGCATAACTACATAATAAAAAATGAAAAAAAAAAACTTTTTAACACTTGAATACTGGCACTGAATTATATTTGAATCTTCTCCAACATTGCTTTATTTCTTTTTATTATTATTATTATTATTATTATTATTATTATTATATCTTGTATTTGAATGTATTTTTTTAAATATTATATCTTGTATTTGAATGCAAAATTCTGCAGACGAAGCCTTTCTTGGTATGGGAAATGCTTTCTTTTAGACATAATGCAAATGCAAATAGTACGTAATTAACAATGCACTAAAATGACAATTCATACGAACCTGGATCAGTAATATACTGTATCATCTTGTCACGAACTTATCAGTTGCTATGTTCTGTTCCCTTCCTTTCTCTCCTCATCCTTACGGTAACCGACTCCCCAAATCCTTTCTTTTTGTTGGTCGAGAATAGTGTGAAAGCATCTAGCACGATAACGTCAGAGCCTTACTCCGGGCTTACTACGAGCTTCTGTGCTTCTGACTACAGAGGAAAAAGGAGTAGCGATTTCGGGGGGTGAAGACATTTTCGGTTACATTGTCAAAATTGTAAGATAATTGCTCCTTCCCATTGTCTCATCTACTGATCAAGGCATTTCTGTAGTTACGTATTATGCATTGTTCTTTTATCAATTATGTACAATTATTAGATTTACATATCTGTAATTGCAAGGCAAGAATGTTTTCATATTTATGTTTTTTGTCACTTTTAATTGTGTTTAGTCATTTATTTTCTTTGTTGTTGGAATTGAAGGCAACCATGTCGTGATATTAACAATTTACTCATTTCTTCTTGTGCTTTGCCATTGAAGATCATTGATATGTGTAGTTGTAAAGTCAGCGCTTTTGATGTTAACAGCACTCATAGCCTAATGGTAGCGTTGCGATTACTAAATCCAAGGTCTGGGTTCAAATCCCGATCAGATCAACTGTCTGGGTAAGGTTCTTTTCAGAGTTTTTTCCTCGCCCTGGGAAGGTGAATGCCACATAGGTTCAAGGACACCATGCTCGTTTGCTCCATATTGATTCATTTTATTTTATTTCATTCATCTCTACAGATTTATTTTTGACATTAATGTTGTATGTAACTTTCTTGTTGTTCTTTGCCATTAAATTGTGTGATGCTCAAATTGAAGGCAAACACATGATGCTATTAATAATTATATTATATTTTCTTATGCTTTACCATTAAACCGTTGAATTGTGTAAGCCTATCGCAATGTTTTTATTTTATTTGTATATTTGGTGCTTTACGGACGCTCTATAACATCTCAGGTCATCAGCTTGAGGTTCTTTTTCGTGTCGTAAATCTACGACACGGAAAAGCACGGTTTACTTCCCTTCCTGAGGAAGCCATATTTAACATTTTTATCTTAATTCGTTGACCCTGGCCAGAAGTTAACCCGCGATCTTGGATCTATGAGGCAAGCATGATTACCACCAGGATCGACTACAGCAAGTTCAGTGCTCTCTTGTTTATTATTTCCTTGTTACAATAAATGTATATTTGGCATAACTCTTTTCCCGATATTTAGGATGCCTTTCTTAGCGATTTCCATAAATAATTAGACTCGATGTGCAGACATCAACCGGAGGATACCGTACAACAAACAGTTTGTATTAATGCTAAAAAATGGAAAGAATCCGGCGCATGCGCCAGAATATGAAATACTGATACATAGGGTCATGGCGTCACAGAAAGCAGTAATGTCATACACTGTACTGCTATATTCTTAAGTGTCACTTATAGAATGAGTGTGCATCTTCTGTATGTGATTTACTTATCGCTTATAACTTAGGCATCACACTCATTTATAAGCGTTCACTATGAACACGGTCTCTAGTAAAAGGAAAGTATGTACGTTTTGAATCAAATTCTTGTGCAACAGACAACTGCCCCAAACGAAGCACATGCACAGCTTACTAATGTTTGCAGAGTAAACGATAATTAATTACTGTAGCGCTGCCAATGCTCTAGGAACAACATCCAGCCGAAACCGTTCAAAAATCATTAAAATTAATTCCTGCCATAGCTCAATTATGCAAATCCAAATAGGCATGCAACCACGTATCGACATTAATTAATATGAACAAACATTTCACTGCTGACACAGTGGCAACCATGTCTTATGTTCTGTACATTTTGGTTATGAACAAGTTACATCATGCTATCGACCTAATATCTTGGTCGTGTGAGATCAGTGATATTTAGGAACCAGATCTTTTTAGAAGTACAACTTTGTTTAAAGAAAAGTAAAGTCGTCACTCTTGAAGCTATCTAAAACTATTTTTAAAATATCCTGAAGTTAGTTCGGCACTGGATACTTTGCCACCTCCCCCATGAGTATATCTACATGCAAAGTTTTATCATAATGTCTATATATTATAAGAGGAAGTATTTCACAGATATGAATTCAGTGCGAATTATTCCAATGTTATGTCGGAGCATGCTTGCTCAATGGGTGCTGCCAATGGTGACACTTCCGGGAGGAAGGGATGAGGTGAAGGAGATACCGGGCTGCGAGGCACGGGCATAAATGGGATCTCTAACATTGTTTCCAGATAGATCACTCCGACGGTGAATCTTCCACTCTCCACCAATTACAAGGAGTTCGAGCCCTTCAGAATAGCAATAGCAATTTCCATACCGAGGCAGAAACCTTTCCAAAGCGCAAGCCACCGTCACGCCGCGCCAACCCACCAAAATCAAGATCGCCGCCAAGGGTTTTGAATCCGGAACCTCCGGAATATGAGGCCTAAACGATACCACCTGGGCCACTTCGCTCTGTCTATTTTGATAATTAACTTGTACTTAGGTTTACAAAGTACGTGCATCTATTGCTTAGCTGCTAATAAACTGCATTTAGGCTGCGATTCCAATTCTGTAAACCCAAAGAAGTTCATTGGTTACCATCTAACTACTTTTCCATGTCATGAAGGTCCTTTATACAAGACAGGTTTAAAGTATTTTTCAGTGACTCTAAAATGTTATGGTCCAAGGGTGAGATATCCGGAAAGTGACCAGGAACAGCACAGAACAGCTCCTCGTAAGTAAATGCATCACGTGAGGTTTTACATTGTATTTTCAAGTGCCTAAATAGCTCGTAAACGCAAAAAGCCCTGGTAATTCACAATAAGTTACAAATTTCATGCCATATCGATGATGATGATGATGATGATGATGATACTACTACTACTACTACTACTACTACTACTACTAATAATAATAATAATAATAATAATAATAATAATAAACAATACTATATCTCATAATACAGTGGAAACTGTACACGTTCGCTCTTCTTTGATATAAATGTGACTATCACTTGCAAACTTGTACAAGTTGACCTCATTCATACATTTTTTCCAAATTTTTAAATAAAACCTATTTTGCTCATCATTGATTATTAATATATAGATGTGTACATATAACATATCTTGACGAATTGGGATGATAGTACTAGAGAAAAGTTATGCAATGTTGTCAGCACTTTTCCCCAAACTTATTCAGGGATATTTATTTGTCATAAGGCTGAATTTAGAAGCTCAGTTTATTCATACAGGGACTTTTTGGAACATTCGAGCGCCGTAATAACTGCAACGAGAAACATGTGTTGAAACCTAAGTGCATCAAACGTTTATTAATGGAGAAGTTAATTTAGCACTGCCATAGTCGGCGTTACTCCTTCAGTCCTGTTACTCACGGAGTAAGTATAGGTTTGGGGGAACTGGAAACGCGTGGGTATTTATCTGGAAAAGAATCGACACTTAACGGAGTCTTAATGAATACTTTCTTCACGGAAGAAATAAGATTGTTCACCTGTGGGAAATACAGTCGTAATTCTTCTGCTACTTAATTCAGGCCAAGTGCACAGGAAATAGCGTGTACAAGCAGGAGGTAAAATGTGATTTCTTTTCGATAACCTTAGCTAGGTAAGTAGAAAAACTTCAGTCTTTATGGTTATTAACTAGAAATCGTATGTTTCCGTCTGAGAAAACATCTCGTTTTTCATATTGTACAGGGGGCTGGATACTATTCGGAGCAAACGCAATTTAGAAAGGACATTAAACAAACCATAGCATTAAATGAAATTTAAGGAACTATAATATACGCTTTTCTATATTTACACGATAACACTACTAAAAGTACATACAATTTTTTTTTAAATATATAATAATTTAAGACGAATGTTTCTTTTACTTTAAAAGATGTAAGCGTAAAAAATAATAAAATATGTCGTTATAGTCGTAATATTCAGCAGACTTTATGAATGCTATACAGTGGTAGCCAAATATGTTGCATCAGTAGCGACGCATCACAAATCACTGAAATGTAGAACATATTATAACTGTAAGCTGTTTTTTTTTATACTGTTTAACGCCCGTTTTTACTACTAAAGACACCACAGGCGGACTGTAAACTGTGTAGCAGCATTCCATGGCGTCGTTAATCTATTTAGTCATTACTGGCACCGGATGAAGATAACAGTCGATCTGATGTAGATGTGAAGATACGAGTAGTTCATAGAAATGGCTGAAGGAGCATAATTTAGAGCCACGGGTGGAAAAAGTATAATCTCTTATTAAATATTCATCTGCGGGGTCTTCGACAAGATAAATTGTCTTCATAGTAGATTATAATCAGTTAACTGTTGAAAATATGTCGAATTTATCCTATCATAGGTATAACAAGAAAAGTGTAATAAAATAAAAGCCTAATTATACAAGGTATTCTTATAATTTTTATTCCTCTTAATGTATGAAATGGACAAATGTTTCTTGTTTTTTCTATTTCAATTAATAATGTTTTAAATATTTACATTTAAAATCGGGAAAGAAACTATATTCACGTTTTCCACAAAACAAAGGAAAAGGAGTGAGTTTGTTTATGCTGATAGGATGGTGTTTGTAATCGTTTCTTTATTAGCGTAATGGTTGACAGTCTTTTTTTCCTTGGTGCGTGAGGACTACAGATGTGAGATCATAATAAGCATTAAGTAATTTTATCTTACCGAAAACATTATGTATTCCTCTTTTCGATTTTACTGGCAAGAGAAATCTTTAGGAGAATGTTTTGGTAATAGTAAAATTGCATTTATTTATACTGGCAGAGTTATTACTCAACCTGTCTTAAACAAATAGATACATTGATAATATGCACTTATATGTGTTAATTTATAACCGTTATGCTATAATAGTGCAATAAAATATAAACAAGCAAATAAGTGTTATTACAAAAATGCTTTTACTGAAATAATAAGTTCAAATGGGTGGATAAAAATTGCAAGAGTTCAGTGCACTTAATAAAAATGAATTGTTGAGTTATTTCAATTACAACAAAATATATAGACAGTATTATGACAGTATTATTTCCAATAATGCGTTATTAAGTATGGCTAAAAAGAATAAATATGAAAATTAATTAGGTAGTTAGAATTCATTACAAGCCGTGACATGTTTATATGTATGTCCATTGACAATACTAAGGCTGGAAGGAAAGTAATAGCAACATATTTATAAGTAGTAAATAGTTTATTCTAGAACTTGGAGACTTTCATTTCCTTCAATACAATCAATCCCCTGCCACGTTTACTATACGCTATCACACTTCTGGAGGGCACTGGACATACGTAACTAAGCCGTTTTCGTTGCTGTGAAGGAGCACCGCACTGCAACACTGAATGTAGCTTGTTCTGGCTTCTGCGGTTAGCCACCCCACTTTCCATCAACGAGGAATAATTTAATCAAATCAACGTAATGTGCTTAAAGGACAAGACGACCTAAACGTGGAGCATCTTCTACTCTATAGTATCCTTGTCGAAAGTCTGGCACCCTACGGACTACCGTTCGATATGGCAAATCTTCATTGCTACAGACTTCAAACATACCTGCATGTCATTCTCTCATATTTCTAAAAAGTTTTATCTGAATTTTAATCCACGTATGCTGCTCACTTTTAGTAATATCACTTTAAGGGGGTTCAAATTTTCAACATTACTCGACAGCTTCGTATTCGTCCGTCTACAGATAGTGCACTAGTGATGCTGAGTGTGTTGAACAACTTTGATATTCCCCTAGATAAGCTCAGAACGAAACGTCCTCACATGTTCATTTACTGCTACTCTCTTTCCAGCCGTCATACCTATTACCTTAAACGTTCAAGCAATACTAGTTTTTTTTTTTTTTTTTTTTTTTTTTAAGTTAACATCATTGCTATTATTTAAAGGAAATATATTTTCACATCGGATACCACTATCTGTAACCACTTGTTCTAGTCATAGGTTTGTTCCTTATTTTAATTTTGCGAATTTGCGAACCTTAATCATAATGCTAATGTTGATATTCCACACTTTTGTTCTGAAAACAGGGTGACCAGATTCTGCTAAGCATAAAGAAGAACAATATAGCAGTCAACCCACCCTTAAAAAAGATACATAAAGAATGGTATAGCTTTAAGACATAATCATGCCTACTACTGAAAGAATCTAACAAATTTCCAAACTATATAAACAGAACAATAACATTTAACATATTATAAAAATACAGTTTTAAGTAAAATTATTGCCAACATCTCACACATTATTTATTAATATTTCAAAAACTACAAATAGAGTACACTTTTTATAAACAGGTATAATTTTTTATTATCTTCAATGCGTTTGAATTTTTGATTTGAGAGTATAGCACGTAGAAACGTTGTATTTTCCAGAACTAAATCATGATGTTCACATAGTACAGATGAAATTACATGTTATAATTAGGTGTTTAGAATTTTAGTTTTTAATTGAGATTTCTCAGCAGCTCCTATTCATTACTGAGACAATTATCTCAATGTGTACATTTGTGGCTAAAAGGCACAAACTGAACTCTACAATATGAAGCATCTGCGAAAGAAATGTATATTCTTGAAAATGTTTGATTAAACTCAATCTATTTTAAATCTATTTGTTCTATTCTTCAATATTTTTTGGAGTGACATATGTACGAAGAACTTTGAATATATATTATAAATAGTCCTGTATATTGCATACATTTTGAAGGGTCTCAAATGGGTGAGGCAGGCATTAGAGGTAGTTTAGCAAGTAGCGTTATACCTCGCTAATGGCTTTCCATTATTAACTGCCTTTATTAAAAAGAAATCAAAGTCAGTATGTAAATATATAACAAAAAGTTCAGCTCATGATCGCATGATGAAATATCACGTTCACAAGTTTACTGTTATATCTAACTAGTGCCAAATTAATTAATTCTGGTATCCAGACAATGTTGGTTGCGCCCAAAGTGGACCTGCATTTTTTCATTACCTATGTAACGGTACTTAACCTACGAGTAGCATGAAATAAAAATAATCCAGTATATAAATTAAAAAACCAATATAAATCTTTCTACTAGCTTTGAAAGACCGGGGGAAAAAAGTAATTAATGGTTTTTGGTTAGGGCCGCGAACTTTGAGAAAAAAGAGAAAAATTGTAGAACAAAAGTGTTATTTGTTAGTCAGTTGTTTCTTAGGCGTTCCTTTCCTTCTGTATTTCATTCAGCGTTACCTCTCTATATTACGTTATCCCCTCCGTTTTAGATGTATTTTTTCAAACTTTCATGAAATAAAATATATGCACTATTTCTATACTTTTTATTACTTTTAAAGGCGAAAGTTCAAACAATGGCTCTGCCAGTGCATCATACGGATAGCATACTCGCCAAGTATCCTCAATTTATTTTCCGCTTGTTTCGGGAGAAGAAAAATATATCTTTCTGATATGCAGACGTTGCTCCTTTCTTATGAACAGGAGTAAGATGTTTATGAATTTGCATATTTTTTCTAATAATCTAGAAATATCGCTACTTTAGTATTTATAAGTTGTATGATTGATTGATTTATGCTATTAAGTTCTATTTGCTGTTGCTTTTTGTAATCTCTGAAGTCCAAGTAATTTATATTATGAAAATATTTTTAACATGCAGATTTATTTTTGCTATTTATTGCAAATAAAATATTTATATGTGGGAAATTTCTGGAATATCTTTTCTTAACATCCACTTTCTTTATCCTCACTACTTGCCTCATAGCAAACCGAGCCTTCCTAGAACCGCGTGACTTACCAGGAAAGCATTACACTTCTGTAGTTTTTTTCCCCCCCCCCTATAGTGTTTAACGCCCCTTTTTACTACAGAGGCACCACAGGGGTGGACACTGGTGATACATGAGATGAAATAATATATTGGGAAAGGATTTTTAGGGAAGGAAACGTTCCAGGCCTATGTTTTAGGGTACCTTCCCGGCATTTGCCATTTATGAGGACTGAGGAAAACCTGGAAAAAAATCTAAGTCAGGGAGAACGGTCCTGGCGAGATTCGAACCCCAGACCTCCCGCTCAAGAGTCCGCGCCCTAACGACCTCGGCCAACCTAGTGGTCTATTGTCCTTGGATGTGATTAGAAATGAAATGTTGTTTGTGCCCACCGGAATATATTGCAATACAATTTACTATAGCTTAGTCCGTTACTCTTGACAGAAGCATACGTGTAGTGTATTGCACCTGCTGTAAAGTGCTTACTTATCTGTTATGATTCAAATGAAACATAATATAACTTACAAATTAACAGTTAAATCTAATTATGGTGAAAAATGGCCAATATGGTTGCATAGTTAAAGGGGAGGGGATAAGAGTCGCAGCGAGTAATATTAGTATTTTTATGTTAATATTTATATTTTTACTGAAAGCGTAAAATGATGCTGCATTCAAAATTGATAAACAAAATTTGTGCCATAAGAGATGAATATGAAGTACCTCAGCGGCAATACATTGCCGGTAACTGCATGGAAAATTTCTGCATTTTGACTTTTCTTCCTTAAGAACGTGGCGATTCGGAACACGTTTCTTTTTATTTAGAGGTCCTGTTTCTCGTGAATTTTTAATAAGTTGGCGAACAGTTTCTGTACCTGGAACATGGTTGCTAGGAGGTTTTCTTCTCTTCAAGAGTCGTTCTTACACAAAATCCCGTTCTTCAAAACTATATTATGTAGTGGTATAATTAACAAATATTCCGAAAATTCACACACAATGGAAGCATCAAGTAGTCACTCACTGACAAAGCTCCCTCGAACTAACTGCAAGCTGTTACATGCACATGCACTACGAGCGACTGGCTACGTAACCGCGCTCTCCAGCACGCAACTTAAATAACCTCACTGCAGAAATGTTATTTTGGCAAATTTGTGGCGTGGAAGTTGCTGCAGAAAATAAATGAAATTAGAGTAGCATGTTAAAGCCCGGGAAGAAAAGAAAACACACACACACACCAGATCTCTGGAGCAACTTCAAGATCAAAAAAAGACAATTCAACCTAAATGGGCGAGCATGAACTATAAATACATTATAACTTATTCCAGTTGCAGTTCAATTCCTTGTAATTCAGCAAAGAAATTAGAAATTAAGCTCAGCGAAGTAATATATATGCAGAAACTAGATTTAGAAGGAACTGAGATGCATTTTACTGGCAACGGGATAATATTTTCGAAAGCGTCAGGAAATTTAATCATGAAGCAGCAATGAAACCATAAAGAACTGTGGTTTCTAATGTTGATTTACTGCATTATCATTATTGTTCATTAAGACGAGGTTTCAATCCTGAAAAGTCTAAAACTTTCTTCATATCCTACTCTTTGGTCTGCAGTTCATTGGCCTGGCAGGGTCATTCTTGAAAAATTCCTTTCCTGTCAGGATTTATCACTTCTCTACTCATGTATCTATCACCATGGGTGGCCAAGGTTGTTAAGGCGCAGACTCATGAGTCCGGGGTTTGATTCCCACCAGAACCAGTTTTCATGGAATTTTACGGTTTTTTGTTTTATTCAAAATTTTGTGTTTTTTTTTTCTTTGTACTTACGAATTCTATCTTTAATTAAAATACGTTTAATTATCAACTTTTATATTAGAATGTTATATATAATGTGATATGTGTATAATCTTTTTGAATTGATTTTAGCAGATTGCTGTTTTTAATCGTTTTCTATCACTGTTAAATCTCAGATTCGAATATGGAACAGATACCAATAGTGTAACTTTATATAACTCAATTTTTGGACTGAATAAGATGTGATGGAATACGAATTGCGTGCTTAGGTCACTTGCGTAAACTTACTCCAAGGAAAGAATGAAGGATTTCGGAGGCGGTGCATGAGCGCAGGCGGTATTCCTAAGGTTTCCACAGACGCTGACTTTCCCCACGAGAGCTCATCTCCTACCCCCCTAAAGAGAAGCCCGTGGCGTCCCCTTGCAGAGTCTACCCGACCCCTACACAAAAACTTTTCCAGAAAGCGAGCCACCAGCCCGCTCACCTGTAAATGAAAATGGAAAATTAAATGAAAAAAAATGGAAGAGCAGGAAATTCGTGAGCGGAAAATTCCTGGAATTCCATCCTAGCATTTTCCTAACTGACCGAAGGAAATTAAAACAACAATAATAATAATAATAATAATAATAATAATAATAATGAAAAGTAAAAAAAAAAAAAGTTGGATGGCAGGCCCAACAAGAATAGAACCGGGATCTTCGAAATGCGTGTCCCAAGCAATAAAATTACATAGAAAGTGAATTGTTTTCATTTGAGTGTTTATATGCAATTTCACATGCAAAGTATTTAACGTTTGTGACGTGCTTTATTTTATAGTTTGTAAATTGCCCTTTGTAATTTTTTCCCCTTCTTATTTTAAAACTTAATTGGCATCGAATAACACCTTCTTAATTACTTTAGAACGATTTCAGTTCCGTCAATACCTTATGACTTGAATATCCTTTTTAAATTCTAATTCTATTGAAGCAATGCATAAAGTGAAATAATTTGGAAAACGTTACCCGAACTGTGATCCGGCAGTTTACACTTACCTGTCACTTGCGCCGTTAAATTCTGAGGAGACTTTTATGCGTACATAAGCTCATTATATTAAAAATAATAGGGATAAAGTTTTGGCCCTCCAGTAAATGAGAGAGATGACATTTGCAAATAACTCCCTATGAATTTAATGACATTATTAAAGCTTTGCGTTGAATTTGATGTTACGCAACGAAGGAAAGAAGGGAGAGTACAAATATTCTGCAGAAGAAATCATGCTTTTATTGCACGAATAGCGTGACTGATAAATTACCAACTCAGCTGCATAGGAAAGTTCAAGGACGGCCGGCCTTGGTTCTTGCAATACACCTTCACCTTCGGTCGTGTTGTTCAAAGACCACAGGAAATAATTAACTTTACTTTATTTTTTGTTTTTTTAAATGCCGACAGAGCTGTCGACCATAACTAAATGTGCTAGATCTGTTTGTAGAACAAACCGAACTTTTATTAACAATATTTATGTAGTTGAATGCGTCATAAATTATTAATAAGAACCTAATGGATCCAAGAGGTTTACGAGGCAAATAACTCTAGCAACAAATGAATGTTGAAGTTTATTACATGTTGTAAATGTCTGAACGTAATATTTCAATGTCATATAGAGATGCTTTAGTCAGATTCAGAAATATTGAGAGTCGTACATTGAACAAAAAGTGCTAAAACATTTTAAAGACGTATTATATATTTTGTAATTTATCTTGCCACGGATATACTGTCCTACACCCAAGATCGCGGGTTCGAACCCGGCCAGAACCGATGGATTTTTTCGGGCGTAAAAATCGGAAGTATGGCTTCCTTCGGAAGGGAAGTAAAGCCGTGTGTTCCGTGTCGTACATTTACGGCACGAAAAAGGACCTCAAGCCTGGAAGAGAGGCCTCTGAGAAAAATTTGTCGGCCGTCTCACGCCCTGAGTTGAATGGGACGCTGATGACCTGAGATGTTAAAGAGCGTCCATAAATAAATCAATCATAAAAAAAAAACAAAAACAAAAACGGATATACTGGGTGGCGCGGCGTCAAACAGCGGGGACTCGTGAGCGGGAGGTCTGAGGTTCAAATCCCATAAGACCTTCCTCTTTTATTGAGGTTTTTTCCAGGTTTTACTCAGTCATAAATAGCAAATCCGGGGAGATACCCCAAGCTTAGGCCTGGAACGTTTCCTTCCTTAAATAAAAGCGTTTCCCAATATATCATTTCGTTTCATGTATCAATCGTGTTCATCGCCTGTAGTGCCTCAGTAGTTAAACCAAGCGCTAAACACCATTAAAAAAAGCGTCAAATGGTTGATCAGCCAAGAACGGGCGTGGGCTGAAGAAGAAGAAATAATTTATCTTGCATGTGTTTCCATAATTAATGCACGAAGTTCTGCTAATATCTCTTTATCTGGGCAGTTTTTTTTTTTTTTTTTTTTTTTTTTTTTTTTTTTTTTGACCTGGTGCAGTCTTAATGTTATTTTTACACTCATATTTTAAGATATCCCTTTTCTCTTGACTGTTAATAATCTTTCTAAATTATGCTAAGTTCGTTTTGATATGTTTGGCGCAAAATTTGTCTGTTTTGGTGCAGCCTTTAACTGCTCTTACGTTTTCTAATTCTGCTACGTGGATGTAATCACCGTTTTGCATACGCTCCGGCAACAGCGTATTACACACTCCTTTCCCTTTCTTTCTCTCGGAATGCTTTTGTTAATTATTTTATGTATTTACGAACGCTCCTTAACATCTCAGATCATCAACGTTCTATTCAATTCAGAGTGTGAAACGGCCGATAAAGTTTGCTCAGAGAACTCTTCTTTTAGACTTGAGCCACGGCTTTATTTCCCTTCTGAAGGAAGCCATACTTAGGATTTTTACGCCCGAAAAAACCCACTGACCCTTGGCGGCATTAAACCCGTGATCTTGGGTCTACCAGGCAGGTATGTTACCATTAGACCACCAGGTACGACACTCGGAATGCGCTTTATGCAATATGCAACTTCTTTCATCTCAATTACTAATGATTCAATAATTTTTGTAATTTTACATTGTGTTTCACGCTCCCGTTTTTACTATTGAGGCACCACAGGCTGCGGACACTGATGATACATGAAATGAAATGATAAATTGGGAAAGAAAGAAAAATTGAAGAAAGAAGCGTTCTAGGCCTAAATTTAGAATACCTGCCCTGCATTTGCCATTTGTGAGGACTGAGGAAAACTCAAGTCAGTGAAGATGATCCTGGCAGAAATCGAATTCCTGGTAGTTTAATAATCTATTATGAAGATCTATTGTACGAATAATATAACTAAAATTTCTAATGTTTTATTGTGTTTTTATAAATATATTTGTCAAATATGAGTAGAAAAAATTAACAGGACGTTATAAATTAAATGTTCATAAAGCTAGGCAGCATTACAAAATATACCGCCAAGGATAGCCGAGGTCATTAAGGCACGGAGGTGCATTGTTAATTGGGTATTGCTAATGAAATATTGAGATATCTCGGCAGTAGCAGCAGCAGCAGCAGTAGTAGTAGTAGTAGTAGTAGTAGTAATAGTAGTAGTAGTAATAGTAGTAGTAGTAGTAATAGTAGTAGTAATAGTAGTAGTAGTAATAGTAGTAGTAATAGTAGTAGTAGTAGTAGTAATAGTAGTAGTAATAGTAGTAGTAGTAGTAGTAGTAGTAATAGTAGTAGTAGTAATAGTAGTAGTAGTAGTAATAGTAGTAGTAATAGTGGTAGTAGTAATAGTAGTAGTAGTAGTAGTAGTAATAGTAGTAGTAATAGTAATAGTAATAGTAGTAGTAGTAGTAATAGTAGTAGTAGTAACAGTAGTAGTAATAGTAGTAGTAGTAATAGTAGTAGTAATAGTAGTAGTAGTAATAGTAGTAGTAATAGTAGTAGTAGTAATAGTAGTAGTAATAGTAGTAGTAATAGTAATAGTAGTAGTAGTAGTAATAGTAATAGTAGTAGTAGTAGTAATAGTAGTAATAGTAGTAGTAATAGTAGTAGTAGTAATAGTAGTAGTAGTAGTAATAGTAGTAGTAGTAATAGTAGTAGTAGTAATAGTAGTAGTAATAGTAGTAGTAGTAGTAATAGTAGTAGTAGTAATAGTAGTAGTAGTAATAGTAGTAGTAGTAATAGTAGTAGTAGTAATAGTAGTAGCAGTAATAGTAGTAGTAGTAATAGTAGTAATAGTAATAGTAATAGTAGTAATAGTAGTAGTAATAGTAGTAGTAGTAGTAATAGTAGTAGTAGTAGTAGTAGTAGTAATAGTAGTAGTAGTAGTAATAGTAATAGTAGTAGTAGTAATAGTAATAGTAGTAGTAATAGTAGTAGTAATAGTAGTAGTAGTAGTAGTAGTAGTAGTAGTAATAGTAGTAGTAGTAATAGTAGTAGTAGTAATAGTAGTAGTAGTAGTAGTAATAGTAATAGTAGTAGTAATAGTAGTAGTAATAGTAGTAGTAATAGTAGTAGTAATAGTAATAGTAATAGTAGTAGTAATAGTAGTAGTAATAGTAGTAGTAGTAGTAATAGTAATAGTAGTAGTAATAGTAGTAGTAATAGTAGTAGTAGTAATAGTAATAGTAATAGTAGTAGTAATAGTAGTAGTAGTAATAGTAGTAGTAGTAATAGTAGTAGTAGTAGTAATAGTAATAGTAGTAATAGTAGTAGTAGTAGTAATAGTAATAGTAGTAATAGTAGTAGTAGTAATAGTAGTAGTAGTAGTAGTAGTAGTAGTAGTAATAGTAGTAGTAGTAACAACAACAACAACAATAATAATAATAACAATAATAATAATGTCTTTTAATGTCCGATTTTCATTAGCTTGCACAACAACATTGTAATTGTCTTGAGCATAATCAGATACACATCTTTATGTGACACTCCCCAAGCGAGGAGGCTCAGGCTTTTGGGACTCACATTCGGGAAGTTCCGGGCTCAAATCCCCCGTTTTTTAATTTCTTTTTCCCGTCACTTAGAAAAAAACTGGAATGGATTTACTTGCCACGAAATTTCTGTTCTCCCATTCCACCTTATTTCATTTCATTTCATTTTTTTTTTTTGTTTGTTTGTTTGGTTCGGTAATGTGGCCGAAAGTGCCAGGGCGAGGTGGGCTGGGGGACGGGTGGCTTGAGCCCCGGCGCCTGGTATGGAAAGCGATCCTTCTGACCTTTCTGTCGATGTCTGGGTGTTCTATCTAGAAACACAGTTAGGAATGCGGTCTATGTCCACCATACATCCTGGCCTCTAGTTGTCTCTCCCCGATCTCATCCCTTCCTACCAGACGTGCCTTGAGGGCGAAGTCCAAACGGTCAGCTCTTGAGTAAGGATGAAGTACCGAAATGGCCATAGTATTAACACAAACAGCTTATAGATATTAATATCGCATTTATTCCAAGGTAGGCAGCCTTGGTAACTTGAGTGTCGGACGAGATTGCATAAGCCACACCTTGACAGAGATTGACTGGACTTGCAGCACGTGTTCCGGGTTCTGTGTACAGATAGTGTTTGAGTTGAAACGCAATGTCACGGCTGTGGAATGACCCCGAACAGTGGTTAAGGTTTCCTTTAACATTCTTAACTCTTTATGCTACTCTGTTAGGCCGAATGCACACCAATGGTAATAGGACGCAGTAACGCGGGGTCATTTGGCCGCGCGGTTTAGAAATACATTGTTTTTCGTGATAAATACACACGCGATTCCAAAGACGCAGCGTCAGTTGATAAAACACAGCGGTAGGGCATGTTTGTTTTTCTAGTTGTTTGTCCAGCTTCTACTCAGTCATCGAAGTAATACAGTGCGGCAATCTGCAGTAAGAACGGACAGTGAATTCGACATAGAATTGTTTACTGAAGAAGTAAAAATACCCACAAGTATGGAATGTGTCGGTAATATTTGATTAGGTGTGGATTATCAATGGGTCTGAAACGGAAGACTAAAATACATTCAAAATGAGTCATATGACCATGGCATGGGGAATGTAATTTCTGTTGATGTGTTTGCGCATGGGCCTCGGTTGGCCATGTGCAGTGGCAAAAAGAGGTCTAAAGGGAACAACCTAGAGTGCAGATACCGTCATAGCCGTGAGGCCTGGAGAAATTATGCTTCAATGAATTATACTGGTGTGACTTGGGGGGGGGGGGGGTGTAATGACTTTGCGTCGCGAGATAATTGAAGACGCGTCCTTTTACCACTAGCCTTCGGGCCGTAAGGGATATGAACACGTTAAAACCGGTAGCCTGGATGTAGCCTAGCGGGAAGAGGTGAAGGGAGAAATGAATGCATGCAGTCCAATGACATCGCACACGTTGAAGTCTGACTGGTCGCATTACAGTTTACTTCTTTCCGCTTGAATTGCGTACACTTGCGGTGGGAAAACTCATTGCGTTTTGTTTGAAAGATCTACATTGTGGAACCCGACCCATCCTGACCGCCAAAATTGATTTATTAATATTAAATTATGGAATGAATTTTCAGTTGAGATTAATTTAGGCAGCAAGTTTTATCTTTATTTTATGTTAACAAAACAAGTAAAAGAAAGAAAAAGACCCATCCTAATTGTTTAATAGTGGGCACAAGAAAGTAAAATATGAGCTTCCATATTGCAGCTGTCCCTGGTTCCCCACCAATTACAGAGTAATTGAGGTAATTGATGTTTGCAATTTAAAATTGACGATTCTGTGACTTCTTAAAGGTATGTTGTGCTTTCTGATAATTTAAAACTTCGATGACAAAATTCATGTAAGTAGAATTAAAATTACATAGTGTTTAAAACTGAGAATAAGTATATAAAGTGTAATTTTAGTTATATTTAAGAAATAATATGTTATATAGCAAAGGGTAAAGATGGACTTGAATCTCACTCTGAACATGAAGGCAGGGGTTCGAAAAGTCAGACAATGCAAGTTAATCCCTTCTGGTATGCAGCAGGCAAAGAATGTTCGCCCCTTTGGCATAGAAACCAGCCACTTTTCGCTAGGGTACGCGACAGATGTGCTGTCGCAGTTCATTGACATAACGTGTAAAATTTGCTTGAAGTGAACTGATTGACGAATAGCGTAACGTGTGCTCTGCCAAAATTTGTCCAGCAAATAGGAATGGATTTCGATAATGTAAGCATCAGCCTATGAGCATGGTGAAAATAGAACTGGCGCGAAAACCCCGCGTCGCTTTTCTTGTGTTAGCGTCAATATAAGAAATAGATTTTGCCTAAAAAAGGCAAAGTACAAGATCCGGCGTCAACGAGGCTCGACAGTCAATCAACGCGCGAGCCACATACAGCACCCTTGTGCTGCATTAAATATCATTGAAGTAGCACTTCATATATTAGGCACCATTAGGGTAAACGCAACCAGATGTACATGTGGCCAAGTTTACCGGCGTGAGACGTGAGTTCATCTGATTTATTATGTTTGGGAGAATAAACAACCTCAAAATCACGAGACGTGATTTATCGGCGCATTCCATATCATATCCCCATTCACTGAGCCCTGGCTACACCGCCTGTGGTGCCTCAGTAGTAAAAACGGGCGTTAAACACTACTCAAAAAAAAAAAAAAAAAGCCCTGGCTAGCTTACCGTTGCCTTCTCAGAGGAAAGCCCTGGAGAGGGAATCTCATGGAAGCCAGTTGGTGTTCTGCAACAGTCGTGGCGAAATCTGCTATCGGCGGGCTTAAATTAATTAACGCAGCTACCATACAGTCCAATTCCCATTCCCCACAACAACAATATTATTTCAAACTGGTGTCGAAACTTGGAGGTTGGTATAACAAACGTCATCACACGAGGCGTAATTCCCACGTCGCCTCCCATATATGATTTAAATATTAAGCCCTGCTAATAAGAGTAATTAGAAGAACGTTTTATATTTTATACGTTGTTTTTCATACAAATTGTGTATTGGTAAGCATTCTAAAACTGTAGACAGGAAAATTCGAATTAAGCCCTGCTAATAACAGTAATTAGAAGAACGTTTTATATTTTATACGTAGTTTTTCTTACAAATGGTGTGTTGGTAAGCATTCGAAACTGTAGACAGGAAAAATCGAACGTAAAAAAGTATGAAAAATTTCCCAGTGTAAGTTATGCAATAAAAATATTGTACAAATTATGAGTGATTTCACCAATACTATTACTTTAAATGTTATGCAACAGACCCCTTATTATTTAAATAACACATACAGCATACACATACACATGTCACTTTGGGCATGACGAACATTAATCAAAGAAAATATCTTGTGTCCAGCCGGGGATCAAGGCAGGTGCGCTAAGAGATCAGCCTTGGTTTTATAAGATAATACATTCTGTTCACGGTAAAGTCAACTGAATACCGGCCTCAGCTCTTTGTCTCAGTTAAGTTCAAAACAGTTTCCAAGTTGCTGCTTGTGTTTATTTTTCGACAGAGTTCCACGTTTTAATCATGGAGATGAATAAATACTCCCACAAAAAATAGTTCGTGCGTTTAAACCTGGTAAGCACGGGGATTAGTAATAGGGTGCACCTTTCCCTGATAGCGACCAGAATGCAATGCATTAAAGTGCCTTGAGTTCCACTCACAGTTTTTAATGGGGTATTTAAAATGTTTGATATATTCAACTGTCGCTGGTGTTCATGACTGAAGTGTGAGGCTTGTGGATAATACAGCAGAAAATGAAAGCACTCACTTCCGCATTCACATTGAGATGAGGTATTTTTATTTACATATGAGAAATGTATTAACTTTTTGCTTGTGTTTATTAAATATGCTGTATATGTATAAAATAAGGTTCACTAAGACTTCAAGAAAGAAAAGAGAAATAGATTGAATCGTTAAAATAATACAAAGCATTATTAATATTATCAATATGCAGTACATTAGGCCGCTTAACATTTCATTGTTCGGCGTGAATATTAGTTGCGTAAATGTTTCAAATTAAAAGAATACAAATAAAATTGTATATCCAGTACGCGACTAATTAACACCATACAAGTTAATTTTTTAAAATTAATCAATTTCATTATTCCGCAATGTAGTGTTTCATTGTATTACATTAAAATCTGTCATAATAGCTGTTGTTGATGTTAACAGATGCTTAGTAACCATCAAGCATAGTGGTGGTGGTCGCGGGTTCAATCCCGGTCAGGGTCGAAAAATTTTGAGTGGTAAAGCCGTTGGTCCCATGTCGGAGATTTACGGCACGTAAGTCTGAAAGAAGAGGCCTCTGAGCAAAATTCATCGGCCGTTTCATGCCCGAAATTAAATGGGACTCTGTCCTTAAATAAACCAAATCAACTAAGGTGGTACACTCTAGAGTCTGACCATTCGCAATTTCTCCTTGTGAAAGAATGTAATAAACCTTGGCAGAACTGGGGTTAGAATTAATTGCTTTAAATATTTGTAATAAAGATTTATTTGCTCCAAAAGCATGAAACCTTTACACTAATAATTTTGTTTCTCGGTCTAAAACCATCAGTTTTTCACTTTTTTTTTTTTTTTTCAACAGCATTTTGGACAACATATACAGCGACTGTACGTTGTTTAATCAGTAGTGACTGCTGACTTTCAAAAATAGCACTCGTTTGTTTACAGTAGGTTCAGTTTCAGGGTTAACAAGGTTTGCAAAGAGCCGTGCAGCCAAGCAGTTTCTACTTTCAGTCATAGCATTCCTTTGTTTACAGAGGATCATTTTCATGGTCAACAAGGTTTGCAATGCGCTTGCTAGCAGTATGGTTCTTTACCTCTTCAGTTTTTGCTTTTCATTCCTCGTTGGCTATTGGAAGCAGCGTTTGTGTTCATTTTTTTGTAGTGTTTGTTTCTTTTTCTGTCTTCGTTTACCATAACACTTCATAACCGGAAAATATTGCAATGCTGTAGCGTCGCGTTAATTTGCCATCACATAAAGAATACATGATTAGATAGATAAGGGTTAAGCTTTTTGTTCACATTATTGTTAATTATGATCAATGATTAATGTCTCAAACGTTTTATTTCCGGCGGATTTTTCATGTTGGAACCTCAATGGCGGACGCTTTGCCTAAGCCATTTGTAGAATCAGTTTACTGCAAGAAACTTTTGCTGCAAACGCAAATTACTCACCCAAATCATAAAATATGTTGAAAGTATCTGCCTTCGTGCCTCAAACTGTTTAACATCTTCTTAAGAAGCTACTCCCGAAGGTTGAGGTGATGTTTTCCCGAATGCTATCTTTGGTTCTTTTAAGATATGTGAATTAACATACTTTTAACGTTTACTAGATATATGTCGCAGGAGATTAGACCCAGTGATAAGCAATTTAATTTATACGAACTATTTCACTTATGTGACGTCATCATAAATTCGACCAATGAAATTAAAAAAAATGAATTTTAAGCAATCACAGTCTGGTATCGCAGTAAAATAATCTTAAAGTTTTATCACAAATAATATCACGAGAGGGTCTGAGATTATGAAAGTGTCTGGAAAACACAGACTTTCTCGTGATATTTATTAGGACTATTTCAAGAATAAATCAAAATTCAAATATAATTCCTCTAAACTTGGCTTACAAAATTGTAATAATTGTATATTTGTACTTAACATTTTCAAGCAATCTTGTGACAGAAAAACGCCGATTGATAGTAATGCCAATAGAGAAGAGCAAATTACAGTTTAGGGCTATTTCATGAATAAAATAAGAATAAAAGTTTTATGTATATATTTGAAATTCGCGCATAGAATTTCAACACTTGTATAAAATGTTATATTTATGAATATCTATTCTGTTCAGAAACCGTGAGACTGAAATGGACAAAAATCGAACATTAGAATCGCTACCTTTCGGTTTTCTAATACCAATTGAGAGAGAGAGAGAGGAAGATAGCATACAGTTTTTCTATTTTGCTTTGTATTCTGTGTTTGAAATTCCTAGTGATAAGATCAATTTACACATTTGACGCATCACCAAAGCGCTTTGAAGAATCCTTTATTTTGTTTGTCGATTTTTCATACTTTTGTTGCTATCAATAGCTCCCCACCGCCTCTAGCAAAAGTAGTTAGTGGTACGTGTTAAGCAATTATATAGTGCAGATATAGTGTTGGCTACAATGATCATACGATAAATGCACCTCTCGCGATAAAACGTATTTATAACTTTTTTCGATAATTTCACTCAGTAATCCAGCTGTGATTAGTCAAAATTCAAAATTTTGTTTCGTTTCATTAATCGATGACGTCAACTGAGTGAAATAGTCAACAAAGTTTTACCGTATGAAGTGCATTTGTCTTCTGATCAGTGTAGCCAACTTGCACCCTCACTATAATTCCTGAGCACGCATCACTGACCACTTTTCTGTGTTTTCAATATTTGTACATTTAATTTACTTGTGTATTCACTCAAACAATTGTTTTAGCGTATTCAACGAAACAGTCTGAAATCATTTTGTAAATTATGTAACGATACCTGCCTAAGCAACCATAAATTTTAACAAAAACGTTGCTCAAAATGGTAAAATGTTATCTCTGTTTTGATTTTCTCAGTTGGTATTAGTAAATCGAACGATAGCGACTTTTGTCTATTCCATCTCGGTTTCTGAATAGATTTTCATAAAGGAATAGGACTTCATAAGTATATTTAACTTTTACACAATATTCTGTGTGCGAATTTCAAATAAATTAAAATAAATTTCAAATAAATATATTACTTTTTTTCTTATTCTATTTATGAAATAGTCCTAATCCTGTATTTTGGCTCTTCTCTATTGGCAATACTGACAATCGACATTCGTCTGTTACAAGAGAGCTTTTTTTTTTTTTTTGAGTAGTGTTTAACGCCCGTTTTTACTACAGAGGCACCACAGGCGGTGGACACTGATGATACATGAAATGAAATGATATAGGGAAAGGATTTTTTTTTTTAAGGAAGGAAGCGTTCCAGGCCTAAGTTTAGGTACCTCCCCGGCATTTGCCAGTTATGAAGACTGAGGAAAACCTGGAAAAAACCCCAGTCAGGGAGGACGGTCCTGGCGGGATTCGAACCGCAGACCTCCCGCTCACGAGTCCATGCCTTAACGACCTCGGCCACCCGTGGCGGTACAAGAGAGCTTGAAAAGGCTAAGTATTCATAATACAAACATACAATTTTGTAAGCCCAGTTTATAGGAATTATATTTATATTCTTGTTTTATTCGCGAAATAGTCCTAAGAGGGTCTGAGCGTTCCACGTTTTATTCACTATGTTCGTGAACTTATCTACAATTCTATCCTCAAACACAAATAGAGCCAGTTATTAACAGAGAAAAGGCAAATCTACGCTTTCGCCATTACGTTAATCCATCAATAACGCATCACTTTTGACATTAAGGGTTTGTTCTATAAAAACACTTCAATGTATAATTCTTAGCACCATTCACTGTACGTCATACACCTTCTTGGAGAAGGAGAATGGAAATTTCCGGGTCGTTGGTGTTAGCGAACCGCACATAGCAATTTATCATATATACGCCGTGCAGCTGGGGAAAAACCGGTTACTTCATGACAGATAATAGACTTCAGACACTAATATAGGAATAAAACAATAATAGTCACAGCGGGTAGGGATTCGTTTTGCATTGTTGCAGGTTTGATATTACCTTTGATCGATTTTACTGTCTTTTTAATGTATGACTAATCAGGTCTAAGAATATCAAGAATTTCAATGATTCACAGTTGCCTATTTTCATAATTTATCGTTTCCGATTTATCACTTTCATTTAATCGCACCTACGTACAATTTTTAAATTTGTTTATGCAAATTCACCAGAAAAACGTCTAGGCGTTCTTTGGCGTAAACAGAAGCCGTAATCAACATGGCGGGCAATTGAAAACGTTTTGCCGAGATGTAAGATGAACAAATTGATCTTATAATCAAAAGTTCAAAGCCAAAACACTAGGTAAAGTAGCAATAGTGTGTGGAACCATTTAACCAATGTACAACAACACAGATTTTCTATACCTTGTTTTTCTGTACTACATATGACCTATTGTACGAAAAATATAACTAAAATTTCTAATATTTTGTTGTGGTTTTTTAAATATATTTGTCAATATTTGTTTTGTTGATGTTGCTTTCCCCACAACTCTTCACTTTCAGTAAAAACGACAGAGATATAAAAGTAAATATAGGAGGATACCTCCAGTAGACACATATCGCCAGCATGTTAACGTGATGGAATTAAATTTTATATAGGAAAATACAGAAGAATGGGAAATATCACTGGAATAGGCAAAAGTGGATATATAGTAAAATAATATAAATACAAAAATAAAATAAAAAAGAGAAGGAAATCGAAGAATGTGCAAATATCACCGGAATAGACAACATCGGTAAATTTTAAAAGTAATGTATAAAAAAGCAAATATAGAAGAAAATTGAGGAATTAGCTTAAATAAACATGGAAAAATATTAATGCTGTATAAATAAAAATACACTTAAATATATGATAATACTTAAGATTAGTAAACACAACTGCTTTTGAGTAGAAAAAAATTAACAGGACATTAGAAATTAAATGTTCATAAAGCTAGGCAGCATTCCACCTATAGAAGTTATGTCATTTAATTTTCCGAAATGTGGTTTTAATATTTGTATATTTGTTACCAAGAGTTTAAATGAAAAAAAAAAAAAATCTACAAATCTAATTAAAACCTTCATCTGTTCAGCTGTTAGTGGAAATTAAAACCTTCATACCCGTAAGCGCAATTTATGTATATATAATTTGGATTTTATAATTTTATTCGCTAAATAGTTCGATTAAATATAATTGGAGCTGAAGATTTTATCAAGATTCAATTTAGAACTCTGGCAAAATTACTACAGATTAAAACAGGCATTAATAGTTTTGTTTTCGTATTTTTACTTGTTATTTATGTATATTTTGGTAAGTTGTGATTATTACGATTCTTTCTTAGTGAAACAGTAATATTTCTTGCCTCAAGTGTTCAATTTTCAGTCTATGTCTTGGATATTGCTCAACCTGTATAACATTTTCGGAAATTCTGTGATAAAATTTGTTTGTCTTATATTGTTTTCTCTTATCTTTTTGTATACATGCTCATTTTTCACTGCATTCTTCCAGGCTATCAATTCGACATTTTATTTAGTTCTTCCAACCGTCGCCAATGTCGAATGTTTATGGCAACAGACATACGACATTTTGATTGAATTCAGTTTTGTTATGTTAACACAATTTTTATTTGCTTAAAGTGTGAATACATTTTGTGGCACCTCTGCATATGAGTTAATTGCGAAATCCAATAAGGGCAGATTTCCCACCGTTACAACATTTTACACGCCTAACAATTCCTATCCATTTATATTTAAATGTTACGGAGGACAACGTATAGGCTACATTGTGTTTAACAATAAATAAATAATCATGCAACATTTACGCTGCGGCTACACAGTAACTCGGCTCTCTGCGCTGTCGCTCGGGACTTGTAGCGGCTAGCAGCAGGAGTTGCACTTGATTTCCTTGCTCCGTGTAAGGGCAAGTTATGGTAGAGAGAGTCAAAGATCAGCTACTCTGTAGAAAGAATGGCGTCAATGGACAAAAGATTATTTACATTATAAGAAAACTATCCTTGCTCATATTACTGAAAATAAATTAGTTACTGTACTTTGCACAAATGCTACCGCCGTCTGCTCAGAAGCAGCCTTTTTCAATCAGCTGTTAGTTGATTTTCGCTTGTTCTTATTTTTGATTGGCTAACACGCACATTTGCTTCTTTCATTGTGAATGCCTACACACTACTAAGTTAAGGTGTTACGTCTTATTTTATTATGGTTACGTTTAATTTTCATTGTGAATGGGACCTAACGTGTTTTATCGTCAGCCTAAAGTGGAGAAGCTGGTTTGTGATCCGTGCTTTATTGGCTCTTCCTTCAGAATGCATTGTTCTTATTATGCAAAGATGGTGCGATAAACTAGTGTTCCTTTGACTTCCACTTTCAAGCAAAAACTCCCTTATGCGTATTCTTCCGGAGCTGAAGATCGAAATCCACAATTAAATGTCTATTACTAGATTTCGGACTCTTAGTCGCTTTATCCATATTGTTGCTGCTGAAAATTGGAAAAGTGGGGCAAAGGGAACAGATCGGGCAGCGTAGTGCGGCCTAAATATAAATATAAATGAATATAATATACATAGCAAAATATATTGCTCAATCACATCTACATTCAGATTATTGCAAACATATTATTTAATGTAAAAATGTTGTTATTTGAATGCGCCTTGTGGCTGTACATTGAATAGGTTATGAAAAAAATGTGTAGCTTTACAATGCGTCGGTCCTGGTGGTGTAGTGGTTACCATACTTGCCTCCTAAACCCAAGATCGCGGATTCGAACCCGGCCAGAACCGATGGATTTTTTTCTTAAGTATGACTTCCTTCGGAAGGGAATTAAGGCCGTGGGTCCCGTGTCGTACATTTACGGCACGTAAAAGAACCTCAAGCCTGAAAGAGAGGCCTCTGAGCAAAATTTGTCGACCGTTTCACGCCCTGAATAGATTGGGACGCTGATGACCTGAGATGTTAAAGAGTGTCCTTAAATAAATCAATAAAAAAATCAATCTTTACAATGCAAACAAATTCATTTACGTATTATATATAATAATTACAGAGTCTTCATTTCGCTAAGCAATCAGAACTTGATTTTGCTAATGGAAAATTGCTGTAAAGGCCTCGGCACCTGCAGAGTTAAATTATGTAGAATGGTGGTCAAGTGCGATTTTTTTTTGTTTCTTTCATTTATTACTAGTACGTATTAATTAATATTGTACTTACATCTTGCTAGATGCTCGAAGTGCCTGACCTCCACTATGAGACATACCGAAATATTTTTGAAAGGATTTTCAGACATTCCCTATAATACATTCTTGGAATATTGTAAACTTCCTACCGGATATTTTGCTTCAGCGTCTCAATGAGTTTTATTTAAGATACAGCAATAGTTTTATATAGATGAAGATGCAGAGGCCGAATAGTGCTATACGCACTACCATAAAACACAATTACGCAGTAGAAAGTCTAGCACGCATTTCCTATAGAAACTACTGAAACGACTAATCAAGCTCATTGCCGACGACAGCGGGACTTAGGCCTTACCAGGAATCGCGCTTTCATCGAGTATCAACCGGTTTCAATTATTGTGTTCATCCACGATCGCATAGCGGAATGAGGGCACAGTGTAATAAGAATAATTTAATGTATAAATAATATGATTTATAATGTACAATATTATATGTTACAATATATCGATAAAAGATATTATTTACAACATGTTACGTTTTGCCTCCACTTTACGGTAGAAGTAGTATTTTTGTAACGGGTCATCAACAAGTTCCTCTGCACTCTGAGGATGTGAACCGCACAGGAGAAAGTTCTTACCCCTACATTTCTGACATTTATTCCTTCGAAACCAATTTTTAGCAGGTAATCCACCCGTAGTTGCTAAGGTTTGGACTTCGGAGTGTGTGCTTGCCTTGGTGGTTAAGTGAATACAATAACTATGCACTGGGTGCGGGTCAGCAGTACCATTTGAATTCAATTCCCTAGTTAAATCTTGGCTACACAATGGCTGCGGAGCGACTTTTCGATTACTCATCATTAAGTAAGATTTTAGCAACGCTATTAATATTATGAGCAATTTAGCAAATGTTTGTAACAATTTCCACAAGTCGCACTTCGATTCGCAGTACAGCAGCAAGATTCTGTGCTGACTTTGTCTAATGTTAGATGAAATAGAATTTTGTATTCTATTGACTGTCAAACTGCAGACTTCAGAGGTATTACAAGAATATTTTCACAAAAAAAAATAAGAATAAAATAAAAAATAAGAGCACAACTCAAGAAAAGTTGCATGCCTTCAGCGATACATGAAAAGATGTTATTGGTTGCAACCATAAATATTCGGCAAATGTAGACATTTTCAAAGTGATTGCTCTAATTTAAAATGAGTATTATCTCGTAACTATCAACCATGGGCTAATTTTGTATACATCAATGACAGTAAAAATATTCGTCACGCTGTGATGTTAATCCGTTGCTATGAGATACGCAGTTGTTTAAGGGATACAGTAAAATCTCTCTAACCTGGACATCTAACAAGATGTCCAACATAGAGGGAAATGATCACTTTCGGAAACCATGGAACTATTAAATAGTATATTGTTTAGTGCTTTTAAACAGTTTTGCACACTTTCTTTCTTTCTGTACTGTAATTTTGCTCGCATGCATTTATAATTGAAGTTTTAGTGGTATGCATGTTGAAAAATGTTGATGATACGGATCCTGTAATAAAATAAACAAGGATTGTTTGTGTAAAAAAAATTTAACCATATGGCTATAGGGTGATTAATAAATAGACGATTGCTAGTATTATCCTTATTTTTTATTAAAAGCGTACTAATACTGTATCATGTACTGCTGAAGGGTGTAGCAAATGAACATTTTTGGAAGCTAAATTCGTTTGGTTTTATATTTCATATCATTCTTTAACGTGATCACCTTAGGGAATTTCAGTGTAGCGGTCAGTCACTTCAGAGGCTGGTTACACGGTATTTTATAGTGACATTAACCTCTGCCTGGTAACAAGCAAAACATGCTGAACTTGGATCTGTCACTCAGTGTTGGAAAGGGTCATACACCTACACATTACTTTCTCATTGGTTAATATTATTTAAATCTAAGGCAGGGGAACACCATATTTGGTGTAGTTTATGTCACAATGCAGAGACCCCCCAAGGCAATCGTAAAACGATATAAGGGGAACTAGAGCTTCGGCTCGGGGTCTCTTTGGTCTTTGTCTGCCCCTGGTCTTCGTCTTCTGCCTGTCATGTTTGGAGAGCGCCCTACTGACTACACCCTCAGTATTACGGCAACAGATCCTTAAAAGGTAAGGGCCCATCAGGGCTATCACTTGTAATCACAATTCAAATTGGGGACCCTTGTCACGACTAAAGTTGTGACTTAAGGGCTACCCCCTAAGATCTGAACTGAACTCACTAACGGATTAGGTTGCTTTCCTTAAGAAACTGTGATACTAGTGAAAATGTCATATCGTTGATAATGGAAAACACCTGGCGAGAGGCCGAATATCTTCTGAACACCTGCCGAGTCACAGAACATTCACATTTAGAGATTTACTACTACTTAAGAGGGTGATATTAGAGACAAACCCCAACTTTTTTTTTTTTTTTGATTTGTTTATTTACGGACGCTCTTTAACATCTCAGGTCATCAGCGTCCCATTCAATTCAGGGCGTGAAACGGTAGACAAATTTTGCTCATAGGCCTCTCTTTCAGGCTTGAGGTTCTTTTTCGTGCCGTAAATGTACGACATGGGACCTACGGCTTTACTTCCGTTCCGAAGGAAGTCATACTTAGGATTTTTACGCCGAAAAAAAAAACCCATCGATTCTGGTGGGGTTTGAACCCGCGATCTTGGATTTAGAAGGCAAGTATGGTTACCACTACACCTCCAGGACCGACAACCCCTACGTGCCATGCCAACTCAATTTATTATAAAGGAGACAAAGTGCTCAATCTGAATTGTGATTACAAGTGATAGCCCTGACGGGCCCTTACCTTTTAAGGATCTGTTGCCGTAATACTGAGGGTGTAGTCAGTTGGTCGCTCTCCAAAGACGACAGGCAGAAGGCGAAGACCAGGGGCAGACAAAGACCAAAGAGCCCCCGAGTCGTAGCTCTGGTTCTCCTTATATCGTTTTACGATTGCTTAGAGGGGTTTCTGCATTGTGACATAAACTACACCAAATATGGTTTTCCCCTGCCTTAGAATTAAATTATATTAACCAATGAGAAAGTAATGTGTAGGTGTATGACCCTTTCCAACACTGAGTGAAAGATCCAAGATCAGCATGTTTTGCTTGTTACCAGGCAGAGGTTAATGCCACTATAAAATACCGTGTAAGGAGCCTCTGACTTGATTGACCGCTACACTGAAATTCCCTAAGGTGATCACGTTAAAGAAAGATGTGAAATATAAAACCAAACGAATTTAGCTTCCAAAAATGTTCATTTGCTACACCCCTCAGCAGTGCGTGCGATAATATCAAAGGATAGTTTAGGAAAAAATATTGGTTTTGGAAATCGCAAACTCCTCTGCAATTCTTACAGCTTACACTTGTACTTGTAGACAGATGTCGTTGACTTCTTTCTTCTTTTCAGTTGTTAATACTGTTTTATGTTTACACAAGCAACTGATGACAGACTGAAAAACGCTAACTAATGAGCCTGATAGTGACACATTGCATAAATTACAAAATTCAACAGCATTTACTCTTAAACAGATAACAGAGTTCTATGTAATGTAAAGTTACATAACATAAGGGATATCGAACATAAATAGATGTCCAGTATATAGGAAAATCCACTATAATTGTAAAGTTAAACTGTATATGAGCTGAGTTTTTTTTTTCTATTGGCGTCCGTTATAAGTCTTAATTGAGCTAATCTGGACAACTTTTTATACTAACAGCAAAAAGTATTCTGCGCGCTGCGGTGTAACGGCGTTTCGTTGACCTTTTGGAATAATTGATCCACAAGCTGCTAAGAGTTTCCGTCGGCGGTGCCGACAGTTCGATGAAACAGGATGTTTCTGAAACGGTAAGAACGCTGAACAGTGGCGCATGTCTGAGCAAAAAGTACCACTTAAGAACTACAAAAAATGTGCTTTTACCACTGGGGGCGTGGTCTTAATGTGTTAACAAATACATAAACCGATTATATGTGCACTATTTTATTGTGTAACGCCTATTATTTACCTATATGTAATTAATGATTACTTTCTGAATATATCTTATGTGTACGATTAAGAAAATTAGAGAAAGCAAATTTACAAAATCAGACGATATACTTGCAGAGTTAAGGTGAATAGACAAGATGAATGCGACAGCTTCTGAAGGTGCGATGGTTGGTCGGTTGGTTTCTCACGGGCACTGTGGTACTAAACCTTGATCCATTTTGCTGCAAACTTTTCTGCATCGAAGCAATACCCTGGAGGTTCATTTATTGAAATGTGTCGGAATTTGTAAATGATTCCTCTGATCAATCAGGATTCAATTCATGGCCTAAATCAACGTTCACATTCAGCCGTAGATATAGCTATATTTTCCATTAATTTCACAAGTTCTTTCACTGAAGTGGCACTGCTTTTTTTTAATAGTGGTTAACGCCCGTTTTTACTACTGAGGCACCACAAGCGGTCGACACTGATGATACATGATATGAAATGATATATTGGAAAAGGATTTTTTTAAAGGAAGAAAACGTTCCAGGCCTAAGTTTAGGGTACCTCCCCGGCATTTGCCATTTATGAGGACTGAGGAAGACCTGGAAAAACCCTCAGTCAGGGAGGAAGGTCCTGGTGGGATTCGAACCCCTGACCTCCCGCTCACAGGTTCGTGCCTTTACATACTTGGCCAGATCTTGGGCACTCATAGAGGTGAAGTGGTAATGTGTTGAACAGTTTATTTCTTGTTTAACTGTTGATGCACCCGTTCTTTCATTCATCGTTTTACATAAAGGAGGAATATACACGTCACCATAAAACACACGTATTTGGATTTAATGTTGCTATCTTCGAAAAGAAATCCAGGTCTTCAAAACGGTTTTACATATTGGCTACCAAAGACTGAAACAATCTCTTTCGAAATATTTGAAAGTTGTTACATTCATAGCATGATGTTCTTTAATTGCGACTGCTTTGAATTTGTGATTTTTCCTGTAATTCTTGATCTATCATTGCAAAATGAGGAGAGACATTCGTTTTCAATGTTTTAGTTGTTATAGCCACGTCAATTTCTTGTTTTACTGTAAGAACTGAAGAATTTCTGTTTTGCATAAGGGATAATAATCCTTTTAGAGCGTCTTGGGCCTCATAAAGTACAACTAATTTCATGATAAGCGGCCGCTTTGCGAGTTATTTAACAATCTTTCAAATTTAGACTTCTCGCAATTTGATCGGAACCATTTTGACTCAGTTTTCCAAAAAGATGCCAACAAAATTGTGGCTTTCAAGAAGAGCTGAACAGCATTAAACCTATAGAAGTTTCTGATTTTTTGGGACTTTAAGAAAACACAGAATACAAGAAATCTAAAATCCGCCACAACCCCCTCAAGGGACAAACTACATATGGCATTAAGCAGACTTTAGACATCGTTGTATTTTCATCTATCATGAACTGAGCAAGATTCTCCCAGCGTGCACAGTCAGAATGAAGCATATTATTGACTGATACACTATACAAGTTTTGCAGTTCCACTACTCCTGGATGTATTTTGAATGATAACTTCTGTTTAGCTATTACATATGCAGATGTGAACATCGAAGCAGATGTGTTTACTTTTTGTTGATGTTGCTTTCCGTACAACTCTTCGCTTTCATTCACAGATTTTCTATACCTTGTTTTTCTGTACTACATATGACTTTTATGCATTTAATGTGTGATTTACACTTTGCGTAATCACCCATTTTATCGTTTAGTTTTTGGAATTATTTGCTGAAATACCAATTAAAATTCATTATCAATACGCACACGTTCCGTGTATCTACAGTTCACGACTATCGAATACAGTGTGCACATTACTAAGTTTTTGTGATGATGATTAGGTTTATTTATGGACGCTCTTTAACAGCTCAGGTGATCAGCGTCCCATTCAATTCGGGGCGTGAAACAGCCAAAAATTTTGCTCAGAGGCCTCTTCTTTCAGGCTTGAGGTTATTTTTCGTGCCGTAAATGTACGACACGGGACCCACGGCTTTACTTCCCTTTCGAAGGAAGCCATATTTAGGATTTTTACGCCCGAAAAAGTTCATCGATCCTGGCCGGGTTTGAACCCATGATCTTGGGTTTAGAAGGCAAGTATGGTTACCACTACACCATTAGGGACCGGCCCTAAGTTTTTGTCATTTACATACTGTCAAGGGTTAGTTAGTCTTATACCAGTTTTGAAAGCGTGAACACAATTTCTGATTATAATTTCATGCTTACTATTACCCCTAAAGTCGGTCCTGGTGGTGTAGTGGTAACCATGCTTGCCTTTTAAACCCAAGGTCGCGGGTTCGAACCTGGTCAGGACCGATGGATTTTTTCGGGCGTGAAAGTCCTAAGTATGGCTTCCTTCGGAAGGGAAGTAAAGCCTTGGGTCCCGTGTCGTACATTTACGGCACGAAAAATAACCTCAAGCCTGAAAGAGAGGCCTCTGAGCAAAATTTGTCGGTCCTTTCACGCCCTGAATGGAATGGGACGCTGATGATCTGAGATGTTAAAGAGCGTCCATAAATAAATCAAAAAAAAAAAAAAAATTACCCCCAAAGCTTTCTCACAGTTTTCGGTCCCCGGAAAGTCGCTAACTTTCTCTTGTTAGCACTCATTACGGTTTTGTTTCCAGATTCGGCATTTATTTTAACTCTTTTAGGGTCACTGATAGTGCCTGATTCATTATTTCATATGTTTCCGACATTTCACTGTTCTTGAAGAATGTCGAAATTTGACCTTGTGTCTGAGACATACTGAAATTCCGTAGTTTACACGGGGCTAGAGTACTCAAGCTGTTTGCATCGCAGACTCACACGAATTAACTATGACTGCACACAGTAACGTTTCGTAACAGATTAAAGCAACAATGACACAAAGAGAATGAACATTCAGTTTGAAATGTTTTAAATACATTTTCATTTAATATAGCTATAGGGCAGTACACTCTCTATGTATGGCTCCATAAGTTTAAATTAAGTGATAAATTTTGTAATTTACATATCCAGTGAGTGGGGAAACAAGCATCCCTGATTGGATTATGGGAAATTTAAAATCACAGCCTTTAGTGGCCAATGTCATTAAGGCGCGAACTCGTGAGCGGGTCAGCGGTTCGATTCCACCAAGACTTCCTTCTTCACTGGGTTTTTTTCCCATGTTTTTCTCAGTCCTTATAAATGGCAAATGCCGGGGAGGTATCCTAAACTCAGGCCTGGAGCGCTTCTTTCCTTTATAAAAATCCTTTTCCAATTTATCATTTCAGCTCATGTATCATCAGTGTCCACGGCCTCAGTAGTAAAAACGCGCGTTAAACACCATTAAAAAAAATAAATAAATAAAATCTGAGGGTGGGATGATTGGATTTAGAAGAGGAGGGAAATCCCCTCCGCATCCCCCTGTACAACTGGACCACTGTTTGGTGTGTTTTGAGACTGCTCTTGATTAACAAGACATATGAGTTGCAATTGTTGTAGGTTTAAAAGTCAAAGGACAAGATACACTGACTGAACTTTGGCCAGAGCATGCAGGAGGCCATGGAAGAAGAGTTGGCCTTCAGTGACGAGTCCACTTTTCGTGTAAATAGCGAAGTATATCGTTGAAACTTGGGCAGATTTTCTACACTGTATAAGCTTGGAGATTTTCCTTAACATTAGCTGTATGCAAAATGCTGATTTGGCTTTTGTTGATTTGTTTTGTTTGCCGACGATCTTTAACATCTCACAGGTCATCAGAGTCCCATTCAAATCAGGGCGTGAAACGGCCGACAAATTTTGTTCAGAGGCCTCTTCTTTCAGGCTTGAGGTTCTTTTTCGTGCCGTAAATGTACGACACGGGACCCACGACTTTACTTCCCTTCCGAAGGAAGCCACACTTAGGATTTTTAGTCTCGAAAAAATCCATCGATTCTGGCCGGGATCAATCCGCGACCTTCAGTTTAGAAGGCAAGTAGTACCACCTGATGGTGTCATCAGGGCTGACCCTAATAGGTCCTGTTATGCTCTGGGTTACCTCGTACTCATTTGAATTTAGAGTAATCATTTTGAAAGACCCTGTATGAATGTATGAATTTATTCCACAATTAACTTTACAATTTGGTACAATGATATATCCTCAGTTTACAATATCAATTATATTTTTACATACATTATTAACCAACTCTTTTTTCTCTAGATCCTAGCAGTATCCTCCAAAATACATTTTCCTACATCGTTAACCACTTGGTTGTCTGATTATTTACTCTCTTCCTATTTCGTTTCCACTTCTTAACTTTACCGAAAAACTCCCCCATTTTCTGGATGTTTCGTACACTCTTATTACTTAACGTTTTATTTAACACTAAATCCTTGTAAATTGTCCCATTACTTGTCCTAAACTTTTACTCGATTCCAATAAATAATGGGACACACTGGAGCGGTATCTGAGGGGGTGCAGATTAATTTTATTTGGATTTAATAGGTGTTAAGGATATATTGGGTCTCAGGGTTTTGTCACCCCCCTGTCTAGGACTCTGGAGTGGGATAGGATGAGGAATCCTCTCAGGACGATTTACAAAGTGATGGTTGGTATACTATTTCTGTGGCTGGTGTATCCTCGTCCTCCGTCGGATTTTCTGGCAGGTCCTATTACTCCTGGCCGGTACCTACTCCAAGTAAACTATTGTTGAGACAGTCTTCTCAACTGTTGCCCTTTTTACAGAGTGAAATTTTAGTCGCTAATCATAGCGAACAAGGAAAAGGAGAATGGGAAGATATTCACAGACGAAAGGAGGAGGCGATGACGTCACTCTCAAATAGACAGCTCTCCCGAGAAATCTTGCCTGTCCAGGTTTGTTAAAAACATCAGTGAATTCATACCCTCGGAATTTTAACTTTAAATTTCTAATAAGATCAAGAAAAAATCAACGTCCCGACAAATGAAACTGAGAAACTTGGAGAACCACTGGGAGACATACTGCGAACTGCCGCCGAACGATCTCAGCCTCTTTTAATAAAACTACAGTCGTTCGGTCCTGTGTCTCATAAACCAGTTGCAATTTTCAAAATATTGCCTGTAAATGGTCGGTGGTCTCGCGCCGTTTTTACTTAAGCGAATCAGATCTGGACATCCGGTGCTACATTCCTCTAGGCAATGAGGTCTGGTCTAACGGTACAAACTTCGAAAACAAGTTTTAAAGGTTTTCTTATTGTTCTCGCGCAGCCTTCCTATTCATTGGCTTTGACAAGATTTCTCTTCGAACCCTCGTTTTATGGTTTTAACAGTAAAGGTTCAAGGATTTTAAGCGAGGGGAAACATACCGAAGTTACAGATGTTGCTTCTTCTCTGGAGTTTAGCAAGTTTCCACTTATGTGTAAGCTAAAATCCTTGATCCCAATAAAGTATTTTCCTCATTATAATACTATTGAGAATTATAGGTGAATATACATTTCAAGTATTCTCGTCGGGTGTAATAACTGCTTCAACACTGACTGCTCCCCACATATAATACATATCCTCTATATGCTTTCAGGAGTATTACTCCTATACACATAACGCTCAATCCATCCTACCCATTTGATCACAAATTTCAATATATTTTTCTTGTCCCCAATTCTGTTTAATTCTTTTATATACGTTCAAGGAACTTTTATCATCTAAACTGGCCCAAAGATCTTGTTTTCAATATCTTCTATTCTCTGTTTCACTGTCCCAAAATCCATTAACTTGCACCTGCTTTCCATATATTCCCCAAACCTACTTCTTCTGTTACTTTCCTCCCTATACCAACTCTTCCTTCCCAAGACCTCTTTTTGATATTTCAAACATTCCAGCTATCTAATTTGATACTATATTTTAATATTATCTCTATAATCAATAATTTCCTCCCTATCCTTTCTAATTCAAGCAAACTAACCCCCCTCGGAGAACACTTGGATAATCCCGACACTTCCCTACAAAACATTCTGTGTACCATATCCCTCTTCAACTCCCCAAACCTCGACTGTATACAACAACCTTGTCTCTACCACTGTCTCCAATCATTTTACAGGTAATGTTGGGGTCCTATATAAACTTATTCTAACAACTCTCATCTCCTGTTTGCCTTTAACCTGCTCACATTTTACCTATGCCTCCCATCTTGCATTACTTGCAAATCTCAAACTCCTTCACTATTTTTACTGTTTCGCCTTGTACATACCATTTCTCACCTTCCCTTAACTTAAGTCTTTTAACCATTTATCCTTAACCTCCATTCTGCAAATACGTACTAATCTCGTCAATAGTCCCCTGTAGTCGTATCACCGTTATTGCTCCTAAGACTCTGTATTGCTGAAACTTTAGAAAGAGTGCGGGAATAGGTACGCTGGCTGTATTGGTTCTCCTCTCTTGAGTACAAAAGCTAACGCATTCCTGCTGCATGGAACTGTACTCTGAGTATGTAGCTCTTAATGGATATATTCAACTTTGTTTACTCATGTTCGAGCAAACATGAGCACTTATACCTATACATAGTCTATAATGGGAAACACTTTAAGCAAAAAAAAAATAAGTACTCATATTACTATTTCAGACCTGTTAAGGTGGGGAAGCGGAGGAGATGGTGGTATGGTATGAAAATATGGTTGGCAATGGCTTCCTTTTCTGCAACCAATTAGACTAGCGGAAAGAGGACGTTAGGAAACACCCCTTTTCTCCCTACATGCATATTAATATGAACACACTTACGTAACGCTTGAGAAATCAACGCTGCAACCCCAAAGTGGATACATCCGGGATATTTCCACATGTTTAATAGTAAACAGTTCTTATCTAAGGTAATGGAGTTTTAACACTCCCTTGCTCAAAGTATTTAAGTTTAGTGATCATAGCTCACACATATACACGCTTTTTATCTAAAAGAAGTGTGTAAGGTCTCCTTTCAGGATCATCTAGTTCATGGTATGAAATTTCTCTTTCAAGTCCCAAGTAACCAAATCTCGATTCTAGATAGGTTCATTGACCTGAGTGTGGGTTTTGCCAAGAAAAAAACTGGCTGGAAACCTGAACAATGGGCAGGCGCATTGTAATGACGAAACCACCAGTCACCAGTTGTATATATTTTATTTTTATTGCATCTTTCAGCAGACAAAAAAAAAAAAAACTTCGATGCAGTATATATTATTCGGTCTGAAAGCATACACCTTCATTGTATACAAACCTCGACATAATATTACCTTTGCGGTGTATTATTCGAACATAGAGTCTAAGATGACTTCTATTGAGAACACGTTATCTGTAATCACTGAACCTTTTTTTTTTTTTTTTTTTTTTTAAAGCTTCTTAGGAATTCAGACCATTTCCGTGAACGAAAGTTCCAAATTTGAACCATATTAAGAATCTCAACGCGAGTGGAATGTTTTGTAGAAGTATAATCATGTTGACTGCATAACCCTGCAGGGAAAATTGCTCACACATGAGTATTAGCAGTAGAAGAATAGTGGTGTATTTATTTACAAATTATATTTGTTACAAATCCAACTCATCCATATCGCACAGATCTTGGGAAGTGTTTTCCCAATACACGAGAAAATACATGAATAGAAAAAAAAACTTTTTAACTACACAAATAAAGTAAACAGAAAGGAAAAGAAAATAATACAAATAACATAAACTCCCTCACATATATGTACAAATGATTACCAAAATAACGTGACTCGTGTTCCCCTGCCCCCCTTACCGGTTGTCTGCCTCTTTCGATCTGAGTTGTCTCACTTTGTTTAACAATTTACCTACTCCCTCCTCCTCCTTCCTATGTGCCGGCAAAGTCTAGCACTGCCACTGCCTTCTTCCCCCATTAACAAACAGGGCCATAGATACCTCTTTCTTCATTCTTCCGTCCCCTTATAGTACGCCAGAATATGTTCCCAAGATTCTTTTTCACACATACCTATAGGGCAGATTCTGGTACCCTCTCTGTCTGTTACTTTAGTCATCCGTCAAGCGCTTACTTAAACCAAACGTGCCCCTAATTGGATGTAACGCTTCCTCCCCCATCTGCTCACTCCGAAAGAGACAACTACCTATTAATGCCCCTCAAGCGTTTATTAATTTTCCTGTTCCCCCTCTGCGATCAAAATGTTCCCCATTCCTATATTTTCCAGACCCTTCTTAATTTTGAAACCCAGATCTTATCCCCAGCTGCGTCGCAGATCGCCCTTATTAGTGTTTGTCTTCATGAACAATTCGTACGCATCAAGAAAGTTAATCCAAAGTACACGGAATTCCTCACATTATCTAGTGTCTGTCCTGCATATGTCCACATCTCTGCTTTGTTATAAACAGCTCCGTTCTTAAAGGTCATAATCTTCGTTTTACTTGCATTCACCGTAAGTAACCAAGTACCATAGTAAGTCTGTAGTCTGTTTAGTCCACGCTGTAGGTCGTCTATCGCAGTAGAAGCATCGTCCGCATATAACAGTGCTGGCACCTGTACATCTTTCACCATAGATGGCGGCGTATTTTCTTGTTGTAATGCCTCAATTATGCAGTCAATAAAAAGATTAACGAGTAGGAGTAAATAAATGCAACCTGCCTTACACCTCTCCGATTAGAGATTTTTTTTTTTTTGATTGATTTATTTATGGACGCTCTTTAACAGCTCAGGTCATCAGCGTCCCATTCAACTCAGGGCGTGAAACGGCCGACAAGCTTGAGGTTCTTTTTCGTGCCGTAAATGTACGACACGGGACCCACGCTTTACTTCCCTTCCGAAGGAAGCCATACTTAGGATTTTTACGCCCGAAAAAATCCATCAGTCCTGGCCGGGTTCGAACCCGCGATCTTGGGTTTAAGAGGCAAGTATGGTAACCACTACACCACCAGGACCGACCCGATTAGAGAAACACCGTGATACTCTCTCTGTTCCTTAACGCAGAATTCCACCTTTTTGTATATTACCGGTAGCCCTCGAACCATTATTATTGTTGACATTTGTTCGTAATTTGTGCCACAGCGCTTTGCGATGAATGGAAGTAAATGTTTTTTGAGACGGACAAAAACACAGTGCAATTTCCCCGTTTGTCTGTCTCATCCTTAGTGTGTCCAGAATAAATGCGTTATCAATAGCACTGTAACCCTCCCCTATATCCGACTAAAATTTTGAATTTTTGCGAAATAGCTTCTTTCTAATTGGTAATCAAGTTATATCAATGCCAAGTAATCGTTTCTGAAAGTATTTAAAATACTTATGAACTCAGGCTCTATGTTTATTGTCCACAGTATGTGAAATGTGCCCTTTTTAGCTGAAATTTCTCTAAGTTAATATTGAAATTTCTCTATAGTTTAATTATAAAAAACGTTCTTCGTCAGACAGAACCCACAATTGCAATCTTTATGAGCGATTTCATGTACTTTTCGCCAAAATTTGTTCTTTCCCTTTGCACATTGTGCATTTTGTTAAAAACTTTATCAATTCTTCAAGAATATTCTTACAACACAGTTTACATACATGCTTTGTTAATTTCTTAACTTCTACAGTTTTAACTGCTTTAACTATCATATGTAGAGAAAATTTCAAAGCTACCTGCTTCCTTATTTTCACTTTTTCCTTTGGTTTTAATTTTCTTCTCGTTTCAACAGTTGTCAAGATATATATTTTTTCATTTAAAATACGCAATATTGAATGTATTGTAGTGCTCATTATTTTCACATTATTATTATACTGACCCGTTAACAATATGTGGTGATGTGAACAATGTAGCTAAATGTTTTAGCCCTCAAGCATCTATAATAGTTGGGGAATAGTCGCATTATATTATCAACTACCTTCAACTGTCGACGCTCGATAGAGAGGGAATGACGCGTTATTTTGGCGCATTCGGATATCCACGTTGCTTCATTTACAGCCCGCTCTCATTTTGCCAACTTTAACGTAAGGAATTTAGTTAGTATGGCAATCACAACTCCACCCGTTAGCAGCGGAAAAATGTTTATTTGCCAAAAGCCAGTTTTGAACGAAGGAATGACTTTAGCAGTGCACATACCCGGGTGCGGAGAAACTTGTCGATGACATTACAAAGAAAGTGATGGGTAAGTAAAAATGGCCGTAATCATTTCAAGAAAATGTACTCAAATGTATTATTTCCTTAAAAACCTCCCAGCTCTACTTTATTAAAAAATATTATAATTATAGCTGTTGCTGTTGTTGCATTCCTTCAGTCAAAAGCGAGAAAGCGTCGTGTAACCGCGTTTCCTCTAGTTTTAAACCCCGTTTAGTAGTTCTACCAACATGCAAACTGCAATATATAGTATATTGCGATACATGTTTGGTAACTGTATCGAGGAAAGAGTTTGTAAAAACGAGGCACTTGTGTCGATATTTTGTCACGTACTTAACAAAGTGTACTGCTGGAACGGGATTTTATGATGGGATGATTAAGATTAATTAAATGGAGAAATAACTCGGTTAGTTCTTGTCTCGGATCTCCGGGTTTTATTCCACTCGGGTGAGAAGAAAGGAATGGATAGGACTGATGGTGGCTCAAATGAAGTTTCACAGACGAGGGGACACTCCTCTGGATGGAGATCTGTCTATGGGAGAGGAATTATAGATTTTCTTATTCTTGTAGCTGGTGCGTAAGGAAGATGCGGAAACCTCGTCGTCGGTTTAATCTTCCTTTTATCCTATCTTCTTCTGGTCTACCCCTGCTTCATGTATTGCAATGTTAAGAGAGTATTCTAAACTTCAGGAGCTGCTCTTTTGGGAATAATGGTGTTTTAGTCGCGGAGGAGCGCGGACAAGGTAAATGGTAAGGAAGAGGTTTAGCACCCGATATGTATACACTGTGACGCCACTCCAAGAGTTGTTTATTAATAAGTTCACTTTATGTCTTAGGAGATTCAATACACACACACATATCGTCCTTGAGAAACCTTGCCAGTCTGTGAGTTACTAAATACACGGATCTCACCACGCTCAATAGTTTACTTTTGTGGAGGCGCTTCAGTTTACAGCTCGCTACACATTTTATTTTTGGACAATATGGGAAGGCACGCCCACAATCACGTCGCGGATTTCATTTGTATTCTCTCCGTAGACAATTGAAAGTACATTTCATCACTCTAAACTGTTCTCATACTTTGAAATAAACCTCACTGTAACTTCTTATAGAGCTGCGGAAGGCACTGATTTCTAATCTCTGACGCAAGATAAGTCGCCGTAGTGTATGCTTTGAAATACTTCACCAAACTCGCCCCGCCGAGCAATTTTTGTCTCTTTTAACAAAACTCCAGTCTTTCAGTCGTATAACGCATCAACTATCTTAAACTTTTAAAAATATAACCTGTAACAATTCACATGGTCAGCGATTTCACGCCGCTTCTATCTCAGCAAATAAAATCATCCCTGAGTAGCGGCAATTTCCAGACGTTGTTGCTACATACATTCTCCCCTGCTAATGTAGTTCAACAGTACAATCTCCAGTGGTTTCCCACGAACTTTCCTATCCAATGACACTGACAAAATCTCTCTTAGAATCTTTGTTCATGGCCTTAACGGGATTTCTGGGCCTTGAATCTGTTTGTAGAGGGTTGTCGTTTCCTTCTGAAGGCCAAGCAACTTTTATGGCCTCTTCGTACCCTCGTTATATTCAATACTAACAATGAGGCTTAAGGACTTTTTAGTTAGGGGAAAAAACAAATTTGCAGCTATGTTTCCTTTTCTGAATTTTCTAGATGGCATCCAGCTACCCTTGTGGCATTTATGAACAAATTGAAATCCTTGATCTCAATCAAAATATAGTTATTATTATATTAATTATGTTAATAGTTAATGATATTAGTATTTCAATTAGGGAGTCTTTTTGGACCTGATAAAACTATTTCACTGCAAACTATTTTTGTACAATGCAAATTATATTTTATTATTTTAATTTATAGTTTTATTAACTTAAAATATGGATTACACATAAGCGTGTGCTTGAGACACCTGCAAGTTTATGATTTTGCACTCATCCATTTTCCACGATCAATATTTCAAGCTGTGTTTTCTCTTACCTTTTCCTATCTTCTTCGGCTATTACATAGACATGGGTCATTTAGGAAATGTTCGCCTATTGGCTGAGGCACGTTGTAACGCAATTAGGTGTATATGGCAATGCTAAGTATTTTGTTACACAGGTACTCCCTTTCGGTAAAGACACAGCGAAGAAGCTCCCTCGGTAGTTTTTGGCTTCCTCAATTTAAAATTTTGTATTGTTTGTTTACTGTATGTACCCAGTGACCCAGGTATTTGTGCAAGAAAAAGGGTTATTTTAATTGTAAAGTTTTTAAATAGTAAGGGTTTTAGTCGTAAATGTGTTTTAAAGGTAATGATTGTAAGCTTTTGTTAAATTGCTTAAGGTGCATTTGATAATGTATTGTAAATGAGCTTACACTAGCAACAAAGTTTGAAAGTGTTTTTATTTTTGGTATATTTTAATGTCTGTTTATTGTAAAATGAAAGGTGGTGATCATTCCTTTGCCTGAGAGTTGATTAGTCTGCTAGTCAATGGGTTAACTCTTTTATAAGTTGTTATTTTTAAGAACATTAATCATACTGTGAGTTTATTAAGCTATATGTTTTTACTCATTTTATGCTAAGAGTTATTATACTGGACTTTCATATTATTACTTCCAAATTTAAAAGAAGTTTGCTCATATTATGGTCATGATTGACTTTCCTTAATAAATTAATAAATACATTAATCATTTTCAACCATTATTTCTGATTTTACGAAGTTATTTTTCCCTCATACTGTAGAGACGTCTTTGTAAGGACATCTTTTGAAGTTTATACTCCAACACAACCAAAAGAGAATGCTTGCAAACTAATTTTTTTTTATATTTGGTGCAATGAACTGAATATTTAACTCTAAGAACAGTGATTAATCTTAACGACGGTAAGCATTACACACGGTAATACTGCTGAATTCAAATTTATGTTTGTGTAATGGGTTAGTGACAAACAGGAGATAACAGCTATACACTTTTACTTACTACACGTATTTACTTATTGCACTTTACTTGTCGCACTCTAGTTACCCTAGTAACCAGTAGTATACGATATGAGCTACTTACTGGCAATTAAACCCATCAAAATCATGTGATTTTACGCCGCTGGTTTACTTTTGATGAGGTTATGTTACATGCCAGAAACAATTAATGACCTAAGGAATACTCACGCGCGTAATTCGTGAAATTCAGCCCGGCTTATATTTGCCAATAATTGAAAATTGGAGAGCCTGTATACACGCAAACCAACGAACCCGCGGCGGCAACTTAACGAGCGTTCTCTTCCATAAGTAAGAACACAAGTGTGCTTCAATGTAATAATAATTAAATAAATAAACTATCTCTTTTATACATTTTATTTAATTTTAAAAGTATGATATTCTTGTTGAAAGACTAGTTACAGCAAGAGCAAGAAACGTTTTACACTCCTAATTAGAATTTGATGACGGATTAATTCCTTCCAGTGTGGTTGCATCTTCCTCTCGTCTCACTTGGTACTAAAACACCGGTCAATGCTGATTAACTACGAGGGTATGTCCATAAGTTTCCGGCCTCGCCGATAAAGATTATCGCCTTCACAAAATCATTACCTGGTATCCTACACCTCATCTGTTAGGTAAATAATTGTAACTGTAACTTCCGCTTCGCTGTGTTCATTTCTTCAGATACAGATGAATAAAGAAGGCTATGTGTAGAAGATTGTGACATGTTCAAAATTGAGTTTCGAGTTGTTATTAATTCTTCACAAAAAAGGACTTACTCCAAATGAAATTAAACAGCAATTGGACGATGTATATGTCGAAGCATCCTCCTTATATTCTACCGCAAATAGGTCGAGAAAGCATTGAAGACGAAGAGCGTGCAGGTCGGCCCTTGGAGATGCTCGCTCCTGAAAACATCGTTCGCTCTTGTGGAAGGAGAAATTATGGAAGACCTACCGGTGGCTCAAAGTTACAGAAATAGCAGCAAGGTTGGACCTTTCTAAAACAATTCCTTCGAATTATTTATGAATATTTAAACACGAATAAAGTTAGTGCAAGATGGGTGCCTAGACTTCTTTCCTCAGTCCAAAAGCAGCAACAGTCATCTGTTGTCACGATTTTTGGAGCTCTGCCGTGGCAAGGAGAGAGAAACTCTGCAAAACATTGTTATAGGAGATGAAACTATGGTTCTCTATGATCCCTTGTCCGAAAGAGAATCAATGGAATGTGGTGAAGCACCGCTCTAAAAGGCCAAGGTCACTCAGTCAACCAAGAAGATCATGGCCACAATCTTTTGGGACTGAGAAGGAATACTCTTCATTGACTTCAAGGAGCGGAACGCCACAGTAAATGGGGAGTACTATGCTGGCCTACTGCACAGACAACGTGCTTCCTTCCATCAAAGAGTAAAGGCAAGGAAAGCTGAGTGGTGGTGTGCACTTTCTTCACGACAAAGCGCCTGTGCACACGACTTTTGTTGCAAAGGACGCTGTGAAGAAACATGGCTTCAAGGAGATCGACCATCCACCCTGCAGCCCAGATCTAGCTCCCAGTGACTATTTCCTCTTCTCAAAACTCAAGAAGAATCTTCGGGGAAGGAAATTTAAGTGTGACCATTAATTGATGAATGCTGTTTGCCCATTTTTCAGACAAGATTGACTCTTATTGGGGGGAGGGGTTGAAATGTTAATTCAAAGATGTGAGAAGTGTGTTGCAAATAAGGGTAACTATATTGATTTCGTCTTTATCATACCTAGAAAATGGTTAGACCGGATACTTATGAACCTACCCTCGTACATTCTCAATAGCTAATATCGTGTACTTTACTTTCGCACAAATTGCAAAACACTTATAGAATAGCTGATTTCTCGCCACTTATTAACGGTTTTGCTCTACAATTGTACCGAAGCGGTTAGGTACAAACTGTCTCCCACTTTTTATGGTCTCTTCTGCTCTTACTGCGCCTGCGCTTACAGAACGCATTTGTGTTTGCTTTGTTAAAAATGTAACCAATCTTGCAAATATAATGGCGTATTGTATTTTTCTTACGCCAAGGCTGCAAGGTTGAACCAACAAAGAAATTGTAATTTTGCATATGTTTCTTTTTATATTGCCACACATTCTAAGGATGGAGAAGGTATAATAGTAAACACTAAGGGCTCAATAAGTCGCATATGTAATTTCCATCTCTTCTGATCAAGCAAGAATTAGTTCAAATTGTGTAGATAGAATGTCATCCGTTGTAAAAGAAAAAGAAAGAAAAAAAGGCAGAGTATTTCTATCAAAAAAAAAAAAAAAAAAAAAAGGATTTTACAGAAATAAGAGGTAAGGTTACTTTCGTTATTCTTGTGGAAAATTCTCGCTGTTAGTGTGTACGATGTACTTCTATTAATACATTTAACTCAAATTAATGAGTAGGCTCGAATCTCTTTCCAGACCCACTGAATGTAATCATAAGAAAATTATTTTTTGTTGTGGAACTTAGTCTATGTATTCTTTCGATATTCAGCCAAATTCTCGTCAAATTTATTCTAATGTGTGGGAGTTTGTTTCACATACTTTATTTTTCAACTTCACTCGTAAATAAAAATCACACACTGTCGAAATGTAATTCTTATATTCTTCTATATTTATGGAATTCTGTAAAAAAAAAAAAAATAAATAAATAAATAAAAACAAATTTAAAAAAATAAATGTCGGTCCTGGTGGTGTAGTGGTTACCATACTTGCCCCCTACACCCAAGAACGCGGGTTCGAACCCCGCCAAGACCGATGGATTTTTTCGGGCGTAAAAATCCTAAGTATGGCTTCCTTCGGAAGGGAAGTAAAGCCGTGGGTCCCGTGTCGTACATTTACGGCACGAAAAAGAACCTCAAACCTGAAAGAGAGGCCTCTGAGCAAAATTTGTCTGCCGTTTCACGCCCTGAGTTGAATGGGACGCTGATGACCTGAGCTGTTAAAGAGCGTCCATAAATAAATCAATATAAATAAATAAATAAATGAACTCGTTTTGGAAGATGAGATGATACGTGTGAATGACAGTTTGCTAAAAAGATATAAAAATGTGTGGATATAACGGCACCACCTGTCATAACGTTCATGCTTGTTTTCATTGTAATTGTAGCTGTAGTTGCGAGAACTTGAATCTGTTGCGGGGATATTACAACCGCTTCGCGGGGAGTTGCCGCTCTGACTACCGACGGGCGACAAAACCATGAAAAAACCGGTAGAATACAAAGGAGACCAACAAGAAGCTTCTTTTCTGGTTGTCTGCTTGTGTAACATGGAGACTACGAATTGATTTTTACTAGTATACTCTTATAAACAAACATTCTGGAAACTTACAGCCACGGGTGGTCGAGATCGTTATAACGCAGGGTCGTGAGCGGGAGATCTGGGGTTCGATTTTACCCAGGACCGTACCCCCTGACTGAGATTGTTTTAAATGTCTTTCTCAATCTTCATGAATGGCAAATCCCGGGGAAGCACCCTAAACTTATGCTTGGGAAGCTTTCTTCCTTAAAAAAAACCTCATTTGTCATTTCATCTCATATACCACCAGTGATGCCCTCAGCAGTAAAAACGGGCCTTAAAAACTG